>CM042400.1:35571751-35606751 GCA_023634145.1 Thymallus thymallus | reverse complement strand
CACCATCTCCCTCCCTTACTCCTCTCCCCCCATCTCCCTCCCTAACTCCTCTCCCACCATCTCCCTCCTCTCCCCCATCTCCCTCCCTAACTCCTCTCCCCCCATCTCCCTCCCTAACTCCTCTCCCCCCATCTCCCTCCTCTCCCCATCTCCCTCCCTAACTCCTCTCCCCCATCTCCCTCCCTAACTCCTCTCCCCCCATCTCCCTCCTCTCCCCCATCTCCCTCCCTAACTCCTCTCCCACCATCTCCCTCCTCTCCCCCATCTCCCTCCCTAACTCCTCTCCCCCATCTCCCTCCCTAACTCCTCTCCCCCCATCTCCCTCCCTAACTCCTCTCCCCCCATCTCCCTCCTCTCCCTCATCTCCCTCCCTAACTCCTCTCCCCCCATCTCCCTCCCTAACTCCTTTCCCCCATCTCCCTCCCTAACTCCTCTCCCCCCATCTCCCTCCTCTCCTCCATCTCCCTCCCTAACTCCTCTCCCCCCATCTCCCTCCTCTCCTCCATCTCCCTCCCTAACTCCTCTCCCCCCATCTCCCTCCTCTCCTCCATTTCCCTCCCTAACTCCTCTCCCCCCCATCTCCCTCCTCTCCTCCATCTCCCTCCCTAACTCCTCTCCCCCCATCTCCCTCCTCTCCTCCATCTCCCTCCCTAACTCCTCTCCCCCCATCTCCCTCCTCTCCTCCATCTCCCTCCCTTACTCCTCTCCCCCATCTCCCTCCCTAACTCCTCTCCCCCCATCTCCCTCCTCTCCCCCATCTCCCTCCCTAACTCCTCTCCTCCATCTCCCTCCCTAACTCCTCTCCCCCCTCTTCCTCTCCCATGTTTTGTTTTAATCTCCTCAGCCCTCTCTTTTCCTCTCACCAGGTGCTGTTCCTGTGTACGCCCCCATCAGGCCTGCACCTGTGCTGGGTTGGGATGTACCCATTCCCCCTGCCTGGGCCATGTAGGCCGGGCCCTCTGTCCCCTCTGTGTAGTTGTGCTTCTCCTGGCCCCCATAGACTCCCAGTGTTACTGCTGCCCCCTGGTGATACAACCCCACATCCACACCCTGCTGTGAGGCAGAGGACAGGGACTGAGCCGTCTGGGGAAGAAAGGGGGAGGGAGAGAGCGAGCGAGAGAGAGAGAGAGAGGGGGGAAGAGTTAAAAATGTATTTCACCTGCTTTGGCAATGTAAACATATGTTTCCCATGCCAGAAAAGCCAACAGTTAAATAAGAGTTAAATGGAACAGAAATCAGAAAAAGACATTTAGTCTGGGGAAAGGTATGGGAAAAAGACCTTTAGTCTGGGGGAAAGGTATGGGAAAAAGACCTTTAGTCTGGGGGAAAGGTATGGGAAAAAGACCTTTAGTCTGGGGGAAGGTATGGGAAAAAGACCTTTAGTCTGGGGGAAAGGTATGGGAAAAAGACCTTTAGTCTGGGGGAAGGTATGGGAAAAAGACCTTTAGTCTGGGGGAAGGTATGGGAAAAAGACCTTTAGTCTGGGGGAAGGTATGGGAAAAAGACCTTTAGTCTGGGGGAAAGGTATGGGAAAAAGACCTTTAGTCTGGGGGAAGGTATGGGAAAAAGACCTTTAGTCTGGGGGAAGGTATGGGAAAAAGACCTTTAGTCTGGGGGAAGGTATGGGAAAAAGACCTTTAGTCTGGGGGAAAGGTATGGGAAAAAGACCTTTAGTCTGGGGGAAAGGTATGGGAAAAAGACCTTTAGTCTGGGGGAAGGTATGGGAAAAAGACCTTTAGTCTGGGGGAAAGGTATGGGAAAAAGACCTTTAGTCTGGGGGAAGGTATGGGAAAAAGACCTTTAGTCTGGGGGAAGGTATGGGAAAAAGACCTTTAGTCTGGGGGAAGGTATGGGAAAAAGACCTTTAGTCTGGGGGAAGGTATGGGAAAAATACCTTTAGTCTGGGGGAAGGTATGGGAAAAAGACCTTAGAACTGTACAGAGATTAACAACCCACTGAGCTGCAGTGATGGCTGTTCTGGCTATATATTATTAAAATGATTACCTGGGTACCAGCCCCCTGTACTGGCTATATACAGTGCATTCAGAAAGTATTCAGACCCCTTGACTTCTTACATATTACAGCCTTGTTCTAAAATGGATTCAAAAATAAATAAATAAATCACAATACAACACAACACAACACAACACAACACAATACAATACAATACCCCTTAATGACAAATCAATGCTGTGGGGAGGTTTTTCAGCAGCAGGGACTGGGAGACTAGTCAGGATCGAGGGAAAGATGAACGGAGCAAAGTACAGAGAGACCTTTGATGAAAACCTGCTCCAGAGCGCTCAGGACCTCAGACTGGGGTGAAGGTTCACCTTCCAACAGGACAACAACCCTAAGCACACAGCCAAGACAACGCAGGAGTGGCTTCGGGACAGTTCTCTTCTTCTTGTTAAGACATTTCCCCTCGGGGATCAAGAAAGTACCTATCTAATGTCCTTGAGTGGCCCAGCTAGAGCCCGGACTTGAACCCGATCTAACATCTCTGGAGAGACCTGAAAATAGCTGCACAGCAACGCTCCCCATCCAACCTGACAGAGCTTGAGAGGATCTGCAGAGAAGAATGGGAAATACAGGTGTGCCAAGCTTGTAGCGTCATACCCAAGACGACTCGAGGCTGTAACCGCTGCCAAAGGTTCTTCAACAAAGTACTGAGTAAAGGGTCTGAATACTTATGTAAATGTGATATTTCCGTTTTTTATTTGTAATACATTTATAAATATTTCTAAAAACATGTTTTTGTATTTGAGCTCTTCTTGTCGTAATATGGACTTGGTATTGTACCAAAGAGGGCTGTCTTGATGAGTGGCTACTTTGAAGAATCTAAAATATATTTTGATTTGTTTTGCACTTTTTTGGTTACTATGTGTTATTTCATAGTTTTGATGTCTTCACTATTATTCTACAATGTAGAAAATATTTAAAAATAAAGAAAAACCCGGGAATGAGCAGGTGTGTCCAAACTTTTGACTGGCACTGTATATTATTAGAATGGTTACCTGGGTAACGGCCCACTGTGCTGCAGCGATGGCTGTACTGGTTATTTATATTATATATTATTAGAATGGTTACCTGGGTAACGGCCCACTGTGCTGCAGCGATGGCTGTACTGGTTATTTAGATTATATATTATTAGAATGGTTACCTGGGTAACGGCCCACTGTGCTGCAGCGATGGCTGTACTGGTTATTTAGATTATATATTATTAGAATGGTTACCTGGGTAACGGCCCACTGTGCTGCAGCGATGGCTGTACTGGCGACTGTAGCAGCACTCACTCTACTGCCATCTGTCAGGAACACATCACTGGGGAGAGGATGGGAAAGAGTGTGATAGTGAGGGAGGGGGAGAGAGAGGGTGGGGGAGAAAGGAAAATAGAGAGAGAGAGAGGTAGAGAGAGGGAGAGAGAGAGAGAGAGAGAGAGGGAGGGAGAGAGAGAGAGAGAGAGAGGGAGGGAGAGAGAGAGAGAGGGAGGGAGAGAGAGGGAGAGGGAGGGAGAGAGAGGGAGAGAGAGAGAGGTAGAGAGAGGGAGAGAGAGAGAGAGAGGGAGAGAGAGAGAGAGAGAGAGAGAGAGGTAGAGAGAGGGAGAGAGAGAGAGAGAGAGAGAGAGAGAGAGGGAGGGAGGGAGAGAGAGAGAGAGAGAGAGAGAGGGAGAGAGAGAGAGGGAGGGAGAGAGAGAGGTAGAGAGAGAGAGAGAGAGAGAGAGAGAGAGGAGAGAGAGAGAGAGAGAGAGGAGAGGAGAGAGAGGGAGGGAGGGAGAGAGAGAGAGAGAGAGAGGGAGGGAGAGAGAGAGAGAGAGAGAGAGAGAGAGAGAGAGAGAGAGAGAGGGAGGGAGAGAGAGAGAGAGGGAGGGAGAGAGAGAGAGAGAGAGAGAGGAGGGAGGGAGAGAGAGAGGGAGAGAGAGGGAGGGGGGACCATTAAAAAATCATACATAAATCAAGCCCAAAACATATTCCAACTGAAACAGTACGGGCCAGTCATTCCTGAAACAGTACGGGCCAGTCAGTCCTGAAACAGTACGGGCCAGTCAGTCCTGAAACAGTACGGGCCAGTCATTCCTGAAACAGTACGGGCCAGTCAGTCCTGAAACAGAACGGGCCAGTCATTCCTGAAACAGTACGGGCCAGTCAGTCCTGAAAACAGTACGGGCCAGTCAGTCCTGAAACAGTACGGGCCAGTCAGTCCTGAAAAAGCTTTTAAAAAAGCTTTTAACAGCTTTCTGTTAAACAAGTAACTCTTATCTACATTATAGCAGGGGGGTGTAAAGCCATAACACATATGTTTATCGATAATGTCAAAAGCTGCACTGAAGTCTAACAAGACAGCCCCAACAATAATTTTATCATCAATTTCAGCACTTACACAAATGACTGATGATTGGCTGAGAGAAATTGATGAATCACTTTTATAGATAACTTTGACACCTTCTGGAAACAGAAGTTACTCTACAGGAAGGAAGGAGTCCATCCAAATCATCTGTCCACACATTTCAAGGCTGCATTGAGACAATGACTTATCAATGACCCAAGTCCAGCTCATTTAATCCCTACCATTGTGTCGCTGAGTTGTCATAATGTTGGAAGACACAATGTAAGTAACCTAATGTATGTCCCTCTAACTGCCCTGAATGACTCTGCTGACTCTGCTGATCCTAGATAGATAGATAGATAGATAGATAGATAGATAGATAGATAGATAGATAGATAGATAGATAGATAGATAGATAGATAGATAGATAGATAGATAGATAGATAGATAGATAGATAGATAGATAGATAGATAGATAGATAGATAGATAGATAGATAGATAGATAGATAGATAGATAGTAAAATACAAAAAAGTATTTAGTCAGCCACCAATTGTGCAAGTTCTCCCACTTAAAAAGCCTGTAATTTTCTTCATAGGTACACTTCAACTATGAGAGACAAAATGAGAAAAGAAAATCCAGAAAATCACATTGTAGGATTTTTAATGAATTTATTTGCAAATTATGGTGGAAAATAAGTATTTGGTCACCTACAAACAAGCAAGATTTCTGGCTCTCACAGACCTGTAACTTCTTCTTTAAGAGGCTCCTCTGTCCTTCACTCGTTACCTGTATTAATGGCACCTGTTTGAACTTGTTATCAGTATTAAATACACCTAGTGAATGACCTGCAGAGAGCTGGGACCAAAGTAACAAAGGTTACCATCAGTAACACACTACGCCGCCAGGGACTCAAATCCTGCAGTGCCAGACGTGTCCCCCTACTTAAGCCAGTACATGTCCAGGCCCGTCTGAAGTTTGCTCCCAATCCTCTTCCCAATCCAGAAGAGGATTGGGAGAATGTCATATGGTCAGATGAAACCAAAATATAACTTTTTGGTAAAAACTCAACTCGTCGTGTTTGGAGGAGAAAGAATGCTGAGTTGCATCCAAAGAACACCATACCTACTGTGAAGCATGGGGGTGGAAACATCATGCTTTGGGGCTGTATTTTTCTCATTTTGTCTCTCATAGTTGAGGTGTACCTATGATGAAAATTACAGGCCTCTCTCACCTTTTTAAGTGGGAGAATTTGCACAATTGGTGGCTGACTAAATACGTTTTTGCCCCACTGTACATTGTAATATTGTTGTAAGGTGGTATTATACGTTTTGTATTGTAGATATGTAGTGGTGTAATAATGTTATATGATGAACTGTTTTATTTGTGATGTAAGTGCCTTAATGTGTTTGGACCCCAGGAAGAGTAGCTGCTGCCTTGGCAGGAACTAATGGGGATCCATAATAAACCCCAGGAAGAGTATCTGCTGCCTTGGCAGGAACTAATGGGGATCCATAATAAACCCCAGGAAGAGTATCTGCTGCCTTGGCAGGAACTAATGGGGACCCATAATAAACCCCAGGAAGAGTATCTGCTGCCTTGACAGGAACTAATGGGGATCCATAATAAACCCCAGGAAGAGTAGCTGCTGCCTTGGCAGGAACTAATGGGGATCCATAATAAACCCCAGGAAGAGTAGCTGCTGCCTTGGCAGGAACTAATGGGGATCCATAATAAACCCCAGGAAGAGTAGCTGCTGCCTTGGCAGGAAGTTATGGGGATCCATAATTAACCACAGGAAGAGTAGCTGCTGCCTTGGCAGGAACTAATGGGGATCCCTAATAAACACCAGGAAGAGTAGCTGCTGCCTTGGCAGGAACTAATGGGGATCCCTAATAAACCCCAGGAAGAGTAGCTGCTGCCTTGGCAGGAACTAATGGGGATCCATAATATTTTATTTTATTTTATTAGTATTATTATTTTATTTATTTAACTAGGGAAGTCAGCCAAACCCAACGACGCTGGGCCAATTTTGCGACGCCCTATGGGACTCCCAATCATGGCCGTTTGTGATACAGCCTGGAATCAAACCAGGTTGTCTGTAGTGACGCCTCTAGCACTGAGATGCAGTGTCTTAGACCACTGAACCAGGTTGTCTGTAGTGACTCCTCTAGTACTGAGATGCAGTGTCTTAGACCACTGAACCAGGTTGTCTGTAGTGACTCCTCTAGTACTGAGATGCAGTGTCTTAGACCACTGAACCAGGTTGTCTGTAGTGACTCCTCTAGTACTGAGATGCAGTGTCTTAGACCACTGAACCAGGTTGTCTGTAGTGACGCCTCTAGCACTGAGATGCAGTGTCTTAGACCACTGAACCAGGTTGTCTGTAGTGACTCCTCTAGTACTGAGATGCAGTGTCTTAGACCACTGAACCAGGTTGTCTGTAGTGACGCCTCTAGCACTGAGATGCAGTGTCTTAGACCACTGAACCACTCTGGAGCCCCAATAAATACAGATAATGTGGAAATGGCATTCTCCTGTGTATCTCAAATTGATGTTCCAGTTCCTCTTCTACAAGAGATACTGAGGTCACGATGGTAGTATGGCAGGTCATCTCGGGGTCAACAAGACGTATGACCGTATCTTGCGTAACTTCTTGTATGTTGTATCTTACTGTAAATTCTGTTGTGTTTGCCAGCGGACGGTTAAACCGAACCAAGCTGTACCGGTTTCAGCAGGGTTCTGGTGGACTGTGTTTACCCAAAGCAGAGTGGTAATCAGATTCTCTTGACCATAATATGTGCAGCCCCTCATTCCTATTCCACTGAGGAAAATCACCGCTCCCAATATTGTTAAGGCCCTGGTTAAATTCAACATTAGACTTCCGGTAGTGCAGTCAGACCAAGGTTTGAATTTCATGTCAAAGGTCTTCCAGCAAGTGCTACAGCAACTGGGTGCCCCTGTAGTGCCTACCACCCAAAGTCTCAAGGTGCTCTTGAGAGATTTCATCAGACTTTGAAGTCTGTTGAGAGCTTACTTCTTTGAGTTTGAGAAAGACTGGGATGAAGGAGCCCCTCTTGTGCTGTTTGCAGAACGGGAGGTTGTTCAGGAATCTCTCGGTTTTATTCCGAATAAGCTTGTTTTTGGACATCATGTCAGAGGTCCTTTGAGTTTGCTGAGAGAGAACTTGTTGCAGGGCGACAACGTAAACACAAAAACAAATCTGTTGGAGCACGTTAGCGCTTTTCGATACAGATTGCACCGTGAGAATCTGGAGAGGGCGCAAACAAATATGTACGTTTGGAACGATCGGAACAAAACAGCACTTCCGATGTGGGTGACCAAAACCTGGTTTTGTTACCAGTTCTGAGGTCACCGTTGCAGGCTCGCTTTTCAGGTCCTTACCCCCATAGTGAAACACTTATCTCCGGAGGAAAAAGGCAACATTGTTGACTGCTTTTAGAATATCAGGGTTTGTTCTCAGATGTGCCAACTCAGACAAATGTACTAGAGCATGACATTGACGTGGAACTCTGCCCCAATCAAACAACATGCCTATCGAGTGAATTGAGGTGGTTACTACGGATATTGCAGGAGATTCCTCTTGTCCGTGGTAAGTACAACTTGGTTGCTGATTGTCTCTCAAGGATGGGCAGTCAATACTTTTTGTATTTTGCGCTCACAATTTATTTTGACTTCATGTTTTTCCGTTTTGGTTGGGCTCGTTCCAAGGGGAAGAGAGTTATATCAAAACGTATGAGTTTGATATAAGAAATATATAAACAGTACCAGTCAAATGTTTGGACACACCTACTCATTCAAGGGTTTTTCTTTATTTTCACTATTTTCTACATTGTAGAATAAACATTACGTGGATATATTGAAGCAACATCTCAAGACATCAGTCAGGAAGTTAAAGCTTGGTCACAAATGGGTCTTCCAATTGGACAATGACCCCAAGCATACTTCCAAAGTTGTGGCAAAATGGCTTAAGGACAACAAAGTCAAGGTATTGGAGTGGCCATCACAAAGCCCTGACCTCAATCCTGTAGAACATTTGTGGGCAGAACTGAAAAAGCGTGTGCGAGCAAGGAGGCCTACAAACTGACTCAGTTCTGTCAGGAGGAATGGGCCAAAATTCACCCAACTTATTGTGGGAAGCTTGTGGAAGGCTACCTGAAACGTTTGACCCAAGTTAAACAATTTAAAGACAATGCTACCAAATACTAATTGAGTGTATGTCAACTTCTGACCCACTGGGAATGTGATGAAAGAAATAAAAGCTGAAATAAATCATTCTCTCTACTATTATTCTGACATTTCACATTCTTAAAATAAAGTGGTGATCCTAACTGACCTAAGACAGGGAATTTTTACTAGGATGAAATGTCAGGAATTGTTTAAATGTATTTGGCTAAGGTGTATGTAAACATCTGACTTCAACTGTATATATATAGGATATATTTGTTGTCTTAAAGGGGAAGCTGTTACAGGTTTTGGTTTTTCCATTTATGTTTTGAAGTTGGACTTTAGCATGTATAGCTCGTTAGCATGTAGGGTGCTATTTAAGAGTGTCTGGATAGATGTGGAGGTTAACACCTTCAGTTGTCTTGATAGATGGAGGGTTAACACCTTCAGTTGTCTCTCCCTATTTTGATTCCTAGAGTGGCTGAGATTTTTTTTTTTAATCCATTTTTAATTCAGGCTTTAACAACAAAATGTGGAATAAGTCAAGGGGTGTGAATAGTTTCTGAAGGCTCTGTAACTGTGTGTTGGACCTAAAGGAACATTCTCCCTGGTGGAGAACAATGAGGACAAAGCCTGTTTTAAGCTTAGGGTTATGGTAAGGGTTAAGGGAACATAGGATTTTGAATGGGAAATTAATTTTATGTCCCCACGAGGATAGAAGAACATAACGTCTGTGTGTGTGTGTGTGTGTGTGTGTGTGTGTGTGTGTGTGTGTGTGTGTGTGTGTGTACCGTTTGGATCCCTTTGCGAACTCCACAGCGATGGCCTTCCCATCTATAGAGAGAGTTGGCTGTAAGGCCTGGAGGATCTGGAGAAGCTGAGACGCTTCCTGCAACACACAGAAACACAGCTCTGAATAGACAGCTGTAGGTACAGTTGAAGTCGGAAGTTTAAAACTCATTTTTCAACCACTCCACAGATTTCATGTTAACAAACTATAGTTTTGTCAAGTCAGTTAGGACATCTACTTTGTGCATGACACAAGTAATTCTTCCAACAATTGTTTACAGACAGATTATTTCACTTACCACTATAGTAGACAGCTGTAGGAAAGCGAAGCCCCGGTTGAGTTGTGTCTGTTTATCTTTGATCAGTCGAACATTAGAAGGAGACAGAGTAGCAAACGGAGCCAGAGCAGACAGAATGGACTCCAGGGACGTATGGGGACCCAGGTTCCTCAGGATCAGAGCTGGAGAGGAAGGGGGAGGGGGAGAGAAGGAAAGAGACAGTTACAGTGCCTTCAGAAGTATTCATATCCCTTGACTTGATCCACATTTTGTGTTGAAGCCTAAATTCAAAATAGTGTGTTTTTTCTCACCTATCTACACACAATACCCAATAATGACAAAGTGGAAATGTGTTTTGAGAGATGTTTGCAAATTTATTGAAATTAAATACAAAAATATTAATACTGGTGAGTCAAAACTTTGAAGAACCACCTTTGTCAGCGATTACAGCTGTGAGTCTTTCTGGATCAGACTAAGAGCTTTCCACACCTGGATTGTGCAACATCTGCCCATTATTCTTTTCATAGTTCTTCAAGCTCTGTAAATTGGTTGTTTATCATTGCAAGACAACTATTTTTAAGTCTTGCAAAAGATTTTCAAGTGGATTTAAGTAGAAACTGTAACTCGACCACTCAGGAACATTCACTGTCTTCTTGGTAAGCAACTGCAGTGTAGATTTGGCCTTGATTTTTAGGTTATTGTCCTGCTGAAAGGTGAATTAATTTCCCAGTGTCTGGTGGAAAGCAGACTGAACCAGGTTTTCCTCTAGGATTTTGCCTGTGCTTAGCACCATTCAATTTATTTTTTATCCTGAAAAACTCCCCAGTCCTTAATGATGACAAGCAGCATACCCATAACATGATGCAGCCACCACTAAGCTGGAAATATGGAGAGTAGTACTCAGTAATGTGTTGTATTGGATCTGACCCAAACATAACACTTTGTATTCAGGACACATTTTGTAAAGTGCCTTGTTGTAAACAGGATGCATATTATAGAATATTTTTACTCTGTACAGGCTTCCTTCCTTTCACTGTCATTTAGGTTAGTATTGTGGAGTAACTACAATGTTGTTGATCCATCCTCAATTTTCTCTTATCACAGACATTAAACTCTGTATCTGTTTTAAAGTCATCGACCTGGCCAAGGCTTTCGACTCTGTCAATCTTATCGGCAGACTCAACAGCCTTGGTTTCTCAAGTGACTGCCTTTGTGGTTGAATCTGTGCTTGAAATTCACAGCTCAATTGAGGGACCTTACAGATAATAGTATGTGTGGAGTACATTGACCGAAAAATGGTGGTGTTGAGAGAGAGAGAAAGAGAGAGAGAGAGAGAGAGAGAGCGAGAGACAGAGAAACCTACAGAAAAAGAGACAGAAATAAAGAGAGTGAGAGATAGATCTAATAAAATGTTATATGCCACATGCGCCGAATACAACAGGTGTAGACCTTACCGTGAAATGTTACCTTACAAGCCCTTAACCAACAATGCAGTTTTAAGAAAATAGTTTAGAAAATATTTAATAAATAAACTGAAGTTAAAAAATAAAATAAAGGTAAGACAATAAAATAACAATAACGAGGCTATATACAGGAAGTACCAGTACAGAGTCAATGTGAGGAGGCTATATACAGGACGTACCAGTACAGAGTCAATGTGAGGAGGCTATATACAGGAAGTACCAGTACAGAGTCAATGTGAGGAGGCTATATACAGGTGGTACCAGTACAGAGTCACTGTGAGGAGGCTATATACAGGAAGTACCAGTACAGAGTCAATGTGAGGAGGCTATATACAGGTGGTACCAGTACAGAGTCAATGTGAGGAGGCTATATACAGGAAGTACCAGTACAGAGTCAATGTGAGGAGGCTATATACAGGAAGTACCGGTACAGAGTCAATGTGAGGAGGCTATATACAGGAAGTACCGGTACAGAGTCAATGTGTGGAGGCTATATACAGGAAGTACCAGTACAGAGTCAATGTGTGGAGGCTATATACAGGAAGTACCAGTACAGAGTCAATGTGTGGAGGCTATATACAGGAAGTACCGGTACAGAGTCAATGTGAGGAGGCTATATACAGGAAGTACCGGTACAGAGTCAATGTGAGGAGGCTATATACAGGAAGTACCAGTACAGAGTCAATGTGAGGAGGCTATATACAGGAAGTACCAGTACAGAGTCAATGTGAGGAGGCTATATACAGGAAGTACCAGTACAGAGTCAATGTGAGGAGGTTATATACAGGGGTACCGGTACAGAGTCAATGTGAGGAGGCTATATACAGGAAGTACCAGTACAGAGTCAATGTGAGGAGGCTATATACAGGAAGTACCAGTACAGAGTCAATGTGCGGGCGTACAGGTTGGTCGAGGTCATTTGTATATGTAGGTATGGGCAAAGTGACTATGCAATGTGCAGGGGGGATGTCAATACATATAGTCCAGGAGGCCATTTGATACATTTTTCAGCAGTCTTATGGCTTGGTGGTAGAAGCTGTTAAGAAGCCTTTTGGACCTAGACTTGGTGCTCCGGTACTGCTTGCCATGCGGTAGCAGAGAGAACAGTCTATTACTAGGGTGACTGGAGTCTTTGACAATTTTTAGGACCTCCTTCCTATAGGCTGTCTCATCGTTGTCGGTGATCAGGCGTACCACTGTTGTGTCATCGGCATACTTGATGATGGTGCCTGGCCATGCAGTCGTGGGTGAACAGGAGGGGACTAAGAACGCACCCCTGAGGGCCCCCCGTGTTGAGAATCAGCGTGGCGGATGTGTTGTTACCTACCCTTACCACCTGGGGCGGCCCGTCAGGAAGTCCAGGATCCAGTTGCAGAGGGAGGTGTTTAGTCCCAGGATCCTTAGCTTAGTGATGAGCTTTGAGGGCACTATGTTGTTGAAGGCTGAGCTGTAGTCAATGAACAGCATTCTCACATAGGTGTTCCTCTTGTCCAGGTGGGAAAGGAAAGTGTTGAGTGCAATAGAGATTGCATCATCTGTGGATCTGTTGGGGCGGTACGCAAATTGGAGCGGGTCTAGGGTTTCTGGGAAAATGGTGTTTATGTGAGCCAGCCTTTCAAAGCACTTCATGGCTACAGATGTGAGTGCTACGGGTCGGTAGTCATTTAGACAGGTTACCTTGATGTTCTTGGACACTGGGACTATGGTGGTCTGCTTGAGACATGTTGGTATTACAGACTCGGTTGAAAATGTCAGTGAAGACACTTCCAGTTGGTCAGCACATGCTCGGAGTCATCAATGCACTTATTGATGAAGCCAGTGACTGATGTGTTGTACTCCTCAATGCCATCGGAAGAATCCCGGAACATATTCCTCACCTCCTGTAGCTTAGCATCTGCTTCATCTGACCACTTTCTTATTGACAGAGTCACTGGTGCTTCCTGCTTTAGTTTTTCCTTGTAAGCAAATGGAGGGCGAGGGAGAGCTTTGTACGCATCTCTGTGTGTGGAGTAAAGCTGGTCTATAGTTTATTTCCCTCTATTTGCACATTTAACATGCTGATATAAATTAGGTAGAACGGATTTGAGTTTCCCTGCATTAAAGTCCCTGGCCACTAGGAGCGCCGCCTCTGGATGAGCATTTTTCTTTTTACTTATGGCCTTATAAAGCTCATTGAGTACGGTTTTAGTGCTAGCATCGGTTTGTGGTGGTAAATAGACAGCTATGAAAAATATAGATGAAAACTCTCTTGGTAAATAGTGTGGTTTACAGCTTATCATGAGATACTCTACTTCAGGAGAGCAAAATCTAGAGACTTCGTGCACCAGGTGTTGTTTACAAATATATATAGGCCGCCACCCCTTGTCTTGCCAGAGGCCGCTTGAAACCCACCAGCTGTATGTTATTCATGTTGTCGTTCAGCCACGACTCAGTGAAACTTAAGATATTACAGTTTTTAATGTCCTGTTGGTAGGATATTCGTGATCGTACCTCGCCTAATTTATTTTCCAATGATTGTACGTTGGCTAGTAATACTGATGGTAAAGGCAGGTTACCCACTCGCCGTTGGATCCTTACAAGGCACCCCGACCTGTGTCCCCGATATCTCTGTCTCTTTCTCCTGCAAATCACGGGGATTTCGGCCTTGTCGGGTGTTTGAAGTACATCCTCTGTGTCCGTTTCGTTGAAGAAGAAAAATTCTTCATCCAGTCCGAGGTGAGTAATTGCTGTCCTGATATCCAGGAGCTCTTTTCGGTCGTAAGAGACTGTGGCAGAAACATTATATACAAAATAAGTTACAAATAACGCAAAAAAAAACACACATAGTAGCACAATTGGTTAAGAACCTGTAGAACGACAGCCATCTTCACCGGCGCTGCTGGGTTAACTTCATGGCTACCGACGTGAGGGCTACGGGGTGGTAGTCATTTGGGCAGGTTACCTTCACTTTCTTGGGCACAGGGACTATGGTGGTCTGCTTGAAACATGTAGATATTACAGACTCAATCAGGGACCGGTTGAAAATGTCAGTGAAGACACTTGCCAGCTGGTCAATGCATGCTCGGAGTACACGTCCTGGTAATTTGTCTGGCCCTGCAGCCTTGTGAATGTTGACCTGTTTAAAGGTCTTGCTCACATTGGCTACGGAGAGCGTAATCACACAGTCGATCCCACATTTAGCCCATCTGGTAGGCTCATCATTGGGCAGCAGCTTGTAGTCCATAATAGTTTGCAAGCCCTACCACATCCGACAAGCGTCAGAGCCGGTGTAGTAGGATTCAATCTTAGTCCTGTATTGACGCTTTGCCTGTTTGATGGTTCGTCTGAGGGCATAGCGGGATTTCTTATAAGCGTACGGATTAGTGTCTGATTTGCCAAATGGAGGGCGAGGAAGATCTTTGTACGCGTCTCTGTGTGTGGAGTAAAGGTGGCCTAGAGTTTTTTTCCTCTGGTTGCAAATGTGACATGCTGGTAGAAATGAGGTAAAACTGATTTAAGTTTGCCTGCATTAAAGTCCCCGGCCACTAGGAGCGCCGCTTCTGGATGAGCATTTTCTTGTTTACTTATGGCCTTATACAGCTGGTTGAGTGCGATCTTAGTGCCAGCATCAGTTTGTAATGGAAAAATAGATGGCTACGAAAATATAAATGAAAACTCTTGGTAGATAGTGTGGTCTACAGCTTATTATGAGGTACTCTATCTCAGGCAAACAATACCTCAAGACTATCTTAAAATTAGACGCACCAGCTGTTATTGGCAAATAGACCCACAACCCAACCCTTGTCTTACTGAACGTAGCTGCTCTGTCTTGCCGAGCTAACTGTATATTATCCATGTCGTCATTCAGCCACGACTCGGTGAAACATAAGATGTTAGTTTTTAATGTCCCGTTGGTAGGATAGTCTCGAATGGAGATCATCCAGTTTATTCTCCAGTGATTTCATGTTGGCCAATAGAACAGATGGTAGAGGCGTATTACCCACTCGCCGACAAATTCTCACAAGGCACCCTGATCTCCGCCCTGTTTCTCCTTCTTTTCTTCATGCGAATGACAGGGATTTTGGCCTTGTCTGGGAGCAACATTATATCCTTCGCGTCAGACTCTTTAAAATAAAATCTTTTCCAGTTTGAGGTGAGTAATCGATGTTCTGAAACCCAGAAGCTCTTTTCGGTCATAAGAGACGGTAGCATCAACATTATGTACAAAATAAGTTACAAACAATGTGAAAAACACACAAAATAGCACAATTGGTTACGGCTCTGTTTTCTGCACAGATTCTGTCAGACTTCGGTCCTCCTTGGTTGGGAAAACAAAATCATGGTTTTCCAAAAAAGGTCCAGTTGCCAGGAGAACAAATAAAAAATTATATCTAGACACAAAGAACGATACCTACCTCGGCCTAAACAGCAACACCACAGGTAACTTCCACAAGGCTGTGAACGATCTAAGAGACAAGGCCTTCTACGCCATCAAAAGGAACACAAAACTAGACATCCCAATTAGGATCTGGCAAAAAATACTTCAATCAATTATAAAACCCATTGCCCTCTACGGTTGTGAGGTCTGAGGTCCACTCACCAACCAAGAATTGACAAAATTTCACAAACACCCAACTGAGGCTCTGCATGCAGAATTATGCAAAAATACACTTTGTGTACAACGCAAAACCCCAAACAATGCATGCAGAGCAGAATTAGGACTATACCCGCTAGTTATAAAAAAGAAAAATGAGCTGTTAAATTCTACAACCACCTGAAAGGAAGCGATGCCCCCACATTCCACCACAAAGCCCTCACTTACAGAGAGATGAACCTAGCGAAGAGTCCCCTCAGCCAGCTGGTTCAGGGGCACAAACACAAACAGACACCACAGAGCCCCAGGACAACCACACATTTAGACCCAACCAAATCATGATAAAGCAAATAGATAACTATATGACACACTGGAAAGAATCCACCAAAAAACTGAGCAAATTGGAATGATATCTGGCTCTAAACAGAGAGTACACAGTGGCAGAATACCTGACCACTGTGACTGACCTAAAATTAAGTAAATACTTGACAATGTACAGACTCAGTGAGCATAGCCTTGCTATTGAGAATGGCCGCCATAGTCAGACCTGGCTCTCAAGAGAAGACAGGCTATGTTCACACTGCCCACAAAATGAGGTGGAAACTGAGCTGTACTTCCTAACCTCCTGCCAAATGTATGACCATATTAGAGACACATATTTCCCTCAGATTACACAGATCCACAAAGAATTAAAAACCAATGTTGATAAACTCCCATATCTTCTGGGTGAAATACCACAGTGTTCCATCACAGCAGCAAGATGTGTGACCTGTTGTCACAAGAAAAGGGCAACCAGTGAAGAACAAACACCATGTAAATACAACCCATATTTATGTTGATTTATTTTACCTTTTGTACTTTAACAAATTTCCACATCGTTACAACACTGTATATAGTCGTATGGCATTTGAAATGGCTTTATACTTTCCGAAATTTTGTGAGTGTAACTTTAGTTTATTATCTATTTCACTAGCTTTGGGAATGTAAACATATGTTTCCCATGCCCTGAATTTAGAGAGACTTACTATCGTTGGCCACCTCAGTCTGCTGTGTGTGAGCTCCGCCGGCCCCGCCCCCAGCCCCGCCCACGGACCTGGGGGTGGTGAGGGCAGTAGAGGTGGCAGCAGCTGGCTGGTAGAGGGCAGGGAGGGGCAATAAGCCGTCCTTCTGATGCCCACCCAGAGGTAACTCCCTCAGCTGGGGCAGTTTCAGCTCTGCCTCTGAAGGTAACACAGTCAGATATCACAACACAAAACACATCTGTCTATGTTTATCATAGTGTTTAGGTTCAATCATGTTTACCTGATTTAAGAACCCCACATTTAAAGCACTTCTCTCTCCTCTTGAAGTTCTGAACCCCACACTGTTAGAACAGCAACAGAGGTGATCAGTACCAGTCACACACACAGTCACACAGTCACACACAGAGAGGTTGTTAGTTGTTGTACCTTGTTACAGAGCCAGTCCTCGTTGGAGCGCGGTTTAGGGTTGCTGTAGTGCATAGACACCCTCTGGCCTAGGATAGACAAAACCCTCTAAAAGAGAGAGAGAAGAGAGGGAAGGAGAGGAGAGAAGAGAGGGAAGGAGAGGAGAGAAGAGAGAGAAAATAATGATTATCAAAGATAAGTGGGTCACATGCAGAGAGAGAGGAGCCCACTCACAAGAGGGCAGAATAGGTGAGAGATATTTCCCATGCCAATAAAGCCCATTGAATTGAATTGAGAGAGAGGGGGAAACAAAGTGAAATAGAGAGAGGGAAAGAGAGGAGAGAAGAGAGAGAAGAGAAGAGAGAAGAGAGGAGAGGGAAAGAGAGGAGAGAAGAGAGAGAAGAGAGGAGAGGGAAAGAGAGGAGAGAAGAGAGAGAAGAGAGGAGAGGGAAAGAGAGGAGAGAGAAGAGAGGAGAGAAGAGAGGGAAAGAGGAGAGGGAAAGAGAGGAGAGAAGAGAGAGAATAGAGGGAAGAGAGGAGAGAGAAGAGAGGAGAGAGAAGAGAGGAGAGGGAAAGAGAGGAGAGGGAAAGAGAGGAGAGGGAAAGAGAGAAGAGAGAGAAGAGAGGAGAGGAGAGGAGAGGAGAGGAGAGGAGAGGAGAGGAGAGGAGAGAAGAGAGGAGAGAGAAGAGAGAAGAGAGAGGAGAGAGGAGAGGAGAGAGACAGAGAGGGAAAGAGATAAATGTAACCTTCAGCTCAAGGGAAATTGGGACGGACGTAGAGCTGTGGGTGTGTGTTTGATTGGCCACCCTGTTAGCCTTTTATGTGTGTGTGTGTGTGGAGAGAGTGTTCTGCTTTGTCAACCCCCCCCCTTAAGGGGAACCCTGGTCACAGCGTTAGCCAACCTGACCCCCACTCCAACTTGACAACACAACCTAACCCCCACTCCAACTTGACAACACAACCTAACCCCCACTCCAACTTGACAACACAACCTAACCCCCACTCCAACTTGACAACACAACCTAACCCCCACTCCAACTTCACAACACAACCTAACCCCCACTCCAACTTGACAACACAACCTAACCCCCACTCCAACTTCACAACACAACCTGACCCCCACTCCAACTTGTCAACACAACCTAACCCCCACTCCAACTTCACAACACAACCTGACCCCCACTCCAACTTGTCAACACAACCTGACCCCCACTCCAACTTCACAACACAACCTGACCCCCACTCCAACTTCACAACACAACCTGACCTCCACTCCAACTTCACAACACAACCTGACCTCCACTCCAACTTCACAACACAACCTGACCTCCACTCCAACTTGTCAACACAACCTAACCTCCACTCCAACTTGTCAACACAACCAGCAGTAAACAGACAGTACTCACCAGTCAATATTTATACAGTATATTGGACAACACAGCAATGGTGAGGGGTGAGCAAGTGGGAAGGTCTGTGGTTAAAAGATAAAGTGTCTCCCACCTACATCATTTGATTAGGTCATGTGATACTGTGATGACACCCATGGTCATGTGATACCGTGGTGATACCCATGGTCATGTGATACCGTGGTGATACCCATGGTCATGTGATACCGTGGTGATACCCATGGTCATGTGATACCGTGATGACACCCATGGTCATGTGATACCGTGGTGTCACCCATGGTCATGTGATACTGTGATGACACCCATGGTCATGTGATACCGTGGTGTCACCCATGGTCATGTGATACTGTGATGTCACCCATGGTCATGTGATACTGTGATGTCACCCATGGTCATGTGATACTGTGATGTCACCCATGGTCATGTGATACTGTGATGTCACCCATGGTCATGTGATACTGTGATGTCACCCATGGTCATGTGATACTGTGATGTCACCCATGGTCATGTGATACTGTGATGTCACCCATGGTCATGTGATACTGTGCTGTCACCCATGGTCATGTGATACCGCGATGACACCCATGGTCATGTGATACCGCGATGACACCCATGGTCATGTGATACCGTGATGTCACCCATGGTCATGTGATACAGCGCTAGCTAAGTAGTCCCACTTTATGACTCTGCATGTTTTATTAACAACAATGGTATCATTCAGTTACATGTTTCATTAACAACAATGGTGTCATTCAGTTACATGTTTCATTAACAACAATGGTGTCATTCAGTTACATGTTTCATTAACAACAATGGTGTCATTCAGTTACATGTTTCATTAACAACAATGGTGTCATTCAGTTACATGTTTCATTAACAACAATGGTGTCATTCAGTTACATGTTTCATTAACAACAATGGTGTCATTCAGTTACATGTTTCATTAACAACAATGGTGTCATTCAATTACATGTTTCATTAACAACAATGGTGTCATTCAGTTACATGTTTCATTAACAACAATGGTATCATTCAGTTACATGTTTCAATTAACAACAATGGTATCATTCAGTTACATGTTTCATTAACAACAATGGTGTCATTCAGTTACATGTTTCATTAACAACAATGGTGTCATTCAGTTACATGTTTCATTTAACAACAATGGTGTCATTCAGTTACATGTTTCATTAACAACAATGGTGTCATTCAGTTACATGTTTCATTAACAACAATGGTGTCATTCAGTTACATGTTTCATTAACAACAATGGTGTCATTCAATTACATGTTTCATTAACAACAATGGTGTCATTCAGTTACATGTTTCATTAACAACAATGGTATCATTCAGTTACATGTTTCAATTAACAACAATGGTATCATTCAGTTACATGTTTCATTAACAACAATGGTGTCATTCAGTTACATGTTTCATTAACAACAATGGTGTCATTCAGTTACATGTTTCATTAACAACAATGGTGTCATTCAGTTACATGTTTCATTAACAACAATGGTGTCATTCAGTTACATGTTTCATTTAACAACAATGGTGTCATTCAGTTACATGTTTCATTTAACAACAATGGTGTCATTCAGTTACATGTTTCATTTAACAACAATGGTGTCATTCAGTTACATGTTTCATTAACAACAATGGTATCATTCAGTTACATGTTTCATTAACAACAATGGTGTCATTCAGTTACATGTTTCAATTAACAACAATGGTGTCATTCAGTTACATGTTTCATTAACAACAATGGTGTCATTCAGTTACATGTTTCATTAACAACAATGGTATCATTCAGTTACATGTTTCATTAACAACAATGGTGTCATTCAGTTACATGTTTCATTAACAACAATGGTGTCATTCAGTTACATGTTTCATTTAACAACAATGGTGTCATTCAGTTACATGTTTCATTTAACAACAATGGTGTCATTTAGTTACATGTTTCATTTAACAACAATGGTGTCATTCAGTTACATGTTTCATTTAACAACAATGGTGTCATTCAGTTACATGTTTCATTTAACAACAATGGTGTCATTCAGTTACATGTTTCATTTAACAACAATGGTGGCATTTAGTTACATGTTTCATTTAACAACAATGGTGTCATTCAGTTACAGGAACCTATCCCACAGAAGGGAATAGACACCCACCCCTCCACCCTCCTCCCTCCTCCCTCCTGACCCCGAACAACCCCTTACCGAACAACCAACCTCCACCCTTCCTGACCCCGAACAACCAACCTCCACCCTCCTGACCCCGAACAACCAACCTCCACCCCTCCTGACCCCGAACAACCAACTTCCACCCCTCCTGACCCCGAACAACCAACTTCCACCCCTCCTGACCCCCAACACCCAACCTCCACCCTCCTGACCCCGAAAACCCAACTTCCACCCCTCCTGACCCCCAACACCCACCCTCCACCCCTCCTGACCCCCAACACCCAATCTCCACCCCTCCTGACCCCCAACACCCACCCTCCACCCCTCCTGACTCTTCCCCTCCTGACTCCTCCCCCTAAAGACTGGACTCCCTGGATAAAATAGTGTCAGAAAGAGGGAATTTGAGGACGAGGGAGGGAGGGAGAGAAAGGGGTGAGTTGAAGTCCTCTGTTCAAAGGTAAAAAAGACAGAGAGAGAGAGTGGCTGGGAGAGTCCGATGGTGTGTCAAGACAGTTATACCAACACACATCAGCATCAGAAAACACAGGTGTGTGTGTCATGTTCAGGATCATGTGTGTATTTGTTTGTCTCTGTGTGTGTGTGTGTGTGTGTGTGTGTAGAGTGACCTGATTGGTCTCCATCCAGCGGCAGGCCTCCTGTATGTGATTAAACTCCACGAAGGCGAATCCACGGCTCTGACCTGGTCACCACGCCAACCAGCCAGCGCCATGGCAACCCAACAACAACAACAACAACATAACATCAACGCAGTGAGGGGTTAGTGCTTCATAAAGAGAGAGAGAGAGAGAGAGAGAGAGAGAGAGAGAGAGAAGGGTGCTCTATCCCAAATGGACCCTTACAGGGGGGCTTCACTGGGCTATAAATGGTAGGTTTGTAGCTGCTTCACTGGGCTATAAATGGTAGGTTTGTAGCTGCTTCACTGGGGTATAAATGGTAGGTTTGTAGCTGCTTCACTGGGGTATAAATGGTAGGTTTGTAGCTGCTTCACTGGGGTATAAATGGTAGGTTTGTAGCTGCTTCACTGGGGTATAAATTGACTGTACGTTTGTTTGTTTTATTCTCATGTGTAACTCTGTGTTGTTGTTTTTGTCGCACTGCTTTGCTTTGTCTTGGCCAGGTCACAGTTGTAAATGAGAACTTGTTCTCAACTGGCCTACCTGGTTAAATAAAGGTGAAATAAAACCTACCTGGTTAAATAAAGGTGAAATAAAATAAATAAAAATAAAAAATAAATGGTTTGTAGCTGCTTCACTGGGGTATAAATGGTTTGTAGCTGCTTCACTGGGGTATAAATGGTTTGTAGCTGCTTCACTGGGCTATAAATGGTTTGTAGCTGCTTCACTGGGCTATAAATGGTTTGTAGCTGCTTCACTGGGCTATAAATGGTTTGTAGCTGCTTCACTGGGGTATAAATGGTTTGTAGCTGCTTCACTGGGCTATAAATGGTTTGTAGCTGCTACACTGGGCTATAAATGGTAGGTTTGTAGCTGCTACACTGGGCTATAAATGGTAGGTTTGTAGCTGCTTCACTGGGGTATAAATGGTAGGTTTGTAGCTGCTACACTGGGGTATAAATGGTAGGTTTGTAGCTGCTACACTGGGGTATAAATGGTAGGTTTGTAGCTGCTACACTGGGGTATAAATGGTAGGTTTGTACCTGCTACATTGGGGTATAAATGGTAGGTTTGTAGCTGCTACACTGGGGTATAAATGGTAGGTTTGTAGCTGCTACACTGGGGTATAAATGGTAGGTTTGTAGCTGCTACACTGGGGTATAAATGGTAGGTTTGTAGCTGCTACATTGGGGTATAAATGGTAAGTTTGTAGCTGCTACACTGGGGTATAAATGGTAGGTTTGTAGCTGCTACACTGGGTGTGTTTGTTTGTGCCGTTATCAAGTGTTCTCAGATGTGGGCTGCACACCGAGCAGTTTGAGCCTTACACGGTGTAATTGAAATGAATAGAAGCGTCTCACACTCTGCAAAAGTTGTATAATATGGCATGACTGTTAGCCCCAATGTCCTGCTAGCCCCAATGTCCTGCTAGCCCCAATGTCCTGCTAGCCCCAATGTCCTGCTAGCCCCAATGTCCTGCTAGCCCCAATACCCCTAGGCAGTTGTGTGGATCCAAGATGACCGGATAAGATAGGGGTTGATTTGGGATTGGGCAAGAGAGAGAGCGAGAAAGAAGGAGGGAGCGAGAGAGAAAGATAGAGAAAGAGAAAGATTGAGCTAACCACTCTTCACTTTGAGTAAGGTCTCTAATCTCAAAGAAAACTGACGCTACAGGCACTGGCAGAGTAAAACAAACACACCCACTTGCACACAAGCTCCTCTATGCTTTGGAAGAGAAGAGCAATGGTTTATTTATATTCAGCACTCCACACAGTCAACACTTCTTTTATTCCACACAGTCAACACTTCTTTCACTCCACACAGTCAACACTTCTTTAATTCCACACAGTCAACACTTCTTTAATTCCACACAGTCAACACTTCTTTCACTCCACCCACAGTCAACACTTCTTTAATTCCACACAGTCAACACTTCTTTCACTCCACCCACAGTCAACACTTCTTTCACTCCACCCAGTCAACACTTCTTTCACTCCACACAGTCAACACTTCTTTCACTCCACACAGTCAACACTTATTTCACTCCACACACAGTCAACACTTCTTTCACTCCACACACAGTCAACACTTCTTTCACTCCACACACAGTCAACACTTCTTTCACTCCACACAGTCAACACTTCTTTCAATTCACCCACAGTCAACACTTCTTTCACTCCACACACAGAGGACAGCTTCCCTACACAACACACACCCTGTCTTTCACAGACCCAATAGAGGCGAGGGTGAGAGAGACAGAGAGAGAGAGAGAGACAGAGAGAGACAGACAGAGAGGGACAAGGAGAGAGAGAGACAGAGAGAGAGAGAAAGAGAGAGATTTGAAATTGAATTGAAATTGAGAGAGAGAGAGAGAGAGAGAGAGAGAGAGAGAGAGAGAGAGAGAGAGAGAGAGAGAGAGAGAGAGAGCTGGCTATAACATGTGTTATGTTTATGGGTGTTATGTTGTGTACAGGGTACTAGTTGTCAGGAGGGTGTTATGTTGTGTACAGGGTACTAGTTATCAGGAGGGTGTTATGTTGTGTATATAGGGTACTAGTTATCAGGAGGGTGTTATGTTGTGTATATAGGGTACTAGTTATCAGGAGGGTGTTATGTTGTGTATATAGGGTACTAGTTATCAGGAGGGTATTATGTTGTGTATATAGGGTACTAGTTATCAGGAGGGTGTTATGTTGTGTACAGGGTACTAGTTATCAGGAGGGTGTTAATTTGTGTACAGGGTACTAGTTATCAGGAAGGTGTTATGTTGTGTATATAGGGTACTAGTTATCAGGAGGGTGTTATGTTGTGTATATAGGGTACTAGTTATCAGGAGGGTGTTATGTTGTGTATATAGGGTACTAGTTATCAGGAGGGTGTTATGTTGTGTACAGGGTACTAGTTATCAGGAGGGTGTTAATTTGTGTACAGGGTACTAGTTATCAGGAAGGTGTTATGTTGTGTATATAGGGTACTAGTTATCAGGAGGGTGTTATGTTGTGTATATAGGGTACTAGTTATCAGGAGGGTGTTATGTTGTGTATATAGGGTACTAGTTATCAGGAGGGTGTTATGTTGTGTACAGGGTACTAGTTATCAGGAGGGTGTTAATTTGTGTACAGGGTACTAGTTATCAGGAAGGTGTTATGTTGTGTACAAGGTACTAGTTATCAGGAGGGTGTTATGTTGTGTATATAGGGTACTAGTTATCAGGAGGGTGTTATGTTGTGTATATAGGGTACTAGTTATCAGGAGGGTGTTATGTTGTGTACAGGGTACTAGTTATCAGGAGGGTGTTAATTTGTGTACAGGGTACTAGTTATCAGGAAGGTGTTATGTTGTGTACAAGGTACTAGTTATCAGGAGGGTGTTATGTTGCGCGAGAGAGAGAGAGAGAGAGAGAGAGTCAGAGCTGAGAGAGAGAGAGGTAGAGAGCTTTGAGAGCTTTGAGAGCTTTGAGAGCTTTGAGAGCTTTGAGAGCTTTGAGAGCTTTGAGAGCTTTGAGAGAGAGAGAGAGAGAGAGAGAGAGAGAGAGAGAGAGAGAGAGAGAGAGAGAGAGAAAGAGAGAGAGCTCAGTATCAGTCTCACCTGAAGATTTGTTCCTCATCAGGCGAATAAGAACCTCTGTTGGGTCAATCGCCTGGTCCTGGAGCATGGCACGTATCTACACACACACACACAAATCATGATCCATTGGGAACTTTTTTCAATGATTAGTTTTAAATTTGTTTTAAAATAGATACAGTAGAAGTCAGAAGTTTACATACACCTTAGCCAAATACATTTAAACTCAGTTTTTCACAATTCCTGACATTTAATCCTAGTAAAAATTCCCTGTTTTAGGTCAGTTAGGATCACCACTTTATTTTAAGAATGTGAAATGTTAGAATAATAGTAGAGAGAATTATTTATTTCAGCTTTTATTTCTTTCATCACATTCCCAGTGGGTCAGAAGTTCAAAGTAAATGGCACAGATCCATATATGGTAATGGTTTATTTGCATATAGGCCTACTTCCACTCTGATTGGTTATGGCGCACCGCTCTGTGTAGAGTCCTGCCTGTCAGTGCAATAGATTTCTACTCCGATGTGTTCTGCCTACAACACATTCTCTTGCATAGGGGGGGTATAAACAAACAGACCAGACTATAGTCATCATATGTACTAACCCTAACCCCACCCTCCCCTCACCTCCTCTACCCCAACACCACACCTCCTCACATACCCCCCCTAACCCCACCCTCCCCTCACCTCCTCTACCCCAACACCACACCTCCTCACATACCCCCCCTAACCCCACCCTCTCCTCACCTCCTCTACCCCAACACCACACCTCCTCACATACCCCCCCTAACCCCACCCTCCCCTCCTCTACCCCAACACCACACTCACCCCCCCCACCTCCTCACATACCCCCCCTAACCCCACCCTCTCCTCACCTCCTCTACCCCAACACCACACCTCCTCACATACCCCCCCTAACCCCACCCTCCCCTCCTCTACCCCAACACCACACTCACCCCCCCCACCTCCTCACATACCCCCCCTAACCCCACCCTCTCCTCACCTCCTCTACCCCAACACCACACCTCCTCACATACCCCCCCTAACCCCACCCTCCCCTCACCTCCTCTACCCCAACACCACACTCACCCCCCCCACCTCCTCACATACCCCCCCTCACCCCCCCTCCCCTCACTTCCCCTCCACCCCTCACCCTCATCCTTAGCTCCCCTCCCACCTCCCCCCTCACCTCCTCTAACACAACACCACACTCACACCCCCCCTCCCCTCACCTCCACCCTCCCCTCACCTCTCCTACCCCAACACCACACTCACCTGGTTGGCGGTAGCGTTGGGTGGCAGCATACGTAACATTATAATGTTGGAGGGTCGTTGGTTCTGGTCCAGAAGGTCAGGTCTGTACTCCATCAGCTCTCTCTGTTCTGGGTCCTCTAATACTGAGGAGGAGGAGGGGGGGTCTGGAACCCCAGGACCGGCCCCTAGCCCCGGGGCCTTACCCCCACCACCACGGTCATCACCTGGAGCCCCCATGGAGAAACCCTATGGACAGTCACATGTTACTAGCTACTAAAATCAATAGTACTATTTATACAGTAAAAACTACTACTACTTCTTCCACTACCATTAAAAATACTTACACACACTGCTTTTTAGATCTATTATAGGTCTATTATATATTATAAACCGGAATGCTGATTGGCTGAAAGCCATGCTATATTAGAACATATACCTCAGAGTATGACACAAAATTTGTTTTTACTGTTCTAATTACGTTGGTGACCAGTTTATAATAGCAATAAGGCCCCTCAAGGGTTAGTGGTCTATGGCCAATATACCACGGCTAAGGGCTGTGTCCAGGCTGTAAAGCCGTAGTATATTAGCCATATACCCCCTCCCCTCAGGCCTTATTGCTTCTGGTTTTCTGTCTGACTGGATCAGCCCACCATTCTCTTCCCTTGTCCTCCTCCTCTGAGGAACCTCTCCTCCTCCCCTGGTCCTCTTCTCACGGTGCTGTACTCCTGTCCAGCGGGGATGACACCTCCACCTACACCTCCTTCCATCCTCCCCCAGTCTCCCTCTCTCTCCCCCAGGTGAGAGGCATGGTTCTCAGGGTATCCCCTTCCTCTACCCTCTGAGTTGGGCTTGAAGCCCTGGAAGTCGCTCCTGGATGCATCTCCCTCTCTCTCCTCTCTCTGCAGCCTGGGCAGGGCTACCTCTGGCTGCGGTAGGACCAGGGATCGAGGGGGGCAGGGTGATGGGAACCCTTTACCCCCCCGACCCGGACCACCCCCCGAACCTCTCCCCCCACCCCTCTGACGGAACCCTGGTCGGTTGTCGTGGAAACGGGCCGGTGTCGTGAACTCCCGGACGCCCGCTGGTTGGTCGGCTTGGTCGCTGCGGCCGGCAACGGCTCTGAGGTCATATCCTGTCCCCAGCTCCGCCTCTTCCTGTCCGTAGCCCCGGTAATCCATGTCTCGGTAGTCGTGGTCAGAGGAGCTGTTGTTGCCATAGCGACCCATGCGGTCTCCCCGACCCCCCCTTCAGTTAAAGGAGTGCGAGAGAGAGAGAGCGAGAGAGAGAGCGCGAGAGAGAGAGAGAGAGAGAGAGAGAAGATTTACATAAAGTATAGACAGTGTGTTGTTTAGCAAGAAGGGAAAAACAGACTGGGTTGGCTTAGAATCATTAATATTTAGTCCCCTTTTCCCCTCAGGTGTTGAAATCGTTCCACAGGGATGCTGACCCATGTTGACTCCAATGCTTCCCACAGTTGTGTCAAGTTGGCTGGATATCCTTTGAGTGGTGGACCATTCTTGATAGACACAGGAAACTGCGTGGAAAACCCAGCAGCGTTGCAGTTCTACACAAACCTGTGCGCCTGGCACTTACTACCATACCCTGTTCAAAGGCACTTAAACCTTTTGTCTTGAACCATTCACCATCTGAATCCACACATACACAATATATGAATAGAAAGGTGTGTACAGTAGTAGTTATATAGGATGGTGTGTATAGACAGTAGTTATATAGGATGGTGTGTATAGACAGTATGGACAGTAGTTATATAGGATGGTGTGTATAGACAGTATAGACAGTAGTTATATAGGATGGTGTGTATAGACAGTATGGACAGTAGTTATATAGGATGGTGTGTATAGACAGTAGTTATATAGGATGGTGTGTATAGACAGTAGTTATATAGGATGGTGTGTATAGACAGTAGTTATATAGGATGGTGTGTATGGACAGTAGTTATATAGGATGGTGTGTATAGACAGTATGGACAGTAGTTATATAGGATGGTGTGTATAGACAGTATAGACAGTAGTTATATAGGATGGTGTGTATAGACAGTATGGACAGTAGTTATATAGGATGGTGTGTATAGACAGTAGTTATATAGGATGGTGTGTATAGACAGTAGTTATATAGGATGGTGTGTATAGACAGTATGGACAGTAGTTATATAGGATGGTGTGTATAGACAGTAGTTATATAGGATGGTGTGTATAGACAGTAGTTATATAGGATGGTGTGTATATACAGTATGGACAGTAGTTATATAGGATGGTGTGTATATACAGTATGGACAGTAGTTATATAGGATGGTGTGTATAGACAGTATGGACAGTAGTTATATAGGATGGTGTGTATAGACAGTATAGACAGTAGTTATATAGGATGGTGTGTATAGACAGTATGGACAGTAGTTATATAGGATGGTGTGTATAGACAGTAGTTATATAGGATGGTGTGTATAGACAGTAGTTATATAGGATGGTGTGTATAGACAGTATGGACAGTAGTTATATAGGATGGTGTGTATAGACAGTATGGACAGTAGTTATATAGGATGGTGAGTATAGACAGTAGTTATATAGGATAGTGTGTATAGACAGTAGTTATACAGGATGGTGTGTATAGACAGTATGGACAGTAGTTATATAGGATGGTGTGTATAGACAGTAGTTATATAGGATGGTGTGTATAGACAGTATGGACAGTAGTTATATAGGATGGTGTGTATAGACAGTATGGACAGTAGTTATATAGGATGGTGTGTATAGACAGTATGGACAGTAGTTATATAGGATGGTGTGTATATACAGTATGGACAGTAGTTATATAGGATGGTGTGTATATACAGTATGGACAGTAGTTATATAGGATGGTGTGTATAGACAGTAGTTATATAGGATGGTGTGTGTATAGACAGTATGGACAGTAGTTATATAGGATGGTGTGTATAGACAGTATAGACAGTAGTTATATAGGATGGTGTGTATAGACAGTAGTTATATAGGATGGTGTGTATAGACAGTATGGACAGTAGTTATATAGGATGGTGTGTATAGACAGTATGGACAGTAGTTATACAGGATGGTGTGTATAGACAGTATGGACAGTAGTTATACAGGATGGTGTGTATAGACAGTATGGACAGTAGTTATATAGGATGGTGTGTATAGACAGTATGGACAGTAGTTATATAGGATGGTGTGTATAGACAGTAGTTATATAGGATGGTGTGTATAGACAGTATGGACAGTAGTTATATAGGATAGTGTGTATAGACAGTAGTTATATAGGATGGTGTGTATAGACAGTATAGACAGTAGTTATATAGGATAGTGTGTATAGACAGTAGTTATATAGGATGGTGTGTATAGACAGTATGGACAGTAGTTATATAGGATGGTGTGTATAGACAGTATGGACAGTAGTTATATAGGATGGTGTGTATAGACAGTATGGACAGTAGTTATACAGGATGGTGTGTATAGACAGTATGGACAGTAGTTATATAGGATGGTGTGTATAGACAGTATGGACAGTAGTTATATAGGATGGTGTGTATAGACAGTATGGACAGTAGTTATACAGGATGGTGTGTATAGACAGTATGGACAGTAGTTATACAGGATGGTGTGTATAGACAGTATGGACAGTAGTTATATAGGATGGTGTGTATAGACAGTAGTTATATAGGATGGTGTGTATAGACAGTAGTTATATAGGATGGTGTGTATAGACAGTATGGACAGTAGTTATATAGGATGGTGTGTATAGACAGTATGGACAGTAGTTATATAGGATGGTGTGTATAGACAGTAGTTATATAGGATGGTATAGACAGTAGTTATATAGGATGGTGTGTATATACAGTAGTTATATAGGATGGTGTGTATAGACAGTATGGACAGTAGTTATATAGGATGGTGTGTATAGACAGTATGGACAGTAGTTATATAGGATGGTGTGTATAGACAGTATGGACAGTAGTTATATAGGATGGTGTGTATAGACAGTAGTTATATAGGATGGTGTGTATAGACAGTAGTTATATAGGATGGTGTGTATAGACAGTAGTTATATAGGATGGTGTGTATAGACAGTATGGACAGTAGTTATATAGGATGGTGTGTATAGACAGTAGTTATATAGGATGGTGTGTATAGACAGTATGGACAGTAGTTATATAGGATGTGTGTATAGACAGTAGTTATATAGGATGGTGTGTATAGACAGTAGTTATACAGGATGGTGTGTATAGACAGTATGGACAGTAGTTATACAGGATGGTGTGTATAGACATTATGGACAGTAGTTATATAGGATGGTGTGTATAGACAGTATGGACAGTAGTTATATAGGATGGTGTGTATAGACAGTATGGACAGTAGTTATATAGGATGGTGTGTATAGACAGTATGGACAGTAGTTATACAGGATGGTGTGTATAGACAGTATGGACAGTAGTTATATAGGATGGTGTGTATAGACAGTATGGACAGTAGTTATATAGGATGGTGTGTATAGACAGTATGGACAGTAGTTATACAGGATGGTGTGTATAGACAGTATGGACAGTAGTTATACAGGATGGTGTGTATAGACAGTATGGACAGTAGTTATATAGGATGGTGTGTATAGACAGTATGGACAGTAGTTATATAGGATAGTGTGTATAGACAGTAGTTATATAGGATGGTGTGTATAGACAGTATGGACAGTAGTTATATAGGATGGTGTGTATAGACAGTATAGACAGTAGTTATATAGGATGGTATAGACCGTAGTTATATAGGATGGTATAGACAGTAGTTATATAGGATGGTGTGTATAGACAGTATGGACAGTAGTTATATAGGATGGTGTGTATAGACAGTAGTTATATAGGATGGTGTGTATAGACAGTATGGACAGTAGTTATATAGGATGGTGTGTATAGACAGTATGGACAGTAGTTATATAGGATGGTGTGTATAGACAGTATGGACAGTAGTTATATAGGATGGTGTGTATAGACAGTATGGACAGTAGTTATATAGGATGGTGTGTATAGACAGTATGGACAGTAGTTATATAGGATGGTGTGTATAGACAGTATGGACAGTAGTTATATAGGATGGTGTGTATAGACAGTAGTTATATAGGATGGTGTGTATAGACAGTAGTTATATAGGATGGTGTGTATAGACAGTATGGACAGTAGTTATATAGGATGGTGTGTATAGACAGTAGTTATATAGGATGGTGTGTATAGACAGTATGGACAGTAGTTATATAGGATGTGTGTATAGACAGTAGTTATATAGGATGGTGTGTATAGACAGTATGGACAGTAGTTATATAGGATGGTGTGTATAGACAGTAGTTATATAGGATGGTGTGTATAGACAGTATGGACAGTAGTTATATAGGATGGTGTGTATAGACAGTAGTTATATAGGATGGTATAGACAGTAGTTATATAGGATGGTGTGTATAGACAGTATGGACAGTAGTTATATAGGATGGTGTGTATAGACAGTATGGACAGTAGTTATATAGGATGGTGTGTATAGACAGTAGTTATATAGGATGGTGTGTATAGACAGTATGGACAGTAGTTATATAGGATGGTGTGTATAGACAGTATGGACAGTAGTTATATAGGATGGTGTGTATAGACAGTATGGACAGTAGTTATATAGGATGGTGTGTATAGACAGTATGGACAGTAGTTATATAGGATGGTGTGTATAGACAGTATGGACAGTAGTTATATAGGATGGTGTGTATAGACAGTAGTTATATAGGATGGTGTGTATAGACAGTAGTTATATAGGATGGTGTGTATAGACAGTAGTTATATAGGATGGTGTGTATAGACAGTATGGACAGTAGTTATATAGGATGTGTGTATAGACAGTAGTTATATAGGATGGTGTGTATAGACAGTATGGACAGTAGTTATATAGGATGGTGTGTATAGACAGTATAGACAGTAGTTATATAGGATGGTGTGTATAGACAGTATGGACAGTAGTTATATAGGATGGTGTGTATAGACAGTAGTTGTACAGCAGTCTGTAAGGTTCAGGGTAGAGTACTGGGTGGAGGCCGGCTAGTAACTGTGACTGAGGTTCAGGACAGGGTTCTGGGTGGAGGCCAGCTAGTGGTGACTAGTTAACAGACCCTAGACCCACTTCAATTTGCTTATCGCCCCAATAGATCCACCACATTACACACTGCCCTTTCCCATCTGGACAAGAGGAATACCTATGTAAGAATACTGTTCATTGACTATAGCTCAGCATTCAACACCATAGTACCCTCCAAGCTCATCATTAAGCTTGAGGCCCTGGGTCTGAACCCCGCCCTGTGCAACTGAGTCATGGATAGGCTTGGGCGGTATAACGTACACCGGGGTATTTGGAAAAAGCCACAGGATATTTTTTCAATACCTTCAAAACAATTTCTTTGAAGTTTTTTAAATAAATTGTAATATGTCTAGCTACTTTTTAAGTAAATATCTGCAGTCAACTTGTGCAATGCATTAGGAGATACATACATACAACATACAACACCCGTTCTGCCAGTCACATTCTGTTAAAGGTCCCCAAAGCACACACATCCCTGGGTCGCTCGTCTTTTCAGTTTGCTGCAGCTAGCGACTGGAACGAGCTGCAACAAACACTCAAACTGGACAGTTTTATCTCAATCTCTTCATTCAAAGACTCAATCATGGACACTCTTACTGACAGTTGTGGCTGCTTTGTGTGATGTATTGTCATCTCTACCTTCTTGCCCTTTGTGCTGTTGTCTGTGACCAATAATGTTTGTGCCATGTTTTGTGCTGCTACCATGTTGTGTTGCTACCATGATGTGTTGCTACCATGTTGTTGTCATGTTACTTTGCTACCATGTTGTGTTGCTACCATGTTGTTGTCATGTTACTTTGCTACCATGTTGTGTTGCTACCATGTTGTTGTCATGTTGTGTTGCTACCATGTTGTGTTGCTACCATGATGTGTTGTCATGTTACTTTGCTACCATGCTGTGTTTCTACCATGTTGTTGTCATGTTACTTTGCTACCATGCTGTGTTTCTACCATGTTGTTGTCATGTTACTTTGCTACCATGCTGTGTTTCTACCATGTTGTTGTCATGTTACTTTGCTACCATGCTGTGTTTCTACCATGTTGTTGTCATGTTACTTTGCTACCATGCTGTGTTTCTACCATGTTGTTGTCATGTTACTTTGCTACCATGCTGTGTTTCTACCATGTTGTTGTCATGTTACTTTGCTACCATGCTGTGTTTCTACCATGTTGTTGTCATGTTACTTTGCTACCATGCTGTGTTTCTACCATGTTGTTGTCATGTTACTTTGCTACCATGCTGTGTTTCTACCATGTTGTTGTCATGTTACTTTGCTACCATGCTGTGTTTCTACCATGTTGTTGTCATGTTACTTTGCTACCATGCTGTGTTTCTACCATGTTGTTGTCATGTTACTTTGCTACCATGCTGTGTTTCTACCATGTTGTTGTCATGTTGTGTTGCTACCATGCTGTGTTTCTACCATGTTGTTGTCATGTTACTTTGCTACCATGCTGTGTTTCTACCATGTTGTTGTCATGTTACTTTGCTACCATGTTGTGTTGCTACCATGTTGTTGCCATGTTGTGTTGCTACCATGTTGTTGTCATGTTGTGTTGCTACCATGTTGTTGTCATGTTGTGTTGCTACCATGTTGTGTTGTCATGTGTTGCTGCCTTGCTGTGTTGTTGTCTTAGGTCTCTCTTTATGTAGTGTTGTTTTGTCTCTCTTGTCGTGATGTGTGACTTGCATAGTTAAATAAAGGTTCACCTGATCACATGATTTAACATTATGAAGCTATTTGACATTATAACTGTGATTGCATCATCTGTGGATCTGTTGGGGCGGTATGTGAATTACAGTGGGTTATATGGTCCTTAACTCAAAGCTCTTCATGATGACACAAGTGAGTGCTTCATGAAACAATTTCTAAGATTATACTGAGTTCATAGAAGGAAATAAATTCATTAGACCCTAATTTACGGATTTCCCGTGACTGGGCAGGACCGGCTTTCCCGTGATTGTCTGGAGTCTCTGCCATTGAATTGCAAATCCACTTAGCATGGTTAAATGCGGTGGTTCGCACATTCAGTTTTGCGTGAATGCCGCCATCCGTCCACGGTTTTTGGTTTGGATAAGTTCTAATCGTCACAGTGGGAACAACATCCTCTATGCACTTCCTGGTGAACCCAGTCACTGAGTCAGTGTATACGTCGATACTATCCTTCCTGGTGAACCCAGTCACTGAGTCAGTGTATACGTCGATACTATCCTTCCTGGTGAACCCAGTCACTGAGTCAGTGTATACGTCGATACTATCCTTCCTGGTGAACCCAGTCACTGAGTCAGTGTATACGTCGATACTATCCTTCCTGGTGAACCCAGTCACTGAGTCAGTGTATACGTCGATACTATCCTTCCTGGTGAACCCAGTCACTGAGTCAGTGTATACGTCGATACTATCCTTCCTGGTGAACCCAGTCACTGAGTCAGTGTATACGTCGATACTATCCTTCCTGGTGAACCCAGTCACTGAGTCAGTGTATACGTCGATACTATCCTTCCTGGTGAACCCAGTCACTGAGTCAGTGTATACGTCGATACTATCCTTCCTGGTGAACCCAGTCACTGAGTCAGTGTATACGTCGATACTATCCTTCCTGGTGAACCCAGTCACTGAGTCAGGCGACCCGGAACATTTCCCACTCCATCTAGCTCTTCTCTGGCGTTGGCGTTTTGGTGCAGCCCTGGGATGAATAGAACTGCCTCGGGAAGTTCAAACTAATTATCCAGGTCAGGGAAGTGGAATTTCTGGTGAGTGACCGCCGATCTAATATCCAAAA
>CM042400.1:35561751-35566751 GCA_023634145.1 Thymallus thymallus | reverse complement strand
GCAGGCTGATAGCTACAGTACTGGGCAGGCTGATAGCTACAGTACAGTATTGGGCAGGCTGATAGCTACAGTATTGGGCAGGCTGATAGCTACAGTACAGTATTGGGCAGGCTGATAGCTACAGTATTGGGCAGGCTGATAGCTACAGTACAGTATTGGGCAGGCTGATAGCTACAGTATTGGGCAGGCTGATAGCTACAGTACAGTATTGGGCAGGCTGATAGCTACAGTATTGGGCAGGCTGATAGCTACAGTACAGTATTGGGCAGGCTGATAGCTACAGTATTGGGCAGGCTGATAGCTACAGTACAGTATTGGGCAGGCTGATAGCTACAGTATTGGGCAGGCTGATAGCTACAGTATTGGGCAGGCTGATAGCTACAGTATTGGGCAGGCTGATAGCTACAGTACAGTATTGGGCAGGCTGATAGCTACAGTATTGGGCAGGCTGATAGCTACAGTATTGGCCAGGCTGATAGCTACAGTACTGGGCAGGCTGATAGCTACAGTATTGGGCAGGCTGATAGCTACAGTATTGGGCAGGCTGATAGCTACAGTATTGGGCAGGCTGATAGCTACAGTATTGGGCAGGCTGATAGTTACAGTATTGGGCAGGCTGATAGCTACAGTATTGGGCAGGCTGATAGCTACAGTATTGGGCAGGCTGATAGCTACAGTACTGGGCAGGCTGATAGCTACAGTATTGGGCAGGCTGATAGCTACAGTATTGGGCAGGCTGATAGCTACAGTATTGGGCAGGCTGATAGTTACAGTATTGGGCAGGCTGATAGCTACAGTATTGGGCAGGCTGATAGCTACAGTATTGGGCAGGCTGATAGCTACAGTACTGGGCAGGCTGATAGCTACAGTACTGGGCAGGCTGATAGCTACAGTATTGGGCAGGCTGATAGCTACAGTACTGGGCAGGCTGATAGCTACAGTATTGGGCAGGCTGATCGCTACAGTATTGGGCAGGCTGATAGCTACAGTACTGGGCAGGCTGATAGCTACAGTACTGGGCAGGCTGATAGCTACAGTATTGGGCAGGCTGATAGCTACAGTACAGTATTGGGCAGGCTGATAGCTACAGTATTGGGCAGGCTGATAGCTACAGTACAGTATTGGGCAGGCTGATAGCTACAGTATTGGGCAGGCTGATAGCTACAGTACAGTATTGGGCAGGCTGATAGCTACAGTACAGTATTGGGCAGGCTGATAGCTACAGTACTGGGCAGGCTGATAGCTACAGTACTGGGCAGGCTGATAGCTACAGTACTGGGCAGGCTGATAGCTACAGTACAGTATTGGGCAGGCTGATAGCTACAGTACAGTATTGGGCAGGCTGATAGCTACAGTACAGTATTGGGCAGGCTGATAGCTACAGTATTGGGCAGGCTGATAGCTACAGTACAGTATTGGGCAGGCTGATAGCTACAGTACAGTATTGGGCAGGCTGATAGCTACAGTACAGTATTGGGCAGGCTGATAGCTACAGTACTGGGCAGGCTGATAGCTACAGTACTGGGCAGGCTGATAGCTACAGTACTGGGCAGGCTGATAGCTACAGTACTGGGCAGGCTGATAGCTACAGTACTGGGCAGGCTGATAGCTACAGTACTGGGCAGGCTGATAGCTACAGTATTGGGCAGGCTGATAGCTACAGTACTGGGCAGGCTGATAGCTACAGTATTGGGCAGGCTGATAGCTACAGTATTGGGCAGGCTGATAGCTACAGTACTGGGCAGGCTGATAGCTACAGTATTGGGCAGGCTGATAGCTACAGTATTGGGCAGGCTGATAGCTACAGTATTGGGCAGGCTGATAGCTACAGTATTGGGCAGGCTGATAGCTACAGTACTGGGCAGGCTGATAGCTACAGTACTGGGCAGGCTGATAGCTACAGTATTGGGCAGGCTGATAGCTACAGTATTGGGCAGGCTGATAGCTACAGTACTGGGCAGGCTGATAGCTACAGTATTGGGCAGGCTGATAGCTACAGTATTGGGCAGGCTGATAGCTACAGTATTGGGCAGGCTGATAGCTACAGTACTGGGCAGGCTGATAGCTACAGTATTGGGCAGGCTGATAGCTACAGTACTGGGCAGGCTGATAGCTACAGTATTGGGCAGGCTGATAGCTACAGTATTGGGCAGGCTGATAGCTACAGTATTGGGCAGGCTGATAGCTACAGTATTGGGCAGGCTGATAGCTACAGTACTTCTATATGATGGTTAATATATCAATATTTATTGTAAAGGTGCACTTTCACAACCCTGTGAAGTTCATCATAAACGGCATGGTTTTCCGAGTCATAGTGGGAGGGCATCACACCATATCATCACGTGACTCCAAGTTTACTTCCATATATATTGCTAATATATCAATATTTGCACATAGGTCTTTCCAGATTTTACAGATACAAAAAGATCCCACCAATTTTGAACAAACAAATTATCTGTCAGCATTTATAAAATTGTACCGAAACATCCTGTTTCCATCACAGATGTCGTGATTATTTTTTATATGGTATGACTTTACTGGCATAAACCGTGTGCATGAAACCGTGGTTACTAGCCAGGTTAACATCGGATGCCAGCCGCCGATAAACCCTGGAAGAAGGGTAGCTAGCGAGCGTACTTCGCCTCCGCCTGTCTGCACTGTTTTCCCACAGTTCTGTTAACGACGGTGAGTGCAGGTGTTTGGCAGGTGGGAGTGAAGGTCACTGTCTACCGGTGTCCCTCCCACTAGCTAACAAGTAGGACTCCGGTAGGGGGGGGGGGGGGGGGGGGGGCGTTCCGTGCAGTTGCAGGAATGCCCCAGGAAGGAACGCCCCGAATTGCAGGCTGCAGTAGCACACTAATGACAAAAGCGGGCTGCAGTTGCCCATTAGTGATTCATTCAGAGTCATTTCAGTGAGCTGGCTCATTTGTCTACGTTCAACCAAAAGAGCCATTCATTTGGCTCCCAAACAGTTCTTTGTTCAGTAGCCCGTTGTAGGTTGCAAATCTGTAATGTAAAGCCTACAAAGTTGACTGCCATTATGTCGAATGGTGACATGTGAGTTCAAATAATTTTTTACCTGATCAAATTATTAGATGGCCTGCTAAAAAATAAATAAACGTAAGGCAGTGCAAAAATATGTGTAGACCAGAAAAGGGCTTTCTCCTCACTCTCTATTGTTCCTACAGTGAGGAATTACAATATTCAAAGAATGTTTTTATGATCTTATCTGCAGATAATAGTTGTCTGGAGCTCAAAAAGCAACAAATCAGGGGTCCAAATGAACGGCTCTTTCACAGATTTCGATTCGGTTCCTGACGTTCACCGAGAAGAGCCACTCAGGGAGCCGTTGTCTTGCCCATCCCTGATCTACAGTAACAGACAGAAAAACGGGTCTTTCTGTTTTGTCTGTCATCATAGTTGACAGCTTCACGGAGACGGCCAATGAATCGAACACCCGGCACCGGTGTAAATAAAGGACGTCATTGTAGCCACTGACCCTCGATGACCGACAGACCGACAGGCTGACCGGGGACCGGGGACCGGGGACCGCACACTGCCTGATGAACTGATGCACAGAATCATTATTTACAATAGCAGATAAATATCCGGGATTACTTGCAAACATAACACAGCGAGTATAACAGGAGGAGGAGTATGTAGTTGTAGTGCTGTGGATGTGGTTAGTCGATGTAAACAGGACAATATCGACGATGACAATCAGACGCTCGTTATTGTGGAAATCAGAAATCTCTTACCTTCCTCACCGTCACGGTAACTTTGTGCTGTAATGGTATTCGTCTACATGTGTTCTCTAGCTACTGAGGGAGGGAGGGAGGGTGTTAGTTCGGTTCCAAAAATTACATTTGCAAAATGGCTACATGTTGTGTACTTGGGCGGTGCTGACAGTTGTTTCCGCTCTGTGATTGGTGTATACAACACAGACATACTTTCTCCGGGAATATGATTGGACGACATAGAATCGTTACATTTCATTTACGCAGGACAGGACAGGAGATCCATACGACCACGATAAAAAGTATTTAACAAGTCAGTACTACATGTTACTATTACACTGTTATGAAGTCAGTACTACAACATGTTACTATTACACTGTTATGAAGTCAGTACTACAACATGTTACTATTACACTGTTATGAAGTCAGTACTACAACATGTTACTATTACACTGTTATGAAGTCAGTACTACAACATGTTACTATTACACTGTTATGAAGTCAGTACTACAACATGTTACTATTACACTGTTATTAAGTCAGTACTACAACATGATACTATTACACTGTTATGAAGTCAGTACTACAACATGTTACTATTACACTGTTATGAAGTCAGTACTACAACATGTTACTATTACACTGTTATGAAGTCAGTACTACAACATGATACTATTAGATAGATAGATAGATAGATAGATAGATAGATAGATAGATAGATAGATAGATAGATAGATAGATAGATAGATAGATAGATAGATAGATAGATAGATAGATAGATAGATAGATAGGCCTCTTCTATGAATCTTGATCTTCAGTTCTTTCCATAGATGTTCAATGGGATTTAAGTCAGGTGATTGGCTGGGCCATTCTAGCAGCTTTATTTTCTTTCTTTGAAACCAATTGAGAGTTTCCTTGGCTGTGTGTTTGGGATCATTGTCTTGCTGAAATGTCCACCCTCGTTTCATCTTCATCATCCTGGTAGATGGCAGCAGATTTTTGTCAAGAATGTCTCAGTAAATTTGCCCATTCATCCTTCCTTCAATTATGTGAAGTTTGCCAGTACCATTTGCTGAAAAGCAGCCCCACACCATGATGTTCCCACCTCCAAACTTCACTGTTGGTATGGTGTTTTTAGGGTGATGTGCAGTACCATTTCTCCTCCAAACATGGTGTGTATTATGACATCCAAACAGTTCAATTTTGCTCTCATCTGACCACACTATATTCTCCCAGTATTTCACTGGCTTTTCCAAATGTTGT
>CM042400.1:35445244-35561551 GCA_023634145.1 Thymallus thymallus | reverse complement strand
AGAGGGTGGTGAGAGAGAGTGGTGAGAGAGAGAGAGAGGGTGGTGAGAGAGAGAGAGAGAGAAGAGGGTGGTGAGAGAGATGAGAGAGAGAGAGAGGTGGTGAGAGAGAGAGAGAGAGGGTGGTGAGAGAGAGAGAGGAGAGGTTGGTGAGAGAGAGTGAGAGAGGGAGGTGAGAGAGAGAGAGAGGGTGGTGAGAGAGAGAGAGAGGGTGGGTGGAGAGAGAGAGAGAGAGGGTGGTGAGTAGAGAGAGAGAGAGGTGGGGTGAGATGAGAGAGGAGAGAGAGAGGGTGGTGAGAGAGAGAGAGAGAGAGAGAGAGAGAGGGTGGTGAGAGAGAGAGAGAGAGAAGAGAGGTGGTGAGAGAGAGAGAGAGAGGAGAGAGAGAGGGTGGTGAGAGAGAGAGAGAGAGAGAGGGGTGGTGAGAGAGAGAGAGAGAGAGAGAGAGAGGGTGGTGAGAGAGAGAGAGGGTTGTGAGAGAGGGGTGGTGAGAGAGAGAGAGAGTTGTGAGAGAGAGAGAGGAGAGGGTGGTGAAGAGAGAGAGAGGGTGGTGAGAGAGAGAGAGGAGAGGGTGGTGAGGAGAGAGAGGGTGGTGTGAAGAGAGGAGGGTGGGTGAGAAGAGAGGGTGGTGAGAGAGAGAGGGTGAGTGAGAGTGAGAGTGTGGGTGAGAGAGAGAGGGTGAGAGAGAGAGAGGGTGTGAGAGAGATTAGATTCTGGCTAGTTGTTGACAAGGCACAATTGGAGGAACTTTACTGGTGGAATAGCCATGTGCATTTACATGAAAATTTACAAACTAACTGTCTCAGAGGGCTGAGTGTGATTTTATTTCCAGTAATTGTTCTTTTGACCAATCAGATAAACTCTTGACAATTGGGAAAATAGTCAATATATCCACCCACTACTTGGCCATCACACCATAACATCAGAAGAGGACAAAGTGTAGTACTTACGAAGGCCACCTTCTTGGGCATCTTGACCTGAGAGACGATGCTTCCCCTGACGTAGTCAGAGAACCCTGTGGTGTCACAGATGCTGAAGGTGTAGGGGCCTGGACAGAGAGAGGAAAATGTTGATGGCGCTATGCTCCAACCCAAGACAACACAAACAGAAGTGTATCCTACAAAGCAGGTTTGACGATTTTGTGAGGTAACTGAGTTCAACTCGGGATAACCAGTCATACGAAAGCGGCTCACTTTTCTGCCAGGTAAATTTCAATGACAACGAATCCTTCAGATTTAAAGGCGAACTCACAGCTAATGCCACTCATCGTTAATGAAATGACAGCTGCGGGTTTAGGACCAATGAAAATCAATCCCCTTCAATTGAGGACTGATTATATATTTAATAAAATCAAACATTTAATGACAGAATGCATTATAAACTTCATGCACAGTAACTTTTGTATGACTTAATATAATTATTCTGTCAGATCGATAGGAGTGGGGGAAAAAAGTACATTGATAAGCACACCAAGACAGCATTATCAATAAATAATAAAATAAGCACACCAAAGACGGCATTATCAATAAATAATAAAATAAGCACACCAAAGACAGCATTATCAATATATAATAAAATAAGCACACCAAAGACAGCATTATCAATATATAATAAATAAGCACACCAAAGGACAGCATTATCAATATATAATAAAATAAGCACACCAAAGACAGCATTATCAATATATAATAAAACTAAGCACACCAAAGACAGCATTATCAATATATAATAAAATAAGCACACCAAAGACAGCATTATCAATATATAATAAAATAAGCACACCAAAAGACGGCATTATCAATAAATAATAAAATAAGCACACCAAAGACAGCATTATCAATATATAATAAAATAAGCACACTAAAGACAGCATTATCGATAAATAATAAAATAAGCACACTAAAGACAGCATTATCGATAAATAATAAAATAAGCACACCAAAGACAGCATTATCGATAAATAATAAAATAAGCACACCAAAGACAGCATTATCGATAAATAATAAAATAAGCACACCAAAGACGGCATTATCGATAAATAATAAAATAAGCACACCAAAGACAGCATTATCGATAAATAATAAAATAAGCACACTAAAGACGGCATTATCGATATATAATAAAATAAGCACACCAAAGACGGCATTATCAATAAATAATAAAATAAGCACACCAAAGACGGCATTATCAATAAATAATAAAATAAGCACACCAAAGACAGCATTATCGATAAATAATAAAATAAGCACACTAAAGACGGCATTATCGATATATAATAAAATAAGCACACCAAAGACGGCATTATCAATAAATAATAAAATAAGCACACCAAAGACAGCATTATCGATATATAATAAAATAAGCACACCAAAGACAGCATTATCGATAAATAATAAAATAAGCACACCAAAGACGGCATTATCGATATATAATAAAATAAGCACACCAAAGACAGCATTATCGATAAATAATAAAATAAGCACACTAAAGACGGCATTATCGATATATAATAAAATAAGCACACCAAAGACGGCATTATCAATAAATAATAAAATAAGCACACCAAAGACGGCATTATCAATAAATAATAAAATAAGCACACCAAAGACGGCATTATCAATAAATAATAAAATAAGCACACCAAAGACAGCATTATCGATAAATAATAAAATAAGCACACTAAAGACGGCATTATCGATATATAATAAAATAAGCACACCAAAGACGGCATTATCAATAAATAATAAAATAAGCACACCAAAGACGGCATTATCAATAAATAATAAAATAAGCACACCAAAGACAGCATTATCGATAAATAATAAAATAAGCACACTAAAGACGGCATTATCGATATATAATAAAATAAGCACACCAAAGACGGCATTATCAATAAATAATAAAATAAGCACACCAAAGACAGCATTATCGATATATAATAAAATAAGCACACCAAAGACAGCATTATCGATAAATAATAAAATAAGCACACCAAAGACGGCATTATCGATATATAATAAAATAAGCACACCAAAGACGGCATTATCGATATATAATAAATTAAGCACACCAAAGACAGCATTATCGATAAATAATAAAATAAGCACACCAAAGACGGCATTATCGATAAATAATAAAATAAGCACACCAAAGACGGCATTATCGATATATAATAAAATAAGCACACCAAAGACAGCATTATCGATATATAATAAAATAAGCACACCAAAGACGGCATTATCGATAAATAATAAAATAAAGATGGCACTAAAAGACTTTCACACCACAGCCTGCTGAATCTGCATGATAACTTTTATTTCATTTAGATTTTGTCACAAATGAAAATGTGCCACTGACTCTTCCATGGGTTGATGTTTCAGCATTGTCTCAATGACTAGTTCAGCAGTTACAAGCCTGCTAGAGTTAGCGTCAGACAGATGAGTAATATCTACTGGCGTAATAGGCTACAGATAAAGCCTGAGCTGCAACGTGAAGCTAACTGAAGCTGGCTAGCTTTAGAAAAGCCTGAGTAGAGCTAGCTTGCTTCGTAGGATGACCCTCAGATCTGAGACCAGGCTATGACCGTACTAATTATTGCTATAAGGGATATGACTCACCCAGGGTCTTGATTTCTACTGGCTGGCAGCCGTTGAGCTCCGTCATGCCTTGCACCTCGGTGAAGGTCACAAAGTCTCCGCTCTCAAACCCATGGCGAGCCTCATCTAGACACGTCACCACGCCTGCAGCGTCCTACACACACACACACACACCGACAAGAGAGATTGAGATGACTGGGGGCGTCTTATTACCAACCTGAGTCATCAAGGAGATCACACGACTCAGGGTTTAGGGTCTATCTAGTAGGGTACCAACCGGAGTCATCAAGGAGATCACAGCACTCAGGGTGTTGGGTTTAGGGTCTATCTAGTAGGGTACCAACCTGAGTCATCAAGGAGATCACAGCACTCAGGGTGTTGGGTTTAGGGTCTATCTAGTAGAGTACCAACCTGAGTGCTGTTTTAGATTCTCCCTGACAATCTTGTTTTTATTTTGGTAATTGTTAGTTCTCAAATATGATCTTATTTTCTGGTTTTAGTCGTGGCCACGATTTAGCAGTGGCGGGGTGCCAAATGCATATAGTGGAAACCCTGTACAGGCCTAGTGGTGGACTCATTTAACTTCTTAGGTCCAATCAGATAAGACCTTTTGCCAAAGAAAATAAATAGTGTAGGGTTTAGGATGTAGTAGGGTACTAACCTTGGTGATCATGGAGATCATGGCAGAGAGGGGCTGCTCTCCGTTGGTATCAATCACCAGCATCTCCTCTCCAAAGTCACAGAAGAGCTGCCCGAAGAGTCCCCGTGTGTCAGCGATCACCAGCTTGATGCCGTTACTGTGACAGAACTCTCCAACACGCTGCTGCTCCTCCAGAGGGGAGTTAGTCAGGACAACAACCTGCAATACAACACACAGACATGTTATCACACACTCTATAGTATACAGGACCCTACTGCTCTCCCTCTTCACTATACTGATAGACAGGGTTGGGAGTAAGGGATTACATGTAATCCGTTACATGTAAGGGATTACAAAACAGTAACCCGTTACCAGCAAAAATATTGTAATCAGATCACAGATACTTTTGAAAAACTAGACGATTACTTCAACGATTACTTTTAGATTCAGAAAGGATGTTTGCGGAAAACAGACACTTTTCTCAATGACATTCAAATCAGCGTTGAAAAAAGGCGCAAGTTTAACTCTCCTGTACTCTGAGAAGGCAATGCAAACTTTGTGAGGTGGATTTGAGGTCCAGTAATTGTGAATTTTTCATATCATTAAGAGTATTTTTTTATGGCAGTTTAAAGGTTAAGAAAAATGATCCATTTGTCACATCCCTACCCTACAGTATACAACACACTGCTGTAAGCAGTGTTTCCCCTAGGATTTTTTCAGCAGCGGTGTCAAAGTGGCGCGGGCGAGGGGAGACATGGTAGTGGGGGAGGAAATGCTGCGGTCTCAGACCTCAGAGACATTTGCATTGCTATTTATAGCCTAATGTAAGCTAGCTAGCCTACACTGAACCCAGTTGATTGACTTTAGCTACTATGACAGTAACAATTTCACTGTACCGTTTACACCTTCTGTATCCTATGCATGTGACAAAGAAACTTAGATCATATTTTATATAGTGTTTTTACTAGAGACTCATGTGAAGAACATAAATGGCATCAAGGACTAGATAGTGTATTTTTAGATGGAGTTCCCCCTTATTGTAGGGGAACACTTTCTGCCAGAGAGCGCTACAGGAGGTCCTTCCTGCAGGTAGATATTAGACTATTTAATGCCTCTCCGGGGTGCCGTGCCGTCGGCAACATAGACCTGGAACTGTTGGGGTGTTAGGACCTAGTTTAACAATTATGCATACATCCGTGAGTAACTCTGGTCTGTAATCACTCATTCACTCAGGACTTATTTATTCAGCACTCATTCAGGACTGTATATAAATATTAATGTACAGTTGTTATATCATATCACGTGCAATATTGCAAGTAATTATTGGACTGAACTTACGTAGTCATTCACTCAGGAATGCATATTAGTATCCTGTCAGTTGTATCTTTTTTCATTGCTTTTAGTATATCGAATGTGCAATACGTGCATTTATCTGTAATTAAACCCTGCACTAAGGACTGTATTTTAAGGGAATTACTATTATTACCCCAAATTATATCATACACACATTTAGCTATTTAAGCATCTCTTCCTGTCATTTACCTGTATAGTTAATGTAACCATGCAAATATTAACTTACCTGTAAATTTAACTGTATAGTTAATGTAACCATGCAAAATATTCACTTACCGTTTATTTAACCAGACGGTATATTAACTTTTATTACCCTCACTTATATCATACGCACATTTCTTTCTCTGCCATCGACCTGTATAGTATAGTTAACATGCACATTTTATTTATGTCAACTTGCAATATTTGTATAATATTTTCACCTAACACTAACAGTGTATAGTGTACATATTCAGCCATTCACTCATACTATGCAATGCCTTTTTATAGCTTTTTGCACTCCAGGCTTCTTGTATTTTTATACTTTTTCATACTGCCTCTCTATGTATCTGTCTTTTGTGTATTTCGTTCAGGCATTTTGCACCGGCTCTGTGTTTTTCATTGCTGCTTGACAAAGTAATTTCCACTCTGGGATCAATAAAGTATCTGACTTGAGCAGGGTTTGAAGTGAAACATTCTTCCTTGGTTGTTTATCTCTCTCGAAATCTAAAGGGACAACCTAGATGCGAGCCAATGTCTTAAGTAGTTGAACATGTTATTACGCCAACCTTGTGAAAGAGACAGAGAGTAGTTTATATAGAAGGAGTGCCTTAGATTTGACAACATGCAAACGCACAGTTTGGAGAGAGACGACCGTTAGACCCGACGACGTGTTTCTGCACATGAGCCTAGTTAGCCAACATAACCATGACAAGTGTGATCAGAGATTTCTAGAGGAGAAGCAGTTTTAGCCATCTTCATACGGTACCGTCTTTGGCTCCAGTGTAATGTAGTTTAACTAGGTAAGGGGTTTGATGGGTAATGTAATTTTACCTGGAACTGAATCAGGTAGTCGTCGGTGAGGGATCCAGTGTAGGCTACTACAGGTACATAGCTGTTGAGTTCAGCCAAGCGAGTCCGAGACACCTCAGCCCTGTTCTTCCCCAGGTCCTCCTCACGCAGGTAGAACTGGAGACAGGAGAGAGAGAGAGACACAGAGAGAGAGCGAGACACAGAGAGAGAGAGCGAGACAGAGAGAGAGCGAGACAGAGAGAGAGACAGACACAGAGTTAATACAGAGATGGGTCTTACTCACACAAGTAGAACTGGAGACAGGAGAGAGAGAGGGTTAATACAGAGATTGGTCTTCCTCTCACAGGGAGGGAACATTCAGGGACATCACTGTGTTGCCTTGCCTCCACTCCACCATGCATGCACTGCAAGGATGTATATACTGTATGGCTGCATTTACAGAGGCAGCCCAATTCTGATAATGGACCAGATCAGATCTTTTGCCAATAATTGTCCGAAAGATGAGGATTGGTCTGCCTGTGTAAACGCAGCCTTACCACTCTCCTCTAATGGGTCCTGATGGACTCCTAGGACAGACAGGCTACAGAGAGGAACTCAGTAACCTTGCTTTCAAAATCACTTTACAGTAAAACAGTAGTAAAGCCAACAGGCCTCAGGATATGACAGATGAGCATTACAGCCAGACGGTGTTAACTAGTCAGAGACTGACCTATAGATCAACAACTGAAGTGCCTTCAGAAAGTATTCACACCCTTTGACTTATTCCACATTGTGTTGTGTTACAGCCTGAATTCAAAATGGATTCAATTCATTTTATTCAGCTATTTCCATATACCACATGATGACAAAGTGAAAGCACATTTTTTGAAATGTTCGCACATTAATTGAAAATGAAATATAGAAATCTAATTTCCATAAGTATTCCCACCCAAGTCAATACTTTGTAGAACCACCTTTGTCAGCGATTACAGCTGTGAGTCTTTCTGGATCAGACTAAGAGCTTTCCACACCTGGATTGTACAACATTTGCCCATTATTATTTTCATAGTTCTTCAAGCTCTGTCAAATTGGTTGTTGATCATTGCTAGACAACCATTTCCAGGTATTGTGTAGATTTGGCCTTGTGTTTTAGGTTACTATGAATTAACAGCAGACTGATGCAGGGTTTCCTGTGTTTAACTCCAATCGGTTTCTTTCTTATCCTGAAAACCTCCCCAGTCCTTAATGACAAGCACACCCATAACATGATGCAGCCACCACTAAACTGAAAATATGGAGAGCAGTACTTAGTAATTTGTTGTATTGGATTAGACCCAAAGATAACACTTTGTATTCAGGACAGAAAGTGAATTGCCAAATTTTTTGCAGTATTACTTTAAGCTACAAATACACACAGAGAGAGGATGCAGAAGGAGAGAGAGGATGCAGAAGGAGAGAGAGGATGCAGAAGGACAGAGGCGAGAGGATGCAGAAGGAGAGAGAGGATGCAGAAGGAGAGAGAGGATGCAGAAGGACAGAGGCGAGAGGATGCAGAAGGAGAGAGGAGAGAGGATGCAGAAGGAGAGAGGTCTCGTAGTGTACCTGTGAGGAGAGGTCCCTCCACTCGGCCTGTCCCTGGTCGTGCAGGGTGACACTCTTGACTCCTCCCAGGATGACATTCTTAGCGATCTCCACTCCCAGCCCTCTCAGCCCTGAGACCAGGATATTGGAGCTCTGCATGCGCTTCATAGCATCATGGCCCAACACGTAGCTACGGAGGAGAGAATACAGGCTTTATAAGACTACATAACACCATGTCAGCCCTCTCAGCCCTGAGACAAGGACATTAGAGCTGCATGCACTTCATAGCATCATGGCCCAACACGTAGCTACGGAGGAGAGAATACAAGCCAGGGGGTTTTAAGTCAACGATCTACATAGAATACTATGTCAAAGTGGAAGAAACAATTATAATTATATTATTTGCAACAAAAAAATACATACAGTTGAAGTTTACATACACTGAGGTTGAAGTCATTAAAACTCATTTCTCAACCACTCCACAGATTTCATGTTAACAAACTATAGTTTTGTCAAGTCAGTTAGGACATCTACTTTGTGCATGACACAAGTAATTCTTCCAACAATTGTTTACAGACAGATTATTTCACTTATAATTCACTATATCACAATTCCAGTGGGTCAGAAGTTTACATACACTAAGTTGACTGTGCCTTTAAACAGCTTAGAAAATTCCAGAAAATGTCATGGCTTTAGAAGCTTCTGATAGGCTAATAGACATATTTTGAGTCAATTGGAGGTGTACCTGTGGATGTATTTCAAGGTCTAACTTCAAACTCAGTGCCACTTTGCTTGACATCATGGGAAAATCAAAAGAAATCAGCGAAGACCTCAGAAAAACTAATTGTAGACCTCCACAAGTCTGGTTCATCCTTGGGAGCAATTTCCAAACGCCTGAAGGTACCACGTTCATCTGTACAAACAATAGTACGCAAGTATAAACACCATGGGACCACGTAGCCATCATACCGCTCAGGAAGGAGACGCGTTCTGTCTCCTAGAGACTAACATACTTTGGTGTGAAAAGTGCAAATCAATCCCAGAAAAACAGCAAAGGACCTTGTGAAGATGCTGGAGGAAACGGGTACAAAAGTATCTATATCCACAGTAAAACAAGTCCTATATGGACATAACCTGAAAGGCAGCTCAGCAAGGAAGAAGCCACTGCTCCAAAACCACCATAAAAAAGCCAGACTACGGTTTGCAACTGCACATGGGGACAAAGATTGTACTTTTTGGAGAAATGTCCTCTGGTCTGATGAAACAAAAATAGAACTGTTTAGTTCTGTCAGGAGGAATGGGCCAAAATTCACCCAACTTATTGAGGGAAGCTTGTGGAAGGCTATCTGAAATGTTTGACCCAAGTTAAACAATTTAAAGGCAATGCTACCAAATACTAATTGAGTGTATGTCAACTTCTGACCCACTGGGAATGTGATGAAAGAAATAAAAACTGAAATAAATCATTCTCTCTACTATTATTCTGACATTTCACATTCTTAAGATAAAGTGGTGATCCTAACTGACCTGAGACAGGGAATTTTTACTAGGATTAAACGTCAGGAATTGTGAAAATCCGAGTTTAAATGTATTTGGCTAAGGTGTATGTAAGCTAAGGTGTACGTAAACTAAGGTGTATGTAAACATCATCTTGGTAAAGCAACTTCAAAAAGTATTCAGACACCTTAACTTTTTCCACATTGTTAGGTTAGAGGCTTATTCAAAGAATTGATCTTTTTAAAAAGTTTGCTAATTTATATATAAAAAAACTGAAATATGACATTTACATAACTACTCAGACTCTTTACACAGTACTTTGTTGAAGCACTTTCAGCAGCGATTACAGCCTAGAGTCTTGAAGCTACAACCTTGGCACACCTGTGTTCAGGGAGATCCTCTCAAGCTCTGTCAGGTTGGATGGGGAGCGTCGCTGCACAGCTATTTTCAGGTCTCTCCAGAGATGTTTGATCAGGTTCAAGTCCTGGCTCTGGCTGGGCCACTCAAGGACATTCAGAGACTTGTCCTGAAGCCACTCCTGCATTGCCTTGGCTGTGTGCTTAGGGTCGTTGTCCTGTTGGAAGGTGAATTTTCACCCCAGTCTGAGGTCCTGAGTGCTCTGGATCAGGTTCATTAAGGATCTCTGTACTTTGCTCCATTCATCTTTGCCATAATCCTGACTTGTCTCCTAGTCACTGTCGCTGCAAAACATCCCCACAGCATGATGCTGCTGCCACCACCATGCTTCACCGTAGAGATGGTGTCAGGTTTCCTCCAGACGTGACGCTTGGCATTCAGGTAAAAAGTGTTCAATCTTCATCATCAGACCATCTTGTTTCTCATGGTCGGAGAGTCTTTAGGTGCCTTTTGGCAAACTCCAAGCGGGCTGTCATTTGCTGTTTACTGAAGAGTGGCTTGTGTCTGAACTCTGGAGCTCTGTCAGAGTGACCATCAGGGTCTTGTTCACCTGGTCAAGGCCCTTCTCCCCTGATTGTTCAGTTTGGCCGGTCGGCCAGCTCTAGGAAGTGTCTTGGTGGTTCCATAATTCTCCCATTTAAGAATGATGGAGGCCACTGTTCTTAGGGGCCTTCAATGCTGCAGAAATGTTTTGGTACCCTTCCCCAGATCTGTGCCTCGACACAATCCTGTCTCAGAGCTCTACGGACAATTCCTTCGACCTCATGGCTTGGTTTTTGCTAAAGAATATGCACTGTCAACTGTGGGACCTTATATAGACAGGTGTGTGCCTTTCCAAATCATGTCCAATCAATTGAATGTACCACAGGTGGACTCCAATCAAGTTGTAGAAACATCTCAAGGATGATCAATGGAAACAGGATGCACCTGAACTCAATTTCGAGTCTCATGGCAAAGGGTCTGAATACTTATGTAAATAAGGTATTTCTGTTTTTAAGTTGCAATAAATTTGCTAACATTTCTAAAAACCTGTTTTTGCTTTGCCATTATGGGGGTATAGATATGGTACTTACAGCTGCCTGGAGTACAGGCCTTCATGGGGTATAGATATGGCACTTACAGCTGCCTGGAGTACAGGCCTTCAGGGGGTATAGATATGGTACTTACAGCTGCCTGGAGTACAGGCCTTCATGGGGTATAGATATGGTACTTACAGCTGCCTGGAGTACAAGCCTTCATGGGGTATAGATATGGTACTTACAGCTGTCTGGAGTACAGGCCTTCACGGGGTATAGATATGGTACTTACAGCTGTCTGGAGTACAGGCCTTCATCGATCTCCGCATCATTGCCATTCTTAGCCATGCCCTGGAGAGAACACAACAGGAGGGAAAACCAGTCACATACACACATCAATATCTGTCTGCGAGACAGTTCAGTTCTGACAAGAGTTAGAGGAGGAACAGAGTGTGTGTGTGTGTACGTACGTTGGTGGGTGTGTGAGACAGTTCAGTTCTGACAGAGTTGGAGGAGGAGCAGTGGGATCCCGTCTTCGTCTCGGAGTCTGACACGCGACGCTTCTTGGACAGCGGCGAGCTGGACATCTGAAACACACACAGAGCTGAGTACACAACACACACACAGCTGAGTACACAACACACAGCTGACATAAGTGGTCCTAACAGGAGTCTGTAGACTAACATGCTTCAGCACTGGACAGCTCCATTGACACAATCTAGATAAGATTTTAAAATCATAACACTGAAATACTTGGTGTGTAAATTACGATTTAGTGGATGAATCATTTCTGTGCATTGAGCCTGTCTGGCTAAGAACTCAATAAGCCCTTGTCTGACCAGGTAATGTCAATGGGTGGGAGTAATGGAGGCCTGTAGAGAGAGAGAGAGAGAGCAAGAGACAGGGAGAGAGAGAGAGACTGGCCTCTAGCCAAACACAAATCAGCTTGAACACGGACAAGCCGGGCCCTAGGAACGGATATGAATAGCGCCATTATCAGTTCCTTTCAGACGCAGACAGAGAGCGCAAGAGCGAGAAAGAGACGTGTTGTTCACGATACAGTATTGTTTACTATATACGAAAGGAAAGGGCTGCCCTGACTTTTCCAGTATTGTGTATCATCTGTAAGGCCCCAACCCAACTCTGCCTCAACACTATAAAAACGCTGATTCATTATCGTTTTACTGCAGTGAACAATAGGGATGCAACACTTCACAATGCCTCGTGGTTGGGGGGCTGTCACCAAGGCTGCATAGAACAATAGGATACACACATAAAACGCTATTTAACATTAGCATGTCAGGTTATTGATGACAGTATAGCCATCAAACCAGGAAACGAAATCTAAATAAAATTGTCAAAGTTTGTTTACAAAGCAAAATCACCCTCCATTATTTCTAAAAGTAGATACATAATATAATGTCATAGCTACACATCATTCCTAAACTGGTTGCGAGCGCATAACATCTATATATCTAAACGATATACCAAATCTACCGGTAACGTTCAATTGCAATCAAGTAAGGCGTCCACCGGGCTGAGAGAAGTCATGGCAGACAGAGGCAGCAGGCCGGAACAACCAGACAACCTGCCCAGCACTGGACCCAGCACACAAACAACCACTCATCTACAGCGGAAACTATTCAACTCGACTTAAATTGAGGCAAAAGAGATTCAATCGTCAAAGATGTGGACAAAGGGTAGCTAAATCAATGTTTATCAAGCTAAAGCGAAAATGAAAATACAACAATGATACAGCAAAGATCAAGACTAAAAGTCAGGTCATAATATCTGACTCGTTGGCTATAACAACATATTTCACCATGTTATTTTAAGCGAATATTCACTGGCTAACAAGAAAGTGAACACCAGACCAACGAACCGGTGTTCTGGAGAACCGGGTTTCAGCCGCCGGGCTGCGGCCTAGCGCTCCCAGTGCGGAACTCAAATCATGGCTATGGTGCTAACGGTTGTTTTGTTTTAAAACACCTCGCAGTGGCAACGTCAGCTAGCAAACATCTGTAACCCAGAGGGCAATGTATAGGCTATGACTAAACACCTGGCATAAAGACGAATCCACCTGAAATGACCGTCTGTAGCTGTAGTGGCTGCCGTAGCTAGCACAACTAGCTAGCATTCGTGCCCATTGATCTGCCTGCCTTACCAATAATCCTTCTCGGTCCCTTCTCAGTGCAAACCGCTCCTGTCGTGCGGGTCTAACCGTCAACAAGGATGACTGGAGTTAGATGGTTGTAGAAAGTGAGTGCTGTGTGACAACGGTCCGGACTATAATGTCGAGTCACTGGACTGGCTTTGTGACTGCAAGACGGGAACAAAACCAAAATGGCAGGAGGAGGGTCGTCACTAGTTACCACAGCCAGAACGTCATACACCACGCCCATTTTACCATTTCCTGTTCTTAAAACCAATAAGCACACGGCTACATTAAAACCAGAAAACACATTCTTGTTTTCACGACATTCCTGGTCATAGCCAATATTGACTTTGTGGCAACTAATGGAAACCGGTGCGCAGGGCGGTTAAAAACTGCAACTGGAAAAGGTGGCCTCGCACCCGTTCATATTATACATCAGTGCGCAGCACGCTTCATCTCCCCACGCCGTCCCTGATTGGCTAGGGCAGCCTGAAATCTGTCTAGATCCCGCCCACCTGTCAGGAAAGTTCCGTGGCTTTGTCGTTCCAGAAATACTGTCTAACGAACTGGAGGAAAGAGTCCCCATTTCACTCGGGAAGGGATTTCAGTCATGCATCTTACTCTGGACATATGGTCATAACAAACTCACATCGGTTTTGGAGATGCAATAATACTAGTTGGGAGGATGTGAACCATTCCATAAACTTAGAAAGATTTGAGTGCAACAGGGCTCTAGTGCGACCCTTTACTCGCATAAATATATTGTTGTCTACCTGGAATTTTAATTTGAGAGCAGCAGAGCACCTGCAAAAACATAAAAGCGTTCTAGCTTTATTACTTCAAATATTTTTCACTGTGCTCCTACATTTTTGTGTAGACCTACATTTTCCAACTGAAGCGCACATGTCATCCTTGTAAAAAAAACAAGTCAGCTTTGAGCCGTGGACAACACTAGTATATGGAGCAAAGTGAGACTAAACAATACATGCGTCTAATATCAAGTGATAAACAGTCAATCATTGAGTTAGTCATGCCTTAAACATATTGTGTGCTCTGCCTACCTCGTAAAAGTAGCTATGTGCAACAGACTCACACCTATTAATTTGACTAAGTGAATACACAAAATCATTCATGTTGACAAATCTCCTTTTAGACTTGCCTTGTTCAACCTTAGGAAAGCACTGAGGACTGAAACTAATCAACTATTACCTCTTCAATTTAAAAACGACCATTTAAAAATTGCAAACTAAGAAAAAAGTGATGGCTCTTCTTACTGACTTATCTTTTCAACTCGATCAGTCAAAAGAACGAATCTTTCGCCTAATTTCGTTCATTCGTCATTAATACCCAGAGCCCCCAACAGTTATAAAGCAAAGCAGCAAAATGTGACGTGGACTGCTTGAAGAAAAACACTATGTATATAAGATAGTAGATAAGACATATATTGATTAGAACACGGAGAAATTAAACAGTATTTTTAAATCATTAATGGCCAGAGCACGCAGGACCCCCTACCGACCTACGAGTATCCTCCTAGTGTAGGACTCACCGCGGTCAGCACCAGCAGGTCAAACTAACGCGTCAGCCACAAGTCAGCAGGAAAACGCGTCCTTTAAAACATTACGACTCGTTCGCAAACTACACATCACTAACAGGCAGACTCGTCGGGACTAAACAAAAGAGAAACGGCATGTGATAGATGAAGAGCAAGACTAACTATCAGTTGAGAGATGCTACCGTCAGGGTGCAGTGGTTGGTACGGGTTCAGGGATGTGCATGGTTCTGAAAGACCACATCACTGGGTCAGAAGGAGCTGAGATATGGTTCTTGGTTTGCTTTATGCTCTCATGTTTTTCTACATGCTATTGCAAACAATAGCCGGCTAGTATAAACGGCACACAAGCCCAGTGAATGATATGTAAGTGATCAGCCATATTTTAGGGCTAAGGGGTGAGCATTCTCTGGATAATTGAGGCGAATAAATGTTGGGGGAGGGGGTGGTTGGCAAATGACAAAAGAACCAAGTGGGCCGCTTCTCCTCGGGTGTAGAGGGGGAAAGAGGCCGGGGCGAGGGGTTCGGATCTCTGTCGCAGCAACTAAATTAAAATGGTTTCCCGTATGTTAAGAGAGACTAAACCAGCAAACCTTCTCTCCTGCACGCGTTAAACATTCATTGCACGCGCCCTGTGAACGTTCATACGAGGTCGCCACGCGACTTGGTCAGCTAACGTTAGATGAACGACACGGGTCTCTAACCAGACCCGACATCAGGTCTAACAAAGCCGACCACGTAGCACCAACTAACCCGCGTCAATATCCTACCGAGTTAGCGGAACCCATGCGTTAACTAGCTGGTAACGGACTCCAGTTTAACGGCGACTCGCTAGTTATCTAATCTAACAGCCACGTAGTAAGAGGTTAATACCGCTGGTTAGCTGCTGGTTCGCTAACGACGTTAGTTCCAATAAGTTGGCGAGGTAGCCGACGTTAGCTAGTTCAACTCCTTCTTCAGACGTTAATTAAACACATCGCCCCCGTTAATGTACACGTCGAGTGGTTATTTTGGCGGAGTAACTAGCTAACGGTAACTGACCAGTTAACGTTCACCTCTAGTTAACTAAACCGAGTTAGTTAGCATTAGCGACTTAGCCAAGTATCACAACTCACCACATCCGATATTATTCGAGCCTGATCCGTAGTATCAAAAAAAAACCCAAATGAACCGTGTGTCTAGGTAAAGGGCTGACAACTAATCTGACCCGGGGGAAACAGACTGTGTCTGTCAGACGTCGCGGGGTCGGGGTGAGTTCTCTCTGCTGGACGGTTGCCTGGCCGGCTGTTCCCGGTACCGCTCGGTCTTCCTCAAGCTGGCTGCTGGACGTGTTCGGTTGTAAAGCAGCAACATGTGCAGAGAACCACCGACCCGTCCTCAAGACGTGGACCGCTTGAACTAACACGATCGAAGATTGTACATTTAATTCAACTCATCGAAATATATTGATTAGAACACTGACGAATTAAACGCTATTTTTACTCCGCTGTGAACATTAAAATGCGATATTTTAGGTGGAAATGTATTCGAAAATATTTAACCACCCCTACGTTTGGCAAACGTTATCTGGCCCAGACGTGTCCTGACGCAAGGCTGACGCAAGGCTGACGCAGTGACTGGTTGATGGGACATGTAGGCACAGGAAACAGGAATTCAGTTGAGACGTTGGCCTCGTTTGAGTGGTAGGGCGAAAGCAGCAGAGTGTAGATGAAAGTCGGTGGAGGTACATCTGCTACAGCCGAAAGTCGGACACTGATGTGGTTTTCCAAAATCAAGGCTCGATCAGGGCCGGCCCTGACCAATTTGGTGCCCTAGGCAATGTTTGGTGTGTTTGGTGCCCCTTGCATCGAAACCAATTCCACGACCGATCATTGTGTTTACACACTCGCACAGAAACTGTATAGCTTTATGTCTTTGAGATTTTCTTTATTTTAGAAACAAAAAACCCCACAAAAATTTAACAGTATTAAAGAAACAACTGACATAAAATTAATTATAAATACAATCTAAATAAGAGTATTGCACGAAAAAACTATACTACAGAGACCTTTTTACAGCCTTACTCTCCTTGCCTTTCTTGCAGCAAACAAGTGGTATAACACAAATTATAAATAAGAGTGTTGCACAAAAAACTAACTATTACAGAAACCTCAGTGCAATATGCATAATGTAGCATTGTTCTAACGCCTTACTCACCTTGCCTTTCTTGCAGCAAAGTAATCTATGATATCATCATAAGACAGCTGTTGTTTTATAAATTTTTTATTTCACCTTTATTTAACCAGGTAGGCCAGTTGAGAACAAGTTCTCATTTACAACTGTGACCTGGCCAAGACAAAGCAAGGCAGTGCGACAAAAAACAACACAGAGTTACACATGGAATAAACAAACGTACAGCCAATAACACAATAGAAAATCTATGTGCAGAGTGCAAATGTAGTGCAAAATGCAGTAAGGTTAGGAAGACAATAAATAGGTCATAGTGGCGAAATAAATTACAGATTAGCATAATCACTGGAATGATGGAATGTGCAAATGATGATGTGCAAATAGAGATACTGGAGTGCAAAATTGAGCGGAAGTTAAAAAATAAATATGGGGATGAGGTAGTAGTGTGGGCTGTTTACAGAAGGGCTATATACTGGTGCAGTGATCGATAAGCAGCTTTGACAGCTGATGCTTAAAGTTATTGAGGGAGATAGGAACCTCTAGCTTCAAGGATTTTTGCAATTCGTTCCAGTCATTGGCAGCAGAGAACTGGAAGGAATGGCAGCCAAAGGAGGTGTTGGCTTTGGGGGTGGTCAGTGAGATATACCTGCTGGAGCGCATGCTACGGGTAGGTGTTGCTATGGTGACCAGCGAGCTGAGATAAGGCGGGGATTTACCTAATAAAGACTTATAGTATAGTGAAGCCACATGACTTATACTAATGATGGAAATCCACTGAGACGTTCTCGCACCGTAGTAGATCTCAGGTAGGTTTTAATCAGTTTGAGCTTAGAGAAGCTCCTTTCAGCAGCAGCCACTGTAACAGGAAGAGTGGCAGTGATTCTCAGAGCTACCCACATATTGGGGTGAATTTCTGTCAGCTTCTTCTCGTGCAGGAAGGTCAAGAGTTCCATGTTTGTCATATTTTTTTATGGCAAATGTGGAAAGTTTTTAGCATTTCCACAGCAAGTTCCCTGCCATCAATATCTGGCTGTCCGTCATGACTTAGAGCAGTGCTCAGGGTTTGACAGTGCTCTAGCAACTCTTCTTTTGACATGTTGAGGAGCACTCCAAATTTGTCATTCACCTCTCCCAGGCTCTGACATCTCTCATCAAGTGAAGAGAGGGCTGTATTCACTACCACATCAAAAAATGTGGTTTCAATTTTTCGACGTGCATCACCAATAGGCTCATCTGGAGCCTCATAACCAAAGTGCCTTTTTGTGGTTCTCAACCACTTCTGTTTGAGTACAGCCTCCATGTTCATCTCCTCGTACATTTCCCTTGCAGTTGTCTGTGCATCAGAAAATCCAGTGTTTCTGTAGCAGGTAAGGGCATCTCTGGTTTTCTTCAGCAAGTCGACAGCCACATCTAGCTGCATAGAGGGTGACTGTATCAGTTTACTCACATGCTGGATCTTGTTGAGGATGTCATACCATATGACTGTGCAAATAGAAAAGTGGTAGGATCCAATCTCCTCAGCCAAAGACTGGGCTTCAACTTTCACCACAGGGTCTGCAGTAGTTCCCCTCACCTCCAGAAGAGCCTCTCTGACTTGTCCAGCCTGGTACCTTACTGCCTGAATGATGTTTATCCTGCTTTCCCACCTGGTCTCTGACCATGATTTCAGGGTGGTTTTGACATGTTTCAGGAAGATAGCCCATCTATGGTTGGAGGCTGAGAAGAGTTTGAATAATTTAGCTAAATATCCAAACTAGCCATGGCATCTGGTGAGCTCTTAGCAGCATCAGCTAGCACCAGATTTAAAGTGTGGGACCACATGGGACAACAAAGGTTCTTGAGTTCTGTTGAAGCAGCCGAGCCTGAACACCTTTATTCTTTCCCTTCATGTTGGCACCGTTGTCGTAGGACTGTCCTCTGCAGTCCTCAAAGGGGATGTTCAGCTCCTCCAGCCTTTTGGGGATGAGAGATGATAAACTTTCCCCTGTTGACTCCTCTGCCACAAGAAAGCCCATGAAATGTTATTTAATTTGTGGTATGTCTTCCATTAACACAATCCTGACAATCACAGATAGCTGTTCCTTATGACTCAGATCAGGGGTGCAATCTAACATAATGGACAAATACTTTGATGTTTTCATCTCTTCCACTATTTTTTCCAGTATTTTTGCGCTGATGGAGTCTATCAGTTCATTTTGGATTATTTTGCCCCGGTAATGTGTGTGACTGCCAGCTCCACTTTCCACCCTACCAACATGCTGCTTCATTACTGGATCAAATTTGGCCATAAGCTCCACCTCTTTGAGAAAATGTCCATTGTCTGGTTTGTTTAATGTGCCTGTGGATCCCCTTAAAGCCATGTTTCTTTCAGCTAAGGACTGAATTATTGCCACCAATCTGGTAAGAACTTCACGCCACCTGTTTCTCTCAGCCTCAGCAAATTCCATCTCTTGCTTATCTATTGTTAGCCCCTTTGCAAGACAGACCTCCAATACCTTCCATGTTGCCATGTGTGTATTGTGGTCCTGGCTGTCCTCATGGGCCTTGAGCAAGTGGCTTGCATTTTTCCAATCCCTTAGTCCTTCTCTATTCAATTTGAAATCTCTCTGAGAAAACATTTAGCAGCAGAAGCAGTACAAACTATCATTATTTTTTGAGTACCTTAGCCAGCTTCTTTAGATTTTTTCTCCATTGACTAAGACTATTGAAATAGTCATGCTGACACCTTCTCCCATCTTTTTGTTTCGGAAACGTGAAACAGTTTTTTATTTGATACGGTTCTCTGAGAACAAACTCTGTTCTTATCTTATCAGTTAAAACAGATGGCCAGTCAGTAGGGTCAATTGGTGCAGCCTTTTGTAGATGCCTGATGCTGCATCACTGGGCTGTGCTGAGGTAGAGGGGACAGGAGCACTTGATGCTGCATCGCTGGGCTGTGCTGAGGTAGAGGGGACAGGAACACTTGATGCTGCATCGCTGGGCTGTACTGAGGTAGAGGGGACAGGAGCACTTGATGCTGCATCGCTGGGCTGTGCTGAGGTAGAGGGGACAGGAGCACTTGATGCTGCATCGCTGGGCTGTGCTGAGGTAGAGGGGACAGGAACACTTGATGCTGCATCGCTGGGCTGTGCTGAGGTAGAGGGGACAGGAACACTTGATGCTGCATCGCTGGGCTGTGCTGAGGTAGAGGGGACAGGAACACTTGATGCTGCATCGCTGGGCTGTGCTGAGGTAGAGGGGACAGGAGCACTTGATGCTGCATCGCTGGGCTGTGCTGAGGTAGAGGGGACAGGAGCACTTGAAGCTGCATCGCTGTGCTGAGGTAGAGAAGGTGTCTGCAGGTGGCCCAGGATTAGCAGGGGTGGGATTAAAGTATTTCAAAAGCCCATCTGAAGAGAGAAGAGGAGTATATGTGACCATTGGGTGTTACATTATATTAATATAAAAGCTGCTGATGGTGAAACTATACAATAACATCACCTAAGACACATTATAGCCTAAACACAAATAGCAAGAGTAATTACAACTAGCATTCATGCACTAAACATGTATTCAATGAGCACTTCTCTAGCATGCTGTTTGCTATAATACATATAAGACTAATCAATAATGAAAATGCAAAGGCTTACAACTATTCATTACAAAAGGGGATGGGAAAGGAAAAGCATTTTAATTGACTTTTATAAGCAGGGCTGACGTTGGCTAACTAGACTAGCTAAGATGTCAATAAAATGTAGGCCTATGCCTGGTTTCTTGAGGCAGACAGTGGATGGTTCGTGCAGAACACTTGAAAGAAAAAGTGTATTTCTCAAAATTATGTTATCGGTTAGGTTATTCCCCAAACACCTGAATAGTCTTTCCAACATTCCCTAATGAATGTAAGGTAAAAGTAACTGACATTAACTCTAGCTAGCTAGTTATTTAAATTAGTGAACGTTACTAGTATCATCCAAAGTAAACTAGCTAGTAGTAGGCTGGACACATTTTTTACAATGCTTTTTTCTGATAAAAATGAGTTAATTGCATCCGCCGTGGAGCACAGTTTCATAATATGACCATATTTCCCAGCTGCTTGCCGTAGTTTGGAAGTAATCACGGAAAAACAGGCCTTATTTTAGTGCATCTTTCACCCTGCCAGCTCCTATTAGTTGTATTGAGCACCGTGGCACCAACTCGCCTTCCAAACATTCTATTCCCAGTTTATTGTTCTACGTCACAACGCCTGCTTCACTATTGTTGACAATGAGACCTGACCTGTTGTTTGGTGTTAAAATGGAAACAACAACTAAACATTACTCATGGAACTCTGAGGTCGTTCCATTGTTTCTTATAGGGAAATATAGCCATGTCTGTCTATTTCGGCAAATATCTCACAATGTGTATATTTTGACTTTTTCAAGTGGGGAACTATTTTAATCAGGAGAATCTCCTCTTTGTAATTATGTAAGTCTGGGCAGCCAGCTCGGTTGTCATCGATCACTAGACCAGAAATAGTCAGAAGTTTTCATTTCTTCCCTACTTCCTCATTACGCAGACAGAAGCACAGTTGGCACCATCGAGGTGCGGATGTTTACTTTCTACGTTTTTCCAGTTTCGTCTGATGAACAGATTGTAGTTGATGTTTTTGTTCCATTTTGGGGAAATGTAATTCTAAGCATCACTACAGTCAAAACAGCCTCTGCGAACGTTCGGTTCCATTCATTCGCTCTGGGCTCGCTAGTGTTCCAACTTAGCCAACGTTCTGTTGCTGTTTTACAGCCTTGGGTGAATTTTGCCTCGTTCTATTGTCCAGCCTACTAGTAGTAACACTGCTCCAACGGTAACTACTATGCAATTAGATAAACTATTCATTCATCACATCACATGACCTCTGTCCTTATCCCGTTTTTAGGCTACTGATGCTAATTTATCATGTTTCACATTCAGTGTCACTCACCACTTCAGATACCTGATTGTGGGGGATGGGCGAGTTCAGTTAAGTCTAACTATGGGGGGGGGGGATTGATGCACCGGGCCGGGCGGATTGATGCACCGGGCTGGGGTTGATGCTGCGGGCAACACAGAAAATATGGCCTAATAAGCTATGTAGTTATGTTGTTGTGGGATAACTACATAGCTTATTATGCAAAACAAGTCTCTTCTATTCCTCAGAAGCACAACAAATCTAAACGAGCCTGCCTCTAGTGGTCCTCACAGCCTTCACCCTACCCAGCACTCTCCACCAGTTTGGATATCTCAAATGGATTCCTCAAGATTGGCAATTCATTCAACTGCTCTTCATTTACAAACCGCTATTAGATTCCGAATCCACTTCATCATCCGCTTCCGCCATCTTAGAAAACCTCGATCACAAAGCCTGTCTATCATGTTCATTGGTTGGGTTAAGATGAACCGTCTTCTTCTTCTTCTTCTTCTTCTTCTTCTTCTTCTTCTTCTTCTTCTTCTTCTTCTTCTTCTTCTTCTTCTGTGGATTTCATGGCGGACTACACCCAAAAAGGTGTATTGCTGCCACCAACAGGACGGTTTGAAACAAACAAATGTTTTTTTTATTTTTTTTAATCCATATTTAATAGTGATACTAACTTAATCCACCCTAATAAAAGTAGTACATTACCAAAATCAACAAAACAAAACCCCAAAATAAATCAACTACTCATAACTTTTCTGTTAACCAGGCTCAAGGGATCCCTGAGAGGGCGGATTGATCCTACACAGGCTCAAGGGATCCCTGAGAGGGCGGATTGATCCTACACAGGCTCAAAGGATCCTTGAGAGGGCGGATTGATCCTACACAGGCTCAAGGGATCCCTGAGAGGGCGGATTGATCCTACACAGGCTCAAGGGATCCCTGAGAGGGCGGATTGATCCTACACAGGCTCAAGGGATCCCTGAGAGGGCGGATTGATCCTACACAGGCTCAAGGGATCCCTGAGAGGGCGGATTGATCCTACACAGGCTCAAGGGATCCCTGAGAGGACGGATCTTCCGTCGCCAGTACTCCTTGCAAATCTACAGAAGTAAAATCTTTCAGTCCCAAAAACGTTTCTGCCGCAGCCACAATAATGTCCAGTTTCTTCAATTTCTTTGAGACTTGTGCTGTACAGTTTACAACTGTGGTAATGAGCGCAACTTTTTATCACACATGGTGTCTTTATTCTGTAACAAACATTTACAACAGGCTGTATTGTATCAACTACCTTATATTTTGCATTCACTACCATATCTTCCCTAGAATCACTTGTTTTCTTCATTATCTTAATCGCCTCCACATAGGAGATCCTGTTGACCTCTAACCTTTGCCACCTCGATGTCCATCACTCTTACAGGGCAGTCCAGGATCTCAGGATCATGATCCCCACCACAATACCAACACTGTTGTCCTTCTACACACCGTTCTTCAGTATACTCTGTTCATCTGTACACACTTACAACATGACCAAATCCTTTACAATTCTTACACTGCAGTGGTTTGGGGAATAAAGCTCTTACAGCGTATCTTACATGGGTTGTGAAAAAATCATTGGGGTTTTTTATTTTTATTTATTTTGATGTGGTACATTGAAAATGTGATGATATACATCTTGAACCTTATGTCTGTTGCATTGGTGGTGTCATTGACTGTTTCAGTTTCATTTAATGGATGGGAAAGTTAATACCCTAGTTGTCGTCAGCCTAGCAGTTTACAATAGGGATTCTTATTTGATACGTCCTTCTCACCTACTATCCCATGCTGTTCAGATATTCTAAGTAAGGTAATATCCTGAGAGTCAAATTCCAGCCTGGTGAGACGGTTACATACATCATTACATTTGTGTGTATTAGCCAGTTCTATTTTACTATGATTTTATGATTCAGTTCTGTTTTGGAAAATTGACTGGGGAGGCTGCTTTAGCCTGGTACACCCCAACCTGTAGGCTGCTTTAGCCTGGTACACCCCAACCTGTAGGCTGCTTTAGCCTGGTACACCCCAACCTGTAGGCTGCTTTAGCCTGGTACACCCCAACCTGTAGGCTGCTTTAGCCTGGTACACCCCAACCTGTAGGCTGCTTTAGCCTGGTACACCCCAACCTGTAGGCTGCTTTAGCCTGGTACACCCCAACCTGGTGGCTACTTTAGCCTGGTACACCCCAACCTGTAGGCTGCTTTAGCCTGGTACACCCCAACCTGGTGGCTGCTTTAGTCTGGTACACCCCAACCTGTAGGCTGCTTTAGCCTGGTACACCCCAACCTGTAGGCTGCTTTAGCCTGGTACACCCCAACCTGTAGGCTGCTTTAGCCTGGTACACCCCAACCTGGTGGCTGCTTTAGCCTGGTACACCCCAACCTGTAGGCTGCTTTAGCCTGGTACACCCCAACCTGTAGGCTGCTTTAGCCTGGTACACCCCAACCTGGTGGCTGCTTTAGCCTGGTACACCCCAACCTGTAGGCTGCTTTAGCCTGGTACACCCCAACCTGTAGGCTGCTTTAGCCTGGTACACCCCAACCTGGTGGCTGCTTTAGCCTGGTACACCCCAACCTGTAGGCTGCTTTAGCCTGGTACACCCCAACCTGGTGGCTGCTTTAGCCTGGTACACCCCAACCTGTAGGCTGCTTTAGCCTGGTACACCCCAACCTGTAGGCTGCTTTAGCCTGGTACACCCCAACCTGGTGGCTGCTTTAGCCTGGTACACCCCAACCTGTAGGCTGCTTTAGCCTGGTACACCCCAACCTGTCTATCTAAGGTAGAGACAGGGTAAGCCTGTTTGAGGCTCAGTTCCTTTGTTTTCTATCACCAGTAAGTCTATTCATCCAGTTTGACATTGTAAATATCTTTACCTGATACCACTACTTGAACACTGAATAAATATCAACACTTCTGCACCCGGACCTTCTGCCTCCTGCTGAATATCTGACTGCATCCCTACACTACCTATTATTCACGGTTTGTTTGTTTTTATTTACGACACATTTGTAATGTGTGCTTTTTGTCAAACAAAGAGCCAATTTAAGATCTCCAACTAGCTGCTCAGTGTCGTTACCATTGTCTTCCACTAGATGACAGCCTAAGTTAGATGAAGTCACCACTCTAGCAACCGGGCCAGTGGTGTGTGTTCAAAGCAGTTTACCTTTACCTCCATTATTGTAGTTACAGTCTGATGTATTATTATCATTATTATTAGCCATTATTATCATTAACTGGTTTACCGGCTGCTGACAGGTCGAGTAACCTCTTCTGCCAAGTCCACAAGAATTAGTGACACATCGCCATCCAGACAGACTGACAGGCACCTCTGACTGGATGTAATCCGCTGGGATTTTATGATGTATGGACACCATCTCTCTACAACACACATACTCATCCTCCCTGGCCATTATCTGGCAGGATCCGCACTGACTTATGCTATCCATTCATGTTTTTTGTATGTTCTGTTTTTATCTGTGATTTAACCAATGATATCAGGCCACACCTGGCCATGATTACAGACACCTGTGTGTGTCCTTTGACACTATATAAACTAGTGACCTCTGCCGGCTGAGGTGTTACAGGCCGATCTACTGGATGTTGTTATTCTTGCCCAGAGAATGAACTTTTCGACCTTCAGGAGGCTCCCTGTCTATTTTCTCCTTTGCCATGAATCCATTTTCAGACCCAGAGCTACTGCTTCTCTCTGTAGCCCATCAATAGTCTAGTGTCCTGCTGATAGCCCATCAATAGTCTAGTGTCCTGCTGATAGCCCATCAATATCTTACAAGTAACAACAAGGAAAAATAGGATACTTGTGCCTTACAGTCCATTATATCAACTGGCCTACCTGGATGAATAAAGATATCAACTGGCCTACCTGGTTAAATAAAGATATCAACTGGCCTACCTGGATGAATAAAGATATCAACTGGCCTACCTGGTTAAATAAAGATATCAACTGGCCTACCTGGATAAATAAAGGTATCAACTGGCCTACCTGGATAAATAAAGATATCAACTGGCCTACCTGGTTAAATAAAGATATCAACTGGCCTACCTGGATGAATAAAGATATCAACTGGCCTACCTGGTTAAATAAAGGTATCAACTGGCCTACCTGGATAAATAAAGGTATCAACTGGCCTACCTGGATAAATAAAGGTATCAACTGGCCTACCTGGATAAATAAAGATATCAACTGGCCTACCTGGTTAAATAAAGATATCAACTGGCCTACCTGGTTAAATAAAGATATCAACTGGCCTACCTGGTTAAATAAAGGTGAAATACAAATAAAACATAAAAAGAGTGGATGTGATCTATTGTCATCATGTGGATTTCCTCTATCGCTTCAAGAGGCCTACTGTCCACCTGGTAATTATGTGGTTCCAGAGGATAAAGTGTGGCCTACAGATGGATGTGTGGTTCCAGAGGATAAAGAGTGGCCTACAGACGGATGTGTGGTTCCAGAGGATAAAGAGTGGCCTACAGACGGATGTGTGGTTCCAGAGGATAAAGTGTGGCCTACAGACGGATGTGTGGTTCCAGAGGATAAAGTGTGGCCTACAGATGGATGTGTGGTTCCAGAGGATAAAGTGTGGCCTACAGACGGATGTGTGGTTCCAGAGGATAAAGAGTGGCCTACAGACGGATGTGTGGTTCCAGAGGATAAAGTGTGGCCTACAGACGGATGTGTGGTTCCAGAGGATAAAGTGTGGCCTACAGACGGATGTGTGGTTCCAGAGGATAAAGAGTGGCCTACAGACGGATGTGTGGTTCCAGAGGATAAAGAGTGGCCTACAGATGGATGTGTGGTTCCAGAGGATAAAGTGTGGCCTACAGACGGATGTGTGGTTCCAGAGGATAAAGTGTGGCCTACAGACGGATGTGTGGTTCCAGAGGATAAAGTGTGGCCTACAGATGGATGTGTGGTTCCAGAGGATAAAGTGTGGCCTACAGATGGATGTGTGGTTCCAGAGGATAAAGTGTGGCCTACAGATGGATGTGTGGTTCCAGAGGATAAAGAGTGGCCTACAGACGGATGTGTGGTTCCAGAGGATAAAGTGTGGCCTACAGATGGATGTGTGGTTCCAGAGGATAAAGTGTGGCCTACAGACGGATGTGTGGTTCCAGAGGATAAAGTGTGGCCTACAGACGGATGTGTGGTTCCAGAGGATAAAGTGTGGCCTACAGACGGATGTGTGGTTCCAGAGGATAAAGAGTGGCCTACAGACGGATGTGTGGTTCCAGAGGATAAAGTGTGGCCTACAGATGGATGTGTGGTTCCAGAGGATAAAGTGTGGCCTACAGACGGATGTGTGGTTCCAGAGGATAAAGTGTGGCCTACAGACGGATGTGTGGTTCCAGAGGATAAAGAGTGGCCTACAGATGGATGTGTGGTTCCAGAGGATAAAGTGTGGCCTACAGACGGATGTGTGGTTCCAGAGGATAAAGTGTGGCCTACAGATGGATGTGTGGTTCCAGAGGATAAAGTGTGGCCTACAGATGGATGTGTGGTTCCAGAGGATAAAGTGTGGCCTACAGACGGATGTGTGGTTCCAGAGGATAAAGAGTGGCCTACAGATGGATGTGTGGTTCCAGAGGATAAAGAGTGGCCTACAGACGGATGTGTGGTTCCAGAGGATAAAGTGTGGCCTACAGATGGATGTGTGGTTCCAGAGGATAAAGTGTGGCCTACAGACGGATGTGTGGTTCCAGAGGATAAAGTGTGGCCTACAGACGGATGTGTGGTTCCAGAGGATAAAGTGTGGCCTACAGATGGATGTGTGGTTCCAGAGGATAAAGTGTGGCCTACAGACGGATGTGTGGTTCCAGAGGATAAAGTGTGGCCTACAGACGGATGTGTGGTTCCAGAGGATAAAGTGTGGCCTACAGACGGATGTGTGGTTCCAGAGGATAAAGAGTGGCCTACAGACGGATGTGTGGTTCCAGAGGATAAAGTGTGGCCTACAGATGGATGTGTGGTTCCAGAGGATAAAGTGTGGCCTACAGACGGATGTGTGGTTCCAGAGGATAAAGTGTGGCCTACAGACGGATGTGTGGTTCCAGAGGATAAAGAGTGGCCTACAGACGGATGTGTGGTTCCAGAGGATAAAGAGTGGCCTACAGACGGATGTGTGGTTCCAGAGGATAAAGTGTGGCCTACAGATGGATGTGTGGTTCCAGAGGATAAAGTGTGGCCTACAGATGGATGTGTGGTTCCAGAGGATAAAGTGTGGCCTACAGATGGATGTGTGGTTCCAGAGGATAAAGTGTGGCCTACAGATGGATGTGTGGTTCCAGAGGGAAGCCAGCTGTAAGCCTGCGACCAGACACAGTGGATGACAGCCTTTTCCTGCACAGCAATTTGAAGAAATTCAGTGATGAATGGACTGTTTTTTAAGTAGTTGTTTTAGAATATTTTGGTGTCTAATATTAGAAGGCCCTTAAAGTGATTTGTGTTGTCTCAATAAAGTATCTATCTATCTATCTATCTATCTATCTATCTATCTAAGTGCTACATTGCATTATATTTTTTAGCCAAATGTTGATAGTGTTTTAGCCAGATGTGATAGTGTGGTGCAATTACAGAATGACATAAATTACCACTATCTTTATTTAACCTTTATTTAACTAGGCAAGTCAGTTAAGAACACATTGTTATTTACAATGACGGCCTACCCTGGCCAAACCTGTGCGTCATCCTATGAGGCTCCCAATCACGGCTTGTTGTGATACAGCCTGGATTCAAACCAGGGTGTCTGTAGTGACACCTCTAGCTCTGAGATACAGTGCCTTAGACCGCTGTGCCACTTGGGAGCCCCCAAATGAAGGTAGGTTCCTCCCTGTTTCTGGCTGTTTGCTTCCGTTTGGTTTCTGGTGAAGTAGAGCACCCTAGTTCAAGTTGTGGTGCAGTGAGCTAATCAGATCGTTCTCTGTGGGGAGTTTAAACAATGACAGATTGATGCTGAAGAATGTCACATGGATCCGTATTCACAAAGCGTATCAGAGTAGGAGTGCTGATTTAGGATCAGTTTAGCCTTTAAGATCATAATGAATAAGTGGGGAGAACTGATCCTAGATCAGCAGTCATTATCTGACACGCTCTCTGAATAAAACAGGCCCTAGGCTCTGATTACCAGCTTCCTGTTGATGCAGTACAGAGACCACCGAGCAGACTATTTGTTCATAACACAGCAGAGAGAGACGAGACACAATGAAGAGATCTGGGAGAGAAGAGGTCACCAACTGATTGGCTAAGAATTATAATCAATTTAGTAATTGATTGTCTGTAATGTGCATCATTGAGGACAGCACACTTTCCACCTAGAGACCCAGGTGCTACTAAACATCAATAACTGTTATCAAACTGTGGTGTATTCACTAGGAGGAAACAGTTTCCATCTCTGCATGTTTTGCTACGGTGTGTGACTAATGAATACACCCCTGAACTAGTGTGACTGCTGCTATCTACTGGACTATTTAAAGAGCAACAGAGCTCAACCAGAGTACTCCAGTTCTACTCCCTCTGTTCAATCTCCTTGACTGGATTTACAGAACCTCAAATAATAATGTGAGGTGTGGACTTTTTAGCTAAGGAACCACGGTACCACGGTACCACTCTGCCTGCCAGCTAAAACCTCAGATATTAGAAGACATTATAGAGGTTGAGAAGAAGAAATCAAGCCTGATATCCTCTCCTCGTCTCCTCGGACACCAAAAGAAAACAAGCCTGATATCCTCTCCTCGTCTCCTCGGACACCAAAGACCGTGAAAGTCTCCATCGAGGTCTGTGGAGGCTCCTCTCTCCAGTGGGAAGTCTGTGTCTGGTCAGTCTATGCCTGCTTCTCTGTCCATCTCCTTCTCTGGGTCGGGGTTCCTGGCTACGTACCAGTTGGGTGTGGCCCAGAGCATGCTGGACTGGTCCCCCTGGGTGCTGCAGGCGGCCCCTAAGGTCATGGGGGCCTCAGCCGGGTCCCTGGTGGCTGCTGCCATAGTCTGTGGATCCAGTCTGGGTGAGAGAGTTAATTATGTTGAGGTTGATGTGAGATGCTGTTGATTTAATGTTTTAATCATTCTGTGAGTGTGTGCATGTATATGCGCGTACGTGTGTGTGTGCGTACGTGTGTGTGTGCGTACGTGTGTGTGTGTCCTTGTCTATATGTTTGTGTATGTGTGTGTGTCTATGTGTGTGTCTTTGTCTATATGTGTGTGTGTGTGTGTGTGTCTTTGTCTATATGTGTGTGTGTGTGTGTGTGTGTGTGTGTGTGTGTGTCTATGTCTATATGTGTGTGTGTGTGTGTGTGTGTGTGTGTGTGTCTATGTGTGTGTGTGTGTGTGTGTGTGTCTATGTCTATATGTGTGTGTGTGTGTGTGTGTGTGTGTCTATGTGTGTGTGTGTGTGTGTGTGTGTGTGTGTGTGTGTCTATGTCTATATGTGTGTGTGTGTGTGTGTGTGTGTGTGTGTGTGTGTGTGTGTGTGTGTGTGTGTGTGTGTGTGTGTGTGTGTGTGTGTGTGTGTGTGTGTGTGTGTGTGTGTGTGTGTGTGTGTGTGTGTGTGTGTGTGTGTGTGTGTGTGTGTCTATGTCTATGTGTGTGTGTGTGTGTGTGTGTGTGTGTGTGTGTGTGTGTGTGTGTGTGTGTGTGTGTGTGTGTGTGTGTGTGTGTGTGTGTGTGTGTGTGTGTGTGTGTGTGTGTGTGTGTGTGTGTGTGTGTGTGTGTGTGTGTGTGTGTGTGTGTGTGTGTCTATGTGTGTGTGTGTGTGTGTGTGTGTGTGTGTGTGTGTGTGTGTGTGTGTGTGCCATGCAGACATGGTGCGTGATGAGATGCTGAGGTTTGCGCGGCAGATGAGGAGCCGTGTCCTGGGGCCGCTGCACCCTGCGGGGAACGTGTCTGTGTGGATAGAACGTATGCTGCGCCGCTTGCTACCGGTCGACGCCCACATCAGGGCCAGCGGACGCCTCGCCATCGGCATGACGCGCATCCCAGATGGACAGAACACCATGGTGTCAAAGTTCACATCCCGAGAGGACGTTGTGCAGGTGTGTGCGTGCTAGAGACGATTACATTCAGAAAGTTCACATGAAGAACTTGACATTTGTCTATTAGGCAGATGTTTAACTGCAGTTCTGTGTTTCCCCACATGGAGGCGCTGTTGTGCGGTTGCTTCCTGCCTGGGTACTGTGGTATCCAGCCACCAAGATACAAAGGAGTGGTGAGTTCTCAGACGGCTCACTGTCTGTAGGATAATAATACTCCTAATACACTTCAGTTCAGTTGTATCCCTGAACTGGCACAGGCTTGATGATGTAAACCCCATGTAGCTCAGTTGGTAGAGCATGGAGCTTGAAACGCCAAGGTTGTGGGTTCCATTCCCACAGGGGACCAGTATGAACATGTATACACTCACTACTGTAAGTCACTCTGGATAAGAGTGTCTGCTAAATGACGTAAATGTAAATGTAGTTGATAAGTTGAGTGCTAGTTCTGGAATAGTTCGTCCATGGAGCGGCTGGGGGTCCCTGATGACAGGTTTGGACCAGAAGAAATAAAGCAGTGTTCCATGGTGCATGTGATCATCTGTCTGTTTGTGTGTTGTCCCACAGCATTATGTGGACGGTGGTTTCTCCAATATCCAGCCTACCAACGTCTGTCCAATTGGCCACACCCTCACTGTGTCTCCATTTGCTGGTGAGATGGACATCTGCCCAAAAGACCCTGCCCCCCTGTGTGACATTGTGGTCAGCGGAGTGGCCCTCCATTGCAGTCTTGTCAACGGTTACCGGATGATAGACGCCCTCTACCCCTACAACTGTGAGGTATGAACCTAAAACAACCCCATGCCTTTCTCTACCCTTCTACTTCTAACCCCCTTCCCTCAGACCCCAAAGCAACACTTAACCCCTTCCCTAGGACCCCTAAATACCACGACCCCCAGATGATAAACAACCAACAACCCCTTATTCCTTTCCTTGGGTCTATTTCTAGCTTGCTAGTCTGCAGATGTGAAAGGTGGGGATAGGTGGAACCAATATGGAAACTTCTCTAATCCTATCAGAAGGCTAGGTGGAGCTATCATTTACGTAGAGTAAATGTCAGAATGCTGTAAACATGATAGTTGATAACAGATGACGGAGTGTGTTTGTCTATAACCTCTCCTCAGGCTCTGGACAAGGCCTATCACAGTGGGTACAGAGACGGCCTTCACTTCCTACAAACCAGTGGTGGGTCATGATCTCTGTATACAGTAGATGACCCTAATTATGGTGGGAAAAGAAGATTACATTCTCTCTCTCTCTCTTCCACCCCCCCCCCAGACCTGGTCCCATGTCTACCTCATCTTAGCATCCCATCAGAGCCTCACTTCTCTCCCTCTCCTGATGGATGGACAGACCTGGAGGAGGAACAGATAGAGAGATGGGAACAAAAGGAGGATGAGACAGAGGAGGTTGAAGAAGATAATGAAGAAGATGTGGAAGAGGAATGGTTAGATGAGGTGAATGTGTGGTCCTCCCTGATAGAGACCTTAGGCAGTCAGAGAAACTGTTCTCTTGAAGGTGGAGATCTACCTTGGAATCTGGCAACCCTGGAGCAGTACCTAGCCCTGCCCACGTGGATAAACACAGGTACCGTACACACACACACACACACACACACACACACACACACACACACACACACACACACACACACACACACACACACACACACACACACACACACACACACACACACACACACACACACACACACACACACACACACACACACACACACAGAGTTACATCAAGCTAATTACGTGCTGAAACCTTTCTTGAACTAACACTCTCACTTGTCTTTTCTTACTCGTACTGAATTTGCTGATAACTACTTATAGAGCCCCACAGTGGAGGTGTCATAATACCCATAAAACCTAGCGGTCAAACAGGGAAATGGTTCCAATTGTTTTTACACCATTCATTTTGTCCATAGGGAATTTTAGAAACACTTAAAATAAGGGCTGTGTTTCATGTATACTTACCTTGGTGTGACGTTTTGATAACCATGCTAAATGCTAATTAGCATCAACATAGACATCGTGCAAGACTACAAACGTCATCTCTAGCTGACACCTTTGCTAACAAGTATTGTGTAAATGTAAAACTTGCACAACAGTCAACAGAATTTGCCTGGATTCATCAGTCTCGTCCAGAGCATCACGGCATTTGTAGTTTTTTATGATAGCACATAAGCAGCTAATTAGCATTACATTTTTGGGGGGTAAATACATGCGAATATATTGATGAAAGACACCTTGTCCTAGAGAGATTTACATGGTTATCAAAACATCACGCCAGGATAAGCCTACACCAAACACAGCCCATATGTGTTTCTAAAATCCCCTATGGGAAAAATGTATGGTGGAAAAATGATTGGAACCATTTCCTTGTTTTACAGCTAGGTTTTATGGGTATTATGACTCATAATGTGGTACTTTATGGAGGAAAGTGACTGTGATATGCAGTTGTCTCCCTTAGCGACGGTAAGATGCACTAACTGGAAGTCGCTCTGGAGAAGATCCTCTGCTTAATGACTGTAAATGTCATGGGAGTGGCCTGGTATCTTCATCTGAATAAGGAAGTGTCATGTTATTACCAGCTGTGATTGGTGTTTCAGAGTTGCTATGCAACATAATGGGGTTGCTGTGGACCCACCCCCTACTCCGTGTGATGTCACACCTGCTCTTCCTCTTCACCTTGCCACTCAGCTTCCTGATTGAAAAAACACACAGGTAAGACACATGCACACACACGCTAGTGCTGAAATGTATATATTTCACCTTCTGGGTGACTCTGGGTTTGTTTTCATCGTGTCTGAGGCATTTCTGGGACAATGAGATGTGTTTCACACATAATTTCCCAGGAGGAAGGCAGGTCAGGGCTGCGCCCGCTGAATGATACACCCTATGACAGCTTCCGGTGTATTGATAGGGGGGAAGAGATCTAAAAATACAGTCCTGCTTTGTGGCATTTCGTGAAGGCTCTGTGTTCTACTGATCACACTATAAGGCTCTGTGTTCTACTGATCACACTATAAGGCTCTGTGTTCTACTGATCACACTATATAAGGCTCTGTGTTCTACTGATCACACTATAAGTCTCTGTGTTCTACTGATCACACTATAAGGCTCTGTGTTCTACTGATCACACTATAAGGCTCTGTGTTCTACTGATCACACTATAAGGCTCTGTGTTCTACTGATCACACTATAAGGCTCTGTGTTCTACTGATCACACTATAAGGCTCTCTGTTCTACTGATCACACTATAAGGCTCTCTGTTCTACTGATCACACTATAAGGCTCTCTGTTATACTGATCACACTATAAGGCTCTGTGTTCTACTGATTAGACTATACATTTTTGTGGGTGTAGATATGGTTGTCCTTGTTCTATATATCCATTGGACGTATTTCAGCGATGTTCCTATCTGCGGATTCATTACTAAACATACAAGCAGACATTTGTTCCAGTCTCTGAAAGACTACAAATTGTGTTGGGCGGTGCTTCGTGCTCTGGACCCAGTCCCCAGTCCCTCCCCCAATACTTGTTTTAATAGGAGGTAGACAGTAACAACAGTGATTTGGGCAAAACTGAAAGAGCTGACCAGACGCAATGGCTCTCATCAATACAAATTCAAAAATGGAGCATCTATTAGCTACATGGGGACATTCAACCATAGATGTTTCAACTGGAATATAGTGAAGAGGATTTGAAACAAAGAGTGTGATTTAGCTGACGTTAGAAGCTCAGCTACAGCCAATGCCAGCACCAAGAGGGCAGATGACAAATACAGTGCCTAGCTGAGTAAGTTATTTTTCTGCAAGCTACCTAGCTAACTTTAGTTTATTTACTGAAACCCATACCGTGTATTACTGTGTTACAGTGGGGGGAAATATTTGCTAACTTAGCTAGGTAACTAGCTTACTAGAGCCAAGTGACCTTGGTGTATAGAGAGAATAGGAGAGGGTCTATTCTCGCCACCTGATAGGAGCGACCCGGAGATGCCCAACTCAGAGAGGATAGAGAGGAGGATCTGATGGTTCACAGTATCAAAGGCAGCAGATAGGTCTAGAAGGATGAGAGCAGAGGAGAGAGAGTTAGATTTGTCAGAACGGAGAGTATTGTGTGTGTATTTCAGGATGGGTGTTTTAGGGTTCTGGGTGTGTATTTCAGGATGGGTGTTTTAGGGTTCTGGGTGTGTATTTCAGGATGGGTGTTTTAGGGTTCTGTGTGTGTATTTCAGGATGGGTGTTTTAGGGTTCTGGGTGTGTATTTCAGGATGGGTGTTTTAGGGTTCTGGATGTGGCAGGACCTACGACAGATCACACGCTATATCATCGGCATCCTGGTCTGCAGCCTCCGCAGAAACCTGCAGGACAGGTACAAGACAGAGACACACACACACTAGAGATTCATATTTGTGTGTGCACGTCAGAGCCCTATGTAGGCACATACTGTATGTATATATCTGGTGTGTGTGTGTGTGTGTTTGAGTGTGGTCTGTGATGTGTGTGTGTGTGTGCACGCGTATGGTGTGTGTGCACGTGTATGGTGTGTGTGCGCGCGTATGGTGTGTGTGTGTGCGTATGTTCTCAGGGTACTACCTCCTCTCTTCTGGGAGAGACCCCCCAGGGTCAGATGAGTATGAGGGTCTGGGAGAGACCCCCCAGGGTCAGATGAGTATGAGGGTCTGGGAGAGACCCCCAGGGTCAGATGAGTATGAGGGTCTGGGAGAGACCCCCCAGGGTCAGATGAGTATGAGGGTCTGGGAGAGACCCCCCAGGGTCAGATGTGTTCCACCTCTCCTCTTCCTGATCTCCATCCTCTCCTCCCACCAGACTCCAACACAATCTTACTCCGCTTGGATCTGGAGCGAGGGGATGTAGGGAGGGAGAGGAGGAGGTGGAGGGAGAAGAAGAGGAGGAGGAGGAGAGATGGAGGGAGAGGAGGAGTGGTGACGGCCCACACCATACCTCTCTATCCTGGGCTGAAAGAGGGGAGGATGAAGAAAGAGACCTTCTAGCTCCCCATCCTAATAAAACAGACCTTTGTGGAACCCCCTAGCACCCCACTCTAATAAAACAGACCTTGGTTGAACCCCCTAGCACCCCATCCTAATAAAACAAACCTTGGTTGAACCCCCCGCCATCCTAATAAAATAGACCTTGTTGAACCCCCCATCCTAATAAAACAGACCTAGGTTGAACCCCCTAGCACCCCATACTAATAAAACAGACCTTGGTTGAACCCCCCCATCCTAATAAAACAGACCTTGGTTGAACCCCCCCATCCTAATAAAACAGACCTTGGTGGAACCCCCTAGCACCCCATCCTAATAAAATAGTCCTTGGTGGAACCCCCTAGCACCCCATCCTGATAAAACATACCTAGGCTGAACCCCCTAGCACCCCATCCTAATAAAACAGACCTAGGTTGAACCCCCTAGCACCCCGTACTAATAAAACAGACCTTGGTTGAACACCCCATGCTAATAAAATAGACCTTGGTTGAACCCCCTAGCCCCCCCATCCTATTAAAAACAGACCTTGGTTGACCCACCTAGGTGCAGAGGATTGGTTGATACGCAGTTTTTAAGTACATGTTTTTTCAAGATGATTGACGAGAAAAGTATCATCCAACCCATTGGGTATCTCACAGCACCCTCATATGCCATGTCTTGAAATATCCACACTGATGGATTGAAAGTACATTCATATTGTAATACTACTGACAGACAACTTTCTAACTCGGCCCATAACTGTTGGACTTCATAACATTGCCAGAAGACATGGATTATTGAGTCATTGGTAGTCTTACACTTAAGACTCTGCCATTTTGCTGTATCTAAATGGGTCAATCCAAAATGTGTTTTAAATTATGTCATGGAAATACATTTATTTAGTGTTACCAAGTCATTTTTAGGTTTCTTTCAGTTTTCCATGTGGACCAATTTTATGTGTGAATTGTGAAAAGGATTGTTCCATAGGGCTGTGTTTTTAGAGCGTGATTTTCTTCCATAATGTTATAGTGTCCTTAACTATGAAGTTGTTAATGTTCTTAGCTCCATCCTTTGAAAACAGACATGTGAAAAGACTCTGGGGGAGGAGCATCTTCAATATGGACCCATTGTTCCTCTTTTAACTATATGTCACAAGTAAAAGCCTTGGGTGGCGAGTTGATAATCACAAGTCTATAAGGTTAAGACCACCCTCATACTTAGGAAGATGTAAACCTTTCCTTTTTATTCTATGAGTTTTATTTGCCCATAAAGTCTCTTATGACCGAGTAAAGAATGTCTTTGATGGGGTAATTGGTATTACCGAGAATAAATATAAAAACTATCTGAAGAGGTTTATTCTACCTGTTAGATTAATGGGAAGATTATTCAATTTCATTAGATCTACTTTCATATTGTTGAATAATGGAATAAAGTTATCTTTATACGTATATTTGTTGTTACTAAGCATCCTAAGTAGTTTATATTTGTGGTCCACTTAAAATATTGCTGTTATATGAATTGTTCCTATTGCCATGATTTTGGGTTTTTCCATGTACATTTAATTTGAGAGTATTCTGAAAATATTTTTAGCTGGGGGGGGGCATTGAGTTTTCAATATTGGTCAGGTATATCAGGAGATCGTCAGCAAATAAGTTTAGTTTATATTAATGCTTACCAATACTGATACCTGTTATATTATTGGTTCCTGTCCAATTCTGCAAGATGTTCAACTGCCAGTGCAAACAGGAGGGGGGAGAGGGGACATCCCTGTCTTGTGCCCCCATCTTAAGCAAATTCATCAGATAATGTATTATTTGTGTATATTTTTGCTTTAGGACATGTATACAATATTTTTATAAAATATATTATTTCTGCTGGAAAGTTTCCAAAGTTTTGTGTAGAAAAGGCCATTCAAGACGGTCAAAAGCCTTTTCGGTATCAACAGCCATTACTGATAAATCTATACGCATCTTGTTTTTTTTTGTATTGTATTAAACTGAAACATGTTCTTGCATGTGTTTGTAAGTGTATATTTTAAATTAACCCTGTTTGATAAGTATCAAGTCTGGTAAAACGTTTGCCAATCGATTGCTTAAGAGGTTTGTTATTATTTGGTCACAATTTATTAAGCTTATGGGTCTAAAATCTCTGACCATACTATCTGAGTGGCAGTCCTCCTCCAATGTATGTACAATGTCATAATCCACAGTCTTTTGGTACATTAGGAGAGGAGTTGGGGCTTGAAAGTACTTAAAAGACATAGCGCCTCAAAGTACTTGCTTTTTTGTTTGTTCTCTATTAAATGTGTGCTCATGTAATGTATATAATAACTATGTATTCATACTATGACTCCTGTCCACTGCCCTCATACAGATGTAGGATCTTAATTTGAGCCAGTTTGCTACAGCAGGAAAATATAAATCGGGCAGCTACAGGAAATGTAGAGTATTATTAAGATTATAATTCATGGATATTTTTGTAGGGGTTGTTACATTTTTCATTAGGGAAATTCAAGTGTGAAATTTCAAAGTGGAAACTTCAGAAGCCTTTTTAAAACTAAAATGCACTGAAAGTTTGCATTTCCTGTTTTGCAGGAACATTCTCAGCAGCAAAAGAGTGATCAAATTAAGATCCTACATCTGTTAAGATGCTTTATCTGGTTCTTCTAAGACAGAACAGACAAGGTTAACCTTGATTAAGTAAAGACCAACAAAATCCAATTGATTACTTGGAATGTGCTTTATGACGGAGAAAAAAGCAGATGGTTCTTGAACACTTAAAGAGATTGTCAGCAGATGTGGTTTGTAAGAGTTATATATTTTTAAAAAAGGATACATTGAATATTTAAAGAGGAGATGGGTTGGAAATGCCTAGGCTGCCTAGTAACAGCAGAGATGTAGACATCCTGATAAATAAGAATACACTATTTTCCTTTATACCCCAGCAAACGGACCAAGAAGGCCATTTTATAATGTTGAATTGTACCTTACATGGTGAAAATTACACATTTATTTCATTGTATATCACACAGGACTAACAGTACAGATAGTAATATAAACTATAGAGGTTCAGAATAACCAATATAAACTGTACCATAGAGATTAAGAATAACCAATATAAACTGTACTATAGAGGTTCAGAATAACCAATATAAACTGTACTATAGAGGTTCAGAATAACCAATATAAACTGTACCATAGAGGTTCAGAATAACCAATATAAACTGTACCATAGAGGTTCAGAATAACCAATATAAACTGTACCATAGAGGTTCAGAATAACCAATATAAACTGTACTATAGAGGTTCAGAATAAGTTAGCGGAAAAACTAAAAGAAATGGAGGAACTAATTGAAGAAAGATCAAGTGTAATATATTATATAAATTAAACAAACTGGGAAAATGAACCATATGTTTTAGTCTCAGTCTCCTCCATCTCCTCTAACCGAATCTAATTGTTATAAGGCAAGTACTGGAAACATAATAATACTATAAAACATCTGGGAAACCAGGCCTGCTATTCATAGCTGACTTTCAGATTACAACCTCTTACCTTCAGTTATTTAAAAAGGAAATAATCTTCCAAATATCACTATTTCTAAAACAAGCCGTAGAAAGTTGGTTACATTATCAGTTTAATCCTCCAGAAAAGACAGAATAAATAATACAACAAATATTTTCTTTAAACTCAAATATACTAAGAGATACAAAAAACATTATTTAAAAAAGGTATTATCTTCATAATTTATATCATCAATAGGACTGGTGGAGGTACGTCACACATGCAGCTAACACAGACACATGGAAATGTCTGCTCTACCCAGAATTACAACCAACTAATTGCAGCATTACCACTAAAATGGAAGAGGCACGTGGAAGAGGAACTTGTCTGTCAGCCCTGCATTAAAGACCAACATTGGTTAAAGAGAATTGTGATAAATAAAAAAAAGTGTACCAGTTCCATTTAAGGGCCAAAGGATTGACAGTCGTCCAATAAAGACTGTAAAATAGTTGGGAAGAGATTTTGGACGTACCGATTCCATGGTACAGACGCCAGATTCCAAATTTATAATTTTTCAATTTAAATGATTCAACAATATTCTTGCAACCAATATAATGTTATTTATATGGGGGATACAAGCTTCCCGAGCTCTGCAGATTTTGCTGCGAAGAGACTCATTAGATCATTTGTTTTGGTATTGTCCATATGTAGCCTGTTTTTGGTCACAGGTCTACAAATGGATGAAGAATTGCAATATTTACCTGGAGCTATTCTTCCTTTAATTCGTCTACTCCACCGTACGTTATGTCGTCTCCATCTCCTCCTCCTCCGTCTCCTCCTCCTCCTCCGTCGTCGTCGTCGTCGTCGTCGTCGTCGTCGTCGTCGTCGTCGTCGTCGTCGTCGTCGTCGTCGTCGTCGTCGTCGTCGTCGTCGTCTCCTCCTCCTCCTCCTCCTCCTCCTCCTCCTCCTCCTCCTGTCTGGGTCAAAGAGAGGACAAAGAAAGAGAACCCAGGGCGTGGTTAAGTAGAGGCCCTGATTGGTTTCAACTGTCTGCAGTTTGGCTCTGATTACAACTGGAGACAGGTGTGGCTGTTCTGCTGCAGTCTAGAAGTTTCCCATGTTTGTTCAATGAACCATAAACAATTAATGAACATGCACATCTGGAACGGTCATTAAGACACTAACAGCTTACAGACGGTAGGAAATTAAGGTCACAGTTATGAAAACTTAAGACACTAAAGAGGCCTTTCTACTGACTCTGAAAAACTCCAAAAGAAAGATGCCCAGGGTCCCTGCTCATCTGTGTGAACGTGCCTTAGGCATGCTGCAAGGAGGCATGGGGACTGCAGATGTGGCCAGGGCAATAAATTGCTATGTCCGTACTGTGAGACGCCTAAGACAGCGCTACAGTTGAAATAAATTAATTAGGCCCTAATCTATGGATTTCACATGACTGGGAATACAGATATGCATCTGTTGGTCACAGATAACCTTTTTTTAAAAGGTAGGGGTGGGGATCAGAAAACCAGTCAGTATCTGGTGTGACCACCATTTGACTCATGCAGTCAACTTAGTGTATGTAAACTTCTGACCCACTGGAACACATTTTTTCTTGAGTCTTGTCGAAGTTCAGTAGCCGAAGTCTACACCCCTTAGTTGGTGATTGGTCAAGAGTAGGGATTCTTCAATGAAGTGTTTGTTGTCATTCAACAAACAAACAATTAGTTTCCAATTTTCTTTCACTTGAGAAATACTTGCACCAAACATCTTAGTTAGATGTAAATTTGCATGACTAAGACCTCCTCTGCAAAAACGTCAAAATTAATTACAGATTTCTTGAGTTATCTTAGATTATTCCGACAATTGTAGGAAGTGTGTACTGGCTACTGTGTCTCAAAAGAGACTAACAGTAATATTGCCGTTTTTTTTCAAATTTTTCAAGGTATTTAAACAAAATATGCGAGCACAGACATTCACTTCGCCTGGCCGAGATCTGCTAGGAGCAACCTGAACATATTTTGTCCATGTCAGACTAGTTGCCTAGAACATTTTTGGGGCAACGACTCCAGGATGGTTGGAGTGGACTCCAAATCTCAGTGGTCAAGGAATCAACTATTTTGGAGTGGACTCTCCACCACTATCATCAACTGCCCCAGTGAATTAACTACTTTTTCAGTTGCAATTTGCATTTTTTTCACATAATGATTTGCACGATATTGATTAAATGAAATACATTTTGTTTGAAGGTAGGCCGGAAAGTAATCTAGAATCTAGCTATTGTTTAGCTAACGTTAGCATTCAGCTAAGTAACTTAACTAGTAAGTTAGCTAGTATGTGAGGAGGATGCCAACAATTTGTTTAGCTTGCTACCTTGTTTAGCTTGCTACCTAGCTCTATATGAATTACATTGTATGATAACGTTAATGTTATATTTGTATGAGAGAGCATTCATTGCTGAAGTGTTTGTTTGTGTTTTTTTAGAGGGTAGATCAGCTTTAATATTGCAGATAATGTACACTATAGAACACCGACTCATTCAAGGGTTTTTCTTTATTGTTTACCATTTTATACAAAGTAGAAGACATCAAAACTATGAAACAACACTTATGGAATCATGTAGTAACCAAAGAAGTGTTCAACAAATCAATATATTTTATATCTGAGATTCTTCAAATAGCCTTCTATGCCTTGATGACAGAAAAAAGCCATAATTACAACTTATGTTGTGATTATTGCATTGTTTGCTCTATAACTTGTTCCTGTCTGTGTGTTTCCTGTCTGTGTGTTTCCTGTCTGTGTGTTTCCTGTCTGTGTGTTTCCTGTCTGTGTATTCTAGAACCATAACTCTATTCACCTGTCTGTTGGTCCTTTAGCTCTCTGTGGCTTCTAATTCTTTCTCTCACAGTGGCATTCTGTCTCTGACTCGTTGCCAAAGTAGTGGCAGTAAAAGGAGCCCTGGAAGCAGCAGCTGATCCATTATTAAAGTGGCAGTAGCCTCTAAGGTGCTAGTGATGGCTGGTTGATATCTCAAGTCTGATGGCATTGAGATAGAAGCTGTTTTTCAGTCTATCGGTCCCAGCTTTGATGCACCTGTACTGACCTCGCCTTCTGGATGACAGCGGGGTGAACAGCCAGTGGCTCGGGTGGTTGTTGTCCTTGATGATCTTTTTGGCCTTCCTGTGACATTGTGTGCTGTAGGTGTCCTGGGTTGGGCAGACCGCACCTCCCTCTGGAACCTGCGGTTGCGGGTGGTGCAGTTGCCGTACCAGTCGGTGATACAGCCCGACCGGCTGCTCTCAATTGTGAGGGTTTTGGTTGCCAAGCCGAATGTCTTTAGTCTCCTGAGGTTGAAGAGGCGCTGTTGCGTCTTCTTCACCACACTGTCTGTGTGGGTGGACCATTTCAGTTTGTCAGTGATGTGTACGCAGAGGAACTTGAAGCTTTCCACCTTCTCCACTACGGTCCCGTCGATGTGGATAGGGGGGTGCACCTTCTGCTGTTTCCTGAAGTCCACAATCATCTCCTTAGTTTTGTTGACGTTGAGTGAGAGGTTATTTTCCTGGCACCACACTCCCAGAGCCCTCACCTCCTCCCTGTACGCTGTCTCATCATTGTTGGTAATCAAGCCTACTACTGTTGTGTCGTCTGCAAACTTGATAATTGAGTTGGAGGTGTGCTTGGCCACGCAGTCATGGGTGAACAGGGAGTACATGAGGGAGTACAGAGGGCCCCAGTGTTGAGGATCAGCGAAGTGGAGGTGTTGTTTCCTACCTTCACCACCTGGGGGCGACCCGTCAGGGAGTCCAGGACCCAGTTGCACAGGGCGGGGTTCAGACCCAGGACCTTGAGCTTAATGATGAGCTTGGAGGGTACTATGGTGTTGAATGCTGAGCTATAGTCAATAAACAGCATTCTTACATAGGTATTCCTCTTGTCCAGATGGGATAGGGCAGTGTGGAGAGTGATGGTGATTGCATCATCTGTGGATCTATTGGGACGGTAAGCAAATTGAAGTGGGTCTGGGATGGCAGGTAAGGTAGAGGTGATATGATCCTTAACTAGTCTCTCAAAGCACTTCATGATGACAGAGGTGAGATCTACGGGGTGATAGTCATTAAGTTCAGTTACCTTTGCTTTCTTAGGTACAGGGACAATGGTGGACATCTTGAAGCATGTGGGGACAGCAGACTGGGATAGGGAGAGATTTAATATATCCGTAAACACGCGGTTAGGAATGCCTTCTGGTCCGGCAGCCTTGCGAGTGTTAACATGCTTAAATGTTTTACTCACGTAGGCCACGGAGAAGGAGAGCCCACAGTCCTTGGTAGCTGGCCACATCTTTGCCACTGTGTTATCCTCAAAGCGGTAGAAAATGTGCTTATCCGGAAGCAAGACGTCGGTGTCCGCGACGTGGCTGGTTTTCCCTTTGTAGTCTATAGACCCTGCCACATACGTCTCCTGTCTGAGCTGTTGAATTGTGACTCCACTTTGTCTCTGTACTGACGTTTTGCTTGTATGATTGCCTTATGGAGGGAATAACTACACTGTTGGTATTCTGTCATATCCCCAGTTACCTTGCCGTGGTTAAATGCGGTGGTTCGCATTTTCAGTTTTGCGCGAATGTTTCTGGTTTGGGTTTTAATAGTCGCAGTGGGTTCAACATCTCTTACGCACTTCCTGATAAACTCAGTCACCGTATCCGTGTATTCGTCTATATTATTCCCATAGGCTACCCGGAACATATCCCAGTCTGCGTGATCAAAACAATCTTAAAGCATGGATTCCGATTGGTCAGACCAGCGTTGAATAGTCTGTAGCACGGGTACTTCCTGTTTGAGTTTCTGCCTATAGTAAGGGATGCGCAAAATGGAGTCGTGATCAGATTTGCCGAAGGGAGGACGGGAGAGGGGCTTGTAGCAGTGGTCCAGTGTTTTCTCAGAGTGCTACAGTCAATGTCAGCCTAGTTGCCTAGGAAACGTTAACGTTATCCTCAGATTTGCTTTGTTAAAATCCCCAGCTACAATAAATGCGGCCTCAGGATGTGTGGTTTCCAGTTTACATAAAGTCCAGAGTCATTTTTTCAAGGGCTGGGTTGGGTTAGGTTGGGTTGGGTTGGGTTGGGTAGGGTTAGGTTAGGTTGGGTTGGGTAGGGTAGGGTAGGGTAGGTTTAAGTTAGTTGGGGTTGGGTTGGGTAGGGTTAGGTGGGGTTGGTTTGGGTTGGGTAGGTTATGTGGGGTTGGGTAGGTTTAGGTTAGTTGGGGTTGGGTTGGTTTGGGTGGGGTTAGGTTGGGTTATTTAAGGTTAGATTGGGCTGGGTTGGGTTAGTTTGGGATAGGTAAGGTTGGGTTAGTTTAGGTTGGTTTGGGTTAGATTAGGTTAGATAAGGTTAGGCTGGGTTGGATTATTTAACCCCCTACAGTCGATTTACGCACCGGTGCATCAATCTAAATTACATAACAAAAAATAATCTCCTTCAAAATCAATCAGTTTCTTTGGTACATGGGCTGCGTCTCAATCCTCTCCTTCTGCCTTTGTCGCACTTTCGCATCTGCTGTTAAAGGTAGAGCAGAGTGATGTTTGTCAGACCATGAGACATCCCAAAAAATGCTCTTCTCACGTAGATGTCTGTAGCGTCCGAATGGTTTGACCTACAGGTTAGGTTAGGTTAGGTTGGGTTATTTAAGGTTGGGTTGGGTTAGGCTGGGTTAGGTTGGGTTATGCTGGGTTAATTTGGGTTAGACTGGGTTGGGGTGAGCTATTTAAATGTTAGGTTATGTTGGGTTAATTAATGTTAGGTTGGGCTGGGTTAGGTTGGGTTAGGCTGGGTTGGGTTATTTAAGGTTAGGTTAGGTTATGTTGGGTTATTTAAGGTTAGGTTAGGTTGGGTTGGGTTGGGTTATTTAAGGTTAGGTTAGGTTATGTTGGGTTATTTAAGGTTAGGTTGGGCTGGGTTAGGTAAAGCTAGGTTATGTTTGGATAAGGGATTCTCAAGGTGTGCTCTCAGGTAAAGATGTTCTCAGAGATGAAGTTTTCCCTAGGTACAGATCTTGGATCAGCTTCCCAATCCTAATCTTAGTAGGGAAAATGCTAAACTGACACCAGATCAGCATCTAGGGGCAACTTCCCCCTGCATTGGGTGTAGAATAGGGGTTGTCTCTAGACACTGACCCATGGCCAGTTTAATGGGCCAGTGTGTGTGAGGCATGTTCATTCCCTCACAATCCACCACTAGCAGCACTATTCCATCTCCTCTGTTGTGCTCAGTGCCCCACCAAGTGGTAGTCTGGTGTTACTGCATGTGTTTATGTCCTCTATGGAGTAGAACATCTTTCGTACGGGTGACCACAGCGTGAACTGAACTGAACCACATAGCACCACAGGGTCTGGATGGTTATCTAAAAGCCAGAGGAGAGACTGGAGAATAAAAGGCCCAGTGTAATAGTAATAAGCTATACTGGGTCATGCTGGGCCCAGCATACACCCATCAGACACACTCTCTTATTAGGGACATGGGTGTGAGAGGGGGGTGTGAGGAGAAGAATGAACATGAATGTGAGGACAGAGCATCACAGGATTCACCACTGTGACTCCAGAGGAAAATAATTGGCCATACTCTGATCACTGTGTCTCTTACAGCAGTGTCTTAACCCTCTAGAGCCTAAGTGCGCCTGGCACCTACTACCATACCCCGTTCAAAGACACTTCAATATTTTGTCTTGCCCATTCACCCTCTGAATGTCACACACACACAATCCATGTCTCAACTGTCTCAAGGATTAACAATCCTTCTTTAACCTGACTCCTCCCCTTCATCTACACTGATTGAAGTGGATTTAACCTGTCTCCTCCCCTTCATCTACACTGATTGAAGTGGATTTAACCTGTCTCCTCCCCTTCATCTACACTGATTGAAGTGGATTTAACCTGTCTCCTCCCCTTCATCTACACTGATTGAAGTGGATTTAACCTGTCTCCTCCCCTTCATCTACACTGATTGAAGTGGATTTAACCTGTCTCCTCCCCTTCATCTACACTGATTGAAGTGGATTTAACCTGTCTCCTCCCCTTCATGTTCATAATGTTTTGTCCACTCAGTGGATGTTTAACATACAATAGAAATACATAGTCAGTGCTGTGTGTCTGATAGTGACTCCCCCGAGTGTCGGATAGTGACTCCCCCGAGTGTCTGATAGTGACTACCCCGAGTGTCGGATAGTGACTCCCCCGAGTGTCGGATAGTGACTCCCCCGAGTGTCGGATAGTGACTCCCCCGAGTGTCGGATAGTGACTCCCCCGAGTGTCGGATAGTGACTCCCCCGTGTGTCGGATAGTGACTCCCCGGTGTGTCGGATAGTGACTCCCCCGTGTGTCGGATAGTGACTCCCCCGTGTGTCGGATAGTGACTCCCCCGTATGTCTGATAGTGACTCCCCCGTGTGTCTGATAATGACTCCCCCGTGTGTCTGATAATGACTCCCCTGTGTGTCTGATAATGACTCCCCTCTGTGTTTGATAATGACTCCTCTGTGTTCACTTACAGGCGAAAGGTGGCTTTCTCTGCTGCTTTGACTGATTCCACAGATTATTTAGGACCCTTCAGTTCGGAACCCCCACCGTTCTACAAGACAGCATGCACCAACATTGGCACAGTCTACAACCCAACTACAGGTACTGACCACACTAATCAACACACACTGAATGCAGCTACAGTCCTGTATTACAAACAGTGTCTGAGAGACGGACAGTGCTGATCTCGCCCTAATTCTCCTCTGATTCCATGACTCTTCACAGCACTAGTGAGATTGTGGCAGTTGTAAATATTGGAGCACAATAACAAGGCAGTTCTGTCTGAAGTGATTATTGTAGCGGGTACCTGATATTGTAGCGGGTCGAAACACACCAACCTCAGGAGGCTGAAAAGATTTGGTATGGGCCCTCAAATCCTCAAAAAGTTCTACAGCTGAACCATTGACAGCATCTTGACTGGCTGCAAAACCGCTTGGTATGGCATCTGCTTGACATCCGACCGCAAGGCGCTACAGAGGGTAGTGTGTACAGCCCAGTACATCACTGAGGCCAAGCTTCCTGCCATTCAGGACCTCTATACCAGGCGGTGTCAGAAGAAGGCCCTAAAAATAGTCAAAGACTCCAGCCACCCTAGTCATAGACTGTTCTCTCTGCTACCGCACGGCAAGCGGCACTGATGTACCAAGTCTGGAACCAACAGGAACCTGAACAGCTTATACCCACATGCCATAAGACTGCTAAATAGTTAGTTAAATAGTTAACCAAATAGCTACCCGGACTATCACATACGCTGCTGCTACTGTTTACTATCTGTCACTTTATTCCTAGTTATATGTACATATCTACCTCCATTATCTCGTACCCCTGTACATCAACTCAGTATAAAGACAAGTTATCTTTACTCATTATGTTTTTATTATTCCGTGTTTTACTGTTCTATTATTTCTCTGTTTTCTCTCTCTGCGTTGTTGGGAACGGCTCGTACTGTAAGTAAACATTTTAGTGTTAGTCTACACCTGTTGTTTACGAAGCACGTAGGTCCAAACAGCTTCTACCCCCAAACCATAAGACGAGTATTCCACACAGAGCTGGAGGGGAGGTGGACAGAGCTCATATCGAACCTGTTAAAACAATTGGTTCGGCTCATTGGCTGTCCTGGGTCCCCTCCGTCTGCCCACTGTTTGACTTTTTGAAGCCAGTGATATTTCTCATACCCTTGCACACCTCTCTCACCTGGCTCTGCCTCAGCTTGTCCTCCATCTTCTCCTTATACACTCTCTTCCCCTCAGCAATCCGCAATACTCAGCAATATTGCCGTTCCGCTGGTGACAGCCCCGCTCTGCCTAGCTGCATCCACTCGGGGAGCGTTGACTCGGCAGTCTTCGGTGATTCTCGGGGAGGGTTGGGAACCCTTGGGTTCTCTTGGTAACGGGACCCTCGGGGACTTCCGGGATGACTCGGATTCCGGGTGGAATCTCTGGCCTTGTGCGAGAACCAAAACTTCCTCTCCCCCCTTTGTTCCCGTAATCAACCATCGATGCGGATAGTCAAGGCGTTGAGGGAATCCAGATCTATGAGCAGACGTATGTGGCAGGTCTACAGACAATCACGGACTACAAAAGGAAAACTAGCCATGTCGCGGAGACGGACGTCTTGCTTCCAGACAAGCTAAACACCTTCTTCGCCCGGTTTAAGGATAACACAGTGCCACCGACGCGGCCCGCTACCAATGACTGCGGGCTCTCCTGGCCGACGTGAGTAAAACATTTAAACGTGTCAACCCTCGCAAGGCTGCCGGCCCAGACAGCATCCCTAGCCACGTCCTCAGAGAATGTGCAGACCAGCTGGCTGGTGTATTTACAGGCATATTCAATCTCTCCCAGTCTGTCATCCCCACATGCTTCAAGATGGCCACCATTGTTCCTGTACCTAAGAAGGCAAAGGTAACTGAACTAAACAACTATCACCCCGTAGCATCACCTCTGACATCATGAAGTGCTTTGAGAGACTAGTTAAGGATCATATTACCTCCACCTTACCTCTAACGCTAGACCCACTTCAATTTGCTTAACGTCCCAATAGATCCACAGACGATGCAATCACCATCACTCTGCACACTGCCCTATCCCATCTGGACAAGAGAAATACCTATGTAAGAATGCTGTTCATTGACTATAGCTCAGCATTCAACACTATAGTACCCTCCAAGCTCATCATTAAGCTCGAGGCCCTGGGTCCGAACCCCGCCCTGTGCAACTGGGTCCTGGACTCCCTGACGGGTCACCCCCAGGTGGTGAAGGTAGGAAACAACACCTCTTCCTCGCTGATCCTCAACACTGGGGCCCCACAAGGGTGCGTGCTCAGCCCCCTCCTGTACTCCCTGTGCACCCATGACTGCGTGGCCAAGCACACCTCCAACTCAATCATCAAGTTTGCAGACGACACATCAGTAGTAGGCTTGATTACCAACAATGATGAGACAGCCTACAGGGAGGAGGTGAGGGCTCTGGGAGTGTGGTGCCAGGAAAATAACCTCTCACTCAACGTCAACAAAACTAAGGAGATGATTGTTGACTTCAGGAAACAGCAGAGGGTGCACGCCCCTATCCACATCGACGGGACTGCAGTGGAGAAGGTGGAAAGCTTCAAGTTCCTTGGCCTACACATCAATGACAAACTGAAATGGACCAGCAACACAGACAGTGTGGTGGACAAAATGGCGCCGGAGGAGATGGCAGCCGTTTTACAGGGTTCTAACCAATTGTGCTATTATGTGTTTTTGGGGCGTTATTTGTAACTTATTTTGTACATAATGTTTAATCGTATCTTACTGCAAAAAAAAGAGCTTCTGGATATCAGGACAGCGATCGCTCACCTCAGATTGGACGAGGACTTCTTCTTCAACCACCAGCATGCACATGATGTACTTCAGACACCCGACCAGGAGGAGGAGACGCAGGGATAGCGTACTCAGAGCAGGGTGCCTTGTATGGGTCCGCTGACTGCGAGTGGGATATCTGCCTTTACCATCAGTATTACTAGCCAACGTACAACCATCAAAAACTGTAATGTATTATGTTTCACCGAGTCGTGTTTGAACGACGACATGGACACCATTCAGCTGGCGGGGTACACACTGCACCGGCTAGACAGAACAGCAGACTCCAGTAAGACGAGGGGGGGCGGGCTGTATATATTTGTAAACAACAGCTGGTGCACGAAGTCTAAGGAAGTCTCTAGATTCTGCTCTCCTGAAGTAGAGTATCTCATTATAAGCTGTAGAAAACACTATTTACCAAGAGAGTTTATCGATATTTTTTGTAGCTGTTTATTTACCACCACAGATGGATGCTGGCACTAAGACCACACTAAGTCAGCTGTATAAGGCAATAAGCAAACAGGAAAACGCCCATCCAGAGGCGGCGCTCCTAGTGGCCGGGGACTTGAATGCAGGGAAACTTTATCAGCATGTTAAATGCGCAACCAGAGGGAAAGAAATTCTTGACCACCTTCACACCACACACAGAGACGCATACAAATCTCTCCCTCGCCCTCCATTTGGCAAATAAGTGCATCGATGACTGTTCCTGGCGGAACATCTTGTACCTACAAAGACAACAAATATATCACATCTACCTTTGTGGCGCTCTCTCTCTCTCCCAAACGTTGTCTGTGCCTGGGTCTCACCTGTACGCTGATACCAATGAGATGAGACCACTTATACTTAACATATTTTAGGCATTACCCACAACCACAAGGATATTTTACAAACCTTATTCACCCAGAAAAACAATAACACTAAAGAAATGTGATGCTACTCACCTGGACTCCATAAACCTAACTTGCTTCACCAACATGAGATTTGACAGGATAATTAGATTCACCACATTAACACAGCAGTTCTGTTGATACACAAAACGTTTGGTCTAACTGCTATGTTAAGCCTGACTATTTTATCATTCTGTGTCTAGATAAGGCAGTATTGTGCACTTTCATCTATAAAAGGAACAAAGAAAATGGGCTATAAACATCAATTACAAGACCAAGTAACGTGGAAGTGTCTTTGCTTACTAGCCTACGTTCCACAAAATGGAGGCTGCATGACTTTCCAAGGCCAGCGATGCAAGCGCATCCAGCCGTCTCTACTGATCCGTTGTTGGATACAAGAACCCAAGCAGAGTGGTAAGAGCTGCTTGATTGGCTGGGCTGAGCCTTTTTTCTGAATAAATATTTCTGAGATTGGAGAACACATTTGGAGGGATCTTATACCATTCCTCCATAATCTATCCAGATCCTTGATATCCTTGGTCTGTGCTTATGGACTGCCCTCTTCGATTCAAACCACAGGTTTGTTGACATAAACCATACACACACACAAACACACACACCATGCTGTGACCTGTTGTCCAGAGGGCATGGCCAGATCAGAGCAGACCTCCAGAGGGAGGTCGTATTTCTCTTTGACCCAGATTTAGAGCCTATTCTCTGAGTGTACAGTTACCCTGCTGCCTCTTGGAGGGCCCACCACCACCACACACGTACCCACACTGTGAAGCTACTGATATTAGAAGATAATCTGTGGGTCGACAGTATAGGAAACCTTATTGTATTATATCTTACAGTAGGATCTAAATTAGAGAATGTTTGCTACAGCAGGAAAATAATCCTGCAGCATATAATTTGAATTATTATATGGATTATAAAAACATCCCGGAAATCATCCATACGCACACAAATATTATTTCTCTCAAATGTTGTGCAAAAATGTGTTTACATCCCTGTTAGTGAGCATTTCTCCTTTGCCAAGATAATCCATCCACCTGACAGGTGTGGAATATCAAGAAGCTGATTAAACAGCATGATCATTACACAGGTGCACCTTGTGCTGGGGACAATAAAAGGCCACTCTAAAATGTGCAGTTTTGTCACACAACAAAATGCCACAAATGTCTCAAGTTTTGAGGGAGCGTGCAGTTGGCAGGCTGACTGCAGGAATGCAGTTGTTAATTTCTCTACAATAAGCCGTTATAGAGGATTTGGCAGTACGTCCAACCGGCCTCACATCCGCAAACCATCTGTATGGCGTCGTGGGGGCGGTTAGCTGACTACAAAGGGAAGCCCAGCCGCGAGCTGCCCAGTGACACGAGCCTACCAGACGAGCTAAATTACTTCTATGCTCGCTTTGAGGCAAGCAACACTGAGGCATGCATGAGAGCATCAGCTGTTCCAAAATGCTAACCGGACTATTTGCATTGACTTTTACGCTGCTGCTACTCTCTGTTTATTATCTATGCATAGTCACTTTAACACTTTACCTACACTTTACATGTAAATATTACCTCAATTACCTCGACTAACCTCACATTGACTCTGTACTGGTACTTCCTGTATATAGCCTCCTCACATTGACTCTGTACTGGTACTTCCTGTATATAGCCTCCTCACATTGACTCTGTACTGGTACCACCTGTATATAGCCTCCTCACATTGACTCTGTACTGGTACTTCCTGTATATAGCCTCCTCACATTGACTCTGTACTGGTACCACCTGTATATAGCCTCCTCACATTGACTCTGTACTGGTACTTCCTGTATATAGCCTCCTCACATTGACACTGTACTGGTACTTCCTGTATATAGCCTCCTCACATTGACTCTGTACCGGTACCCCTGTATATAGCCTCCTCACATTGACTCTGTACTGGTACTTCCTGTATATAGCCTCCTCACATTGACTCTGTACTGGTACTTCCTGTATATAGCCTCCTCACATTGACTCTGTACTGGTACTTCCTGTATATAGCCTCCTCACATTGACTCTGTACTGGTACTTCCTGTATATAGCCTCCTCACATTGACTCTGTACCGGTACCCCTGTATATAGCCTCCTCACATTGACTCTGTACTGGTACTTCCTGTATATAGCCTCCTCACATTGACTCTGTACTGGTACTTCCTGTATATAGCCTCCTCACATTGACTCTGTATTGGTACTTCCTGTATATAGCCTCCTCACATTGACTCTGTACTGGTACTTCCTGTATATAGCCTCCTCACATTGACTCTGTACTGGTACCCCTGTATATAGCCTCCTCACATTGACTCTGTACTGGTACTTCCTGTATATAGCCTCCTCACATTGACTCTGTACTGGTACTTCCTGTATATAGCCTCCTCACATTGACTCTGTACTGGTACCCCTGTATATAGCCTCCTCACATTGACTCTGTACTGGTACTTCCTGTATATAGCCTCCTCACATTGACTCTGTACTGGTACTTCCTGTATATAGCCTCCTCACATTGACTCTGTACTGGTACTTCCTGTATATAGCCTCCACACATTGACTCTGTACTGGTACTTCCTGTATATAGCCTCCTCACATTGACTCTGTACTGGTACTTCCTGTATATAGCCTCCTCACATTGACTCTGTACTGGTACTTCCTGTATATAGCCTCCTCACATTGACTCTGTACTGGTACTTCCTGTATATAGCCTCCTCACATTGACTCTGTACTGGTACCCCTGTATATAGCCTCCTCACATTGACTCTGTACTGGTACTTCCTGTATATAGCCTCCACACATTGACTCTGTACTGGTACTTCCTGTATATAGCCTCCTCACATTGACTCTGTACTGGTACTTCCTGTATATAGCCTCCTCACATTGACTCTGTACTGGTACCCCTGTATATAGCCTCCTCACATTGACTCTGTACTGGTACTTCCTGTATATAGCCTCCTCACATTGACTCTGTACTGGTACCCCTGTATATAGCCTCCTCACATTGACTCTGTACTGGTACCACCTGTATATAGCCTCCTCACATTGACTCTGTACTGGTACTTCCTGTATATAGCCTCCTCACATTGACTCTGTACTGGTACCCCTGTATATAGCCTCCTCACATTGACTCTGTACTGGTACTTCCTGTATATAGCCTCCTCCCATTGACTCTGTACTGGTACTCCTGTATATAGCCTCCTCACATTGACTCTGTACTGGTACTTCCTGTATATAGCCTCCTCACATTGACTCTGTACTGGTACTTCCTGTATATAGCCTCCTCCCATTGACTCTGTACTGGTACTTCCTGTATATAGCCTCCTCACATTGACTCTGTACTGGTACTTCCTGTATATAGCCTCCTCACATTGACTCTGTACTGGTACTTCCTGTATATAGCCTCACTACTGTTATTTTACTGCTGCTCTTGTTATTTTTGACTGAACACTTATTTTTCTTAAAACTGTATTGTTGGTTAAGGGCTTGTAAGTAAGCATTTCACTGTAACGTCTACACGTGTTGTATTCTGCAAACGTGACAAATACAATTTGATTTGATGTCAATGTCATGAACAGAGTGCCCCATGGTGGAAGTGAGGTTATGGTATGGGACGGCATAAGCTACGGACAATGAACACAATTGCATTTTATCAAAATGGCCATTTGAATGTACAGAGATATCCTGATGAGATCCAGAGGTCCATTGTCGTGCCATTCATCCGCCGCCATCATCTCGTGTTTCAGCATGATAATGCACGGCCCCATGTCACAAGGATCTGTACACAATTCCTGGAAGCTGAAAATGTCCCAGTTCTTCCATGGCCTGAATACTCAGACATGTCACTCATTGAGCATGTTTGGGATGCTCTGGATCGACGTGTACGACAGTGTGTTCCAGTTCCAACCAATATCTATCAACTTCGCACAGCCATTGAAGAGGAGTGGGACAACATTCCACAGGCCACAATCAACAGCCTGATCAACTCTATGTGAAGGAGATGTGTCGCGCTGCATGAGGCTAATGGTGGTCATGTGAAATCCATAGAAATCCTAATTAATGTATTTAAATGAACTGTAACTCAGTAAAATATTTCAAATTGTTGCATGTTTATATTTTTGTTCAGTGTAATTAATGGACATTTTTGTAGGGGTTAATACATTTTTCTTATGGGAAAATTAGAAACTTCAGAAGCCTGACAAGTTAGGCATTTTTGATAAAATGAAGATCCTCAATCTTCAGTTTCCTGCTGTAAACTGAAAGCTTAACATATAGAAACATAGATTGAATGTGCCTGCCAAATGATACCCTATTCCTTACATAGTGCACTGCTTTTGACCAGGGTCCAAACACACAGTGCTGTTACCAGTTTGACCTGTGCTTGACCTGGGTATCTGATGGATGTGGTGAAGGTCCATGGTTTGATTTAGTGCGTCTAACTTTCTTATCCGTAACCATGGTAGCATACATATTCATGTAGAAGTGTTTAGAAACATATTCTATTCTTATTTACAATAAAAGTGCTAAGAATATGGGACCAAATACTAAACTTTTGACTACTTTAATACACATAAGTGTATTCTGGTCAAATCCAAAGTGCTGGATACAGAGCCATAGTGCTGTGCGCTGTCAGGCGGCCGGGTGGATGTGACTAGGTGATGTTGGTCTCCATGCTGATGGCGGGCGGCGAGCCGTGTGAGCATGGCTAGGAGGTCACATGGCGGCAGCCACGATAAGGACTAGAGGGGAATCCTGGGAGATTTAAGGGATTAGGTAGTGAGAACGTCGAGCACGGCCCCCTCTCGCTCTCAGGTGGAAGAGGAACATGTGAGACTTTACCATTACCTAAAGACTGACTGGTCTTAATACACAAACCCTGCTGACAAACTGGCTGGTCCTAACACACTAACCCTGCTGACTGGTCCTAACACACACTAACCCTGCTGACTGGTCCTAACACACTAACCCTGCTGACTGGTCCTAACACACACTAACCCTGCTGACTGGTCCTAACACACTAACCCTGCTGACTGGTCCTAACACACTAACCCTGCTGACTGGTCCTAACACACTAACACACTAACCCTGCTGACTGGTCCTAACACACTAACCCTGCTGACTGGTCCTAACACACACTAACCCTGCTGACTGGTCCTAACACACTAACCCTGCTGACTGGTCCTAACACACTAACCCTGCTGACTGGTCCTAAAAAACTAACCCTGCTGACTGGTCCTAACACACTAACCCTGCTGACTGGTCCTAACACACTAACACACTAACCCTGCTGACTGGTCCTAACACACTAACCCTGCTGACTGGTCCTAACACACTAACCCTGCTGACTGGTCCTAACACACTAACCCTGCTGACTGGTCCTAACACACTAACCCTGCTGACTGGTCCTAACACACTAACCCTGCTGACTGGTCCTAACACACTAGACTGGAGTCATTACACTTCCCTGTATGCATCTACCCTTCACCCCTTCTGTCTCAGTCACCACAGACTATCCACTATAGAACAGACTATCCACTATAGAACAGACTATCCACTATAGAACAGACTATCCACTATAGAACAGACTATCCACTATAGAACAGACTATCCACTATAGAACAGACTATCCACTATAGAACAACAGGCTCCTCTTTCCTTTGTAGTTTCTGAAGTCCGTTAAAGATGTATTTCTAAAGAGTGTAAAGCAATGAAAAGTTGCATGAAATGTCTTGATAATTATTCAATCACTGAATTTGATAACTGATCACCAATTATTTCCCGCAACTAAACTACATGACCAACAGTATGTGGACACCTGCTCATCCAACATCTCATTCCAAAAATCATGGGTATTAATATGGAGTTGGTTCCCCCTTTGCTGCTATAACAGCCTCCACTCTTCTGGGAAAACTTTCCACTAGATGTTGGAACATTGCTGCAGGGACTTGCTTCCATTCAGCTACAAGAGCATTAGTGAGGTCGGGCACTGATGTTGGGCGATATGGCCTGGCTTGAAGTCGGCGTTTCAATTCATCCCAAAGGTGTTCAATGGGGTTGAGGTCATTCAAGTACTTCCACAACAATCTCGACAATTTCTGTATGGACCTTGCGTTGTGCACGGGGGCATAAACTTGGAAGCACAGAATCGTCTAGAATGTCATTGTATGCTGTAATGTTAAGATTTCCCTTCACTGGAACTAAGGGGCCCAAACCATGAACAACCCCAGACCATTATTCCTCTTCCACCGAACTTTACAGTTGGCACTATGCATTCAGGCAGGTAGCGTTCTCCTCCCAGATTCGTCCGTCGGACTGCCAGATGGTGAAGCGTGATTCATCACTCCAGAGAACGCGTTTCCACTGCTCCAGAGTCCAATGGCAACGAGCTTTACACCACTCCAGCCAATGCTTGGCATTGCGCATCATGATCTTAGGCTTGCGGCCATGGAAACCCATTTCATGAAACTCCCGACGAACAGTTATTGTGCTGACGTTGCTTCCAGAGGTAGTTTCGAACTCAGTAGTGAGTGTTGCAACTGAGGACAGACGATTTTTGAGCGCTACGTGCTTCAGCACTCGGAGGTCCCGTTCTGTGAGCTTGTGTGGCCTTCCACTTCACTGCTGAGCCATTGTGGCTCCTAGATGTTTCCACTTCATAATAACAGACTTAAAGTTGACTGGGACAGCTCTTGCAGGGCAGAAATTTGACGAACTGACTTGTTGAAAAGGTGGCATCCTATGACGGTGCCACGTTGAAAGTCACTGAGCTCTTCAGTAAGGCCATTCTATTGCCAATGTTTGTCTATGGAGATTGCTTGGCTGTGTGCTCGATTTTATACACCTGTCAGCAACGGGTGTGGCTGAACTAGCCAAATCAATTAACTTGAAGGGGTGTCCACATACTGCTGTATATACACTGTGTATGTCATACAGTGTACTGTACATGTTCATGTTGTGATCTCATTTCAAATACTGGTGATCCTTCATGAATATTGAAGCCTTCTGAACAGTAGTTATGCGGGCTGATGTATGTAAAAAGTAACCTGGTCAGCTGTACAAGGAGGAACCAGTAGAATTAAGACTATCTGTTGTATAACTAACATTTGGCTGATTATTTTATCATTAGAGTTGGAATCCAATCCCACAGAGATAAAGGCTATGATGTTGTTGTTGTGATGGTTGTACAATAAAGCATTACCCCACGTCTGCTGAGTCCTTACCTAACAATAATGTCCCCCCCGCCACACTGCTGAGTCCTTACCTAACAACAATGTCCCCCCCACCACACTGCTGAGTCCTTACCTAACAACAATGTCCCCCCACCACACTGCTGAGTCCTTACCTAACAACAATGTCCCCCCCACCACACTGCTGAGTCCTTACCTAACAACAATGTCCCCCCACCACACTGCTGAGTCCTTACCTAACAACAATGTCCCCCCCACCACACTGCTGAGTCCTTACCTAACAACAATGTCCCCCCACCACACTGCTGAGTCCTTACCTAACAACAATGTCCCCCCACCACACTGCTGAGTCCTTACCTAACAACAATGTCCCCCCCACCACACTGATGAGTCCTTACCTAACAACAATGGCCCCCCCACCACACTGCTGAGTCCTTACCTAACAACAATGCCCCCCCCACCACACTGCTGAGTCCTTACCTAACAACAATGTCCCCCCACCACACTGCTGAGTCCTTACCTAACAACAATGTCCCCCCCACCACACTGCTGAGTCCTTACCTAACAACAATGTCCCCCCCACCACACTGCTGAGTCCTTACCTAACAACAATGTCCCCCCCACCACACTGATGAGTCCTTACCTAACAACAATGTCCCCCCCACCACACTGCTGAGTCCTTACCTAACAACAATGTCCCCCCACCACACTGCTGAGTCCTTACCTAACAACAATGTCCCCCCACCACACTGCTGAGTCCTTACCTAACAACAATGTCCCCCCCACCACACTGCTGAGTCCTTACCTAACAACAATGTCCCCCCCCACCACACTGCTGAGTCCTTACCTAACAACAATGTCCCCCCCCACCACACTGCTGAGTCCTTACCTAACAACAATGTCCCCCCCACCACACTGATGAGTCCTTACCTAACAACAATGTCCCCCCACCACACTGCTGAGTCCTTACCTAACAACAATGTCCCCCCCCACCACACTGCTGAGTCCTTACCTAACAACAATGTCCCCCCACCACACTGCTGAGTCCTTACCTAACAACAATGTCCCCCCCCACCACACTGATGAGTCCTTACCTAACAACAATGTCCCCCCACCACACTGCTGAGTCCTTACCTAACAACAATGTCCCCCCCACCACACTGATGAGTCCTTACCTAACAACAATGTCCCCCCACCACACTGCTGAGTCCTTACCTAACAACAATGGCCCCCCACCACACTGCTGAGTCCTTACCTAACAACAATGTCCCCCCCCACCACACTGATGAGTCCTTACCTAACAACAATGGCCCCCCCACCACACTGATGAGTCCTTACCTAACAACAATGTCCCCCCACCACACTGCTGACCCCTTACCTAACAACAATGTCCCCCCCCCACCACACTGCTGAGTCCTTACCTAACAACAATGTCCCCCCCCCACCACACTGATGAGTCCTTACCTAACAACAATGTCCCCCCACCACACTGCTGACCCCTTACCTAACAACAATGCCCCCCCCCACCACACTGATGAGTCCTTACCTAACAACAATGTCCCCCCACCACACTGCTGACCCCTTACCTAACAACAATGTCCCCCCACCACACTGCTGAGTCCTTACCTAACAACAATGTCCCCCCCCCACCACACTGCTGAGTCCTTACCTAACAACAATGTCCCCCCACCACACTGCTGAGTCCTTACCTAACAACAATGTCCCCCCACCACACTGATGAGTCCTTACCTAACAACAATGTCCCCCCACCACACTGCTGAGTCCTTACCTAACAACAATGTCCCCCCACCACACTGCTGACCCCTTACCTAACAACAATGTAACAACCTAGTCACTCCCCCTGTGATCTTCTTGTTAAGCTCAGGGATTGCGTCTGAGTGTTATTTTGACCCCCGACACACACACACACACACACACACACACACACACACACACACACACACACACACACACACACACACACACACACACACACACACACACACACTGTGTGAGCACGTTGTCTGTGTGCAGGGCAGGTGGTTGTGTCTGGAAGGGCGGTGAGAGAAGCGGACCCTTCCTGCTGTCTGCTGGGCCTGATAACAGAAGATCAGGGTGGATTCAGGCGGATTAGTAAAGAGGGAGGGACTGGCCCCTACCAGACACTACAAGACCCTCTCAGGACCCTAAGAACCTGCCAGAGCCTTTCAGCACCACTCAGAGATCATCCACTGACCTGAGATCAAGAGAGGGGAGAGCAAACAAACGCTGGAACAGAGAGAGGAGAGTTCCCCATCGCTGCAAAGAGAGAGAGAGAGAGATAGACATGTTACAGTCAATTCATATTGGAGAGACAGAGGAAGACTGAATACCTTCTACTGTATGTGTACGTGTTGTGTCCCAGTATGTGTGTGTTGACGTGGCTGCTGCTGTTTGTGTGTCTGGGTGGAGGTGTGTGTGTGTGTTTGATGGAAAACTACACCGTGCTGATAGAGAAGAGAGGTTGTACTCAGTGTATCGCTGTCAACACCACCATCTGCAGTGGCTTCTGCCACACACAGGTTAGATACCTTAATATCCCTCATACCTTAATATCCCTCATACCTTAATATCCCTCATACCTTCATTTCTTTCTTACTTCTTTAACTCATTCTTTCTTTCTTTCATCAAATCAAACTGTATTTGTCACATGCGCCGAATACAACAGGTGTAGACCTTACAGTGAAATGCTTACTAACAAGCCCTTAACCAACAATACGACAGGTGTAGACCTTACAGTGAAATGCTTACTAACAAGCCCTTAACCAACAATACAACAGGTGTAGACCTTACAGTGAAATGCTTACTAACAAGCCCTTAACCAACAATACAACAGGTGTAGACCTTACAGTGAAATGCTTACTAACAAGACCTTAACCAACAATACAACAGGTGTAGACCTTACAGTGAAATGCTTACTAACAAGCCCTTAACCAACAATACAACAGGTGTAGACCTTACAGTGAAATGCTTACTAACAAGCCCTTAACCAACAATACAACAGGTGTAGACCTTACAGTGAAATGCTTACTAACAAGCCCTTAACCAACAATACAACAGGTGTAGACCTTACAGTGAAATGCTTACTAACAAGCCGTTAACCAACAATACAACAGGTGTAGACCTTACAGTGAAATGCTTAATAACAAGCCCTTAACCAACAATACAACAGGTGTAGGCCTTACCGTGAAATGCTTACTAACAAGCCCTTAACCAACAATACAACAGGTGTAGGCCTTACCGTGAAATGCTTACTAACAAGCCCTTAACCAACAATACAACAGGTGTAGACCTTACAGTGAAATGCTTACTAACAAGCCGTTAACCAACAATACAACAGGTGTAGACCTTACAGTGAAATGCTTACTAACAAGCCCTTAACCAACAATACAACATGTCAATAACAATATGTTATGCAATAAAATGCAAATTAATTATTTAAAAATCATACAATGTGATTTTCTGGATTTTTGTTTTAGATTCCGTCTCTCACAGTTGAAGAGTACCTATGATAAAAATTACAGACCTCTACATGCTTTGTAAGTAGGAAAACCTGCAAAATCGGCAGTGTATCAAATACTTGTTCTCCCCACTGTATATTTCCAAAGGTGCTATTGACATGAAATTTTCACCAGATGTTGGTAACAACCCAAGTAATCCATACAAGAAACCAAAACAAATAAGTTCAGAAATTAAGTTATGTGTAATAATGTGAAATGACACAGGGAAAAAGTATTGAACACACTTACTGATATTTATTTAATACTTTGTACAAAAGCCTTTGTTGGTAATGACAGCTTCAAGACGCCTCCTGTATGGAGAAACTAGTCGCATGCATTGCTCTGGTGTGATTTTGGCCCATTCTTCCACACAAACAGTCTTCAAATCTTACTGAGAAATATTTACTATATTTATATTTACTGAGAAAATGGTGACGTGTTCAATACTTATTTCACCCGCTGTATGTAGAGGTAAAGTGACTTTGCATAGATGATAAACAGAGTAGCAGCAGTGTAAAAACAAAAGGGGGGGGGGGGGGGGGGGGGGGTCAATGTAGCCATGTGATTAATTGTTCAGCAGTCTTATGGCTTGGGGGTAGAATCTGTTGAGAAAACTTTTGGACCTGGATTTTGGCGCTCCGGTACCGCTTGCCGTGCAGTAGCAGAGAGAACAGTTGATGACTGGGGTGCCTGGAGTCTTTGAAAATGTTTTGGGCCCTCCTCTGACACCGCCTGGTGCAACCATTCAGGATGCTCTCGATGTCACAGCTGTACAACGTTTTCATTCATTCTTTATTCCTTCCTTCCTTCCTCCCTTCCTTTCTTTCTATCAAAGTAGTCAAACAGGACCTGTGTGTGATAGAGTGAGATGTGCTGAGGCTAAAAGAGGGTAAAGACATGGGAAGACTCTCTCTCGACCCCTTTCCCTGACCTCTGACCCCTTCTATGCCAGGACACCAACGTGAAGGGACGTGTGGGTAAGAGTTACCTGATCCAGCGTGGCTGCATGCCCCACTCCCTGGTTTACCATCCTGCCCGCGTGCCAGGCTGCCCGCTGGATGTTAGCAACGTGCTCTATTACCCAGAGTCCCGCCGCTGCCACTGCACCCGCTGTGATGGACACGCCCACCGCTGTGTCCACATGACCCAGGCCACACCCACCCCCTGCACCAGGACAAGCGCCTCAACCCACATGACCAGGACACGCCCACCTATCAAGAAACACAGCGACCAGGAAACCTGACCAACTGCCCAACCACACATCGACCCTCCACCTTAGAACCCTTGCCTATAATCCTTAGCTACCACTTTACCTGGTCACCTGACTATCCAACTGACCATCAACAGCACCGGTCTGAGAAGCAGGAACCCCTCCCCAGAGAGACAGCCTATAGCCCTCTGTTCAAAAGAACAGACTATAGAAGTGATTGCTCACCAGAACTCTGTCTATGGGATCAGACATCAAGGAATTAGCAGCAGAAACCCCCCCCCCCCACAGTTGAAACACCTGTATCTGAAGTGTTATAGGGGCTACCGGCTATCTGGCGGAGAGTTTCCTGGCTACATTTTGAAATCTGTTTGACTATGTACCCATGTTCAACCAATACTGTATAAGAACGACCCCAAACACACATCGAAAAGTGCTCAGGGAAATGTTCAAGAAGAGATGCTGGACTGTTCTGGAGTGGCCTGTGAAGAGTCCAGATCTGAATCACATCCAAAAAGTATGGCGAGATCTGAAAACAGCGGTTGCTGGAGGTCACCCCTCAAACATTGAGGACTTAAAGCAGTTTGATGCTGAAAACTGAGTCTAATTGGCCTTGAAAAGTTACAGCTAAATGGGTAAAAGTCTTGGCCATGCAACCAAGTATTAGCTCGGGGGTGACAAGCATTTTGGTTCTGCAATGTTGAAAATCCCAAAGTTTTATTTAAAATGTCAACTTATTTCTGAAGAAAAAGGGAATCGTTTAGGAAAAGTACAAGGATGCCAATATATTTGGCCGCAACTGAATGTCTATAAGTTGTAGACTCTGTGTGAAAGAGCTTTAATATTATAAAAGTATGTGTTGATCATATCATGACCTGTTAAATCATTATGTTTTTCAGGGAGGGGTTGAATACCATTTGAATATGTGGGGCATTATTCTCAGGTGATCACACGACTTGTATTTTCTATAGGCGCTGTAGGTCTGTTCAGATACAGGTCCAAGGTTAGATGTAAAGCAGACTCACCTGGATAAATAAAGGTTTTACAAGGCGTGCTGCTCAGACAGAGAACTGAGATCACCTGAGATGTGTACCTGTGATTCACCTGAGATGTGTACCAGTGATTCACCTGAGATGTGTACCTGTGATTCACCTGAGATGTGTACCTAGGATTCACCTGAGATGTGTACCTAGGATTCACCTGAGATGTGTACCTAGGATTCACCTGAGATGTGTACCAGTGATTCACCTGAGATGTGTACCTGTGATTCACCTGAGATGTGTACCTAGGATTCACCTGAGATGTGTATCTGTGATTCACCTGAGATGTGTACCTGTGATTCACCTGAGATGTGTACCTGTGATTCACCTGAGATGTGTACCAGTGATTCGCCTGAGATGTGTACCTGTGATTCACCTGAGATGTGTACCTAGGATTCACCTGAGATGTGTACCAGTGATTCACCTGAGATGTGTACCTGTGATTCACCTGAGATGTGTACCTAGGATTCACCTGAGATGTGTATCTGTGATTCACCTGAGATGTGTACCTGTGATTCACCTGAGATGTGTACCTGTGATTCACCTGAGATGTGTACCTGTGATTCACCTGAGATGTGTACCATTGTTACAATATATCTGACTGAACCTGTCAACCCATGTTCTGACTCTGTGTGTCGACACACACACACACACACACACACACACACACACACACACACACACACACACACACACACACACACACACACACACACGCACACACACGCACACACACACAGATAGTTTTAGACAACCATAGCTTATGAAATTAATCCCCTTTCCCAGAATACAAAACAATTTCAGACTTTTTAGGCTGTTCATATTTTTGTCTTTGAGAAATATATATTTGTCCATCCATTCAATATCAACACCTGTCAAACTGTTGAAAACCACTTCTTGTATTATTTAGTTAATGAGTCAACCTCTACAGTATTCATTATACGTTGGTTATATAACTGTTGCTGCCAGCCTCTAGCCTCTAGTTAATGAGTCAACCTCTACAGTATTCATTATACGTTGGTTATATAACTGTTGCTGCCAGCCTCTAGTTAATGAGTCAACCTCTACAGTATTCATTATACGTTGGTTATATAACTGTTGCTGCCAGCCTCTAGTTAATGAGTCAACCTCTACAGTATTCATTATACGTTGGTTATATAACTGTTGCTGCCAGCCTCTAGTTAATGAGTCAACCTCTACAGTATTCATTATACGTTGGTTATATAACTGTTGCTGCCAGCCTCTAGTTAATGAGTCAACCTCTACAGTATTCATTATACGTTGGTTATATAACTGTTGCTGCCAGCCTCTAGTTAATGAGTCAACCTCTACAGTATTCATTATACGTTGGTTATATAACTGTTGCTGCCAGCCTCTAGTTAATGAGTCAACCTCTACAGTATTCATTATACGTTGGTTATATAACTGTTGCTGCCAGCCTCTAGTTAATGAGTCGACCTCTACAGTATTCATTATACGTTGGTTATATAACTGTTGCTGCCAGCCTCTAGTTAATGAGTCAACCTCTACAGTATTCATTATACGTTGGTTATATAACTGTTGCTGCCAGCCTCTAGCCTCTAGTTAATGAGTCAACCTCTACAGTATTCATTATACGTTGGTTATATAACTGTTGCTGCCAGCCTCTAGTTAATGAGTCAACCTCTACAATATTCATTATACGTTGGTTATATAACTGTTGCTGCCAGCCTCTAGCCTCTAGTTAATGAGTCAACCTCTACTATTATTTAGTTAATATAATAGTTAACACGCAGAACCTAAATAAAAAAATTAATGGAGGTATGGCAGACGGGAGCTCCAATCGACCCGAAGGTCCCATTGTGAACAGTGATAAGGAAAAGGAATTTTTTTTTTTTTTTTAAAAGCAGGCCACCCTATTCTCTGTAACAGCAACTTGTTCTGGAATCAGCAACTTGTTCTGGAATCAGCAACTTGTTCTGGAATCAGCGAAAAGACACGTGCTTGAAGAACTAATTAACAATGAAGGAAGCCCTTGGAGTGTGGCCCCTCCCCCTCCCCCTCCCTACTGCCCCAGTTGGCTGGTCTCCCAGAGCCAAGGAGGAAAGCTGAAGATTACCAAGAAAGTTGTTTTTACTGAAGACTTAACCTGCTGGGAGAAGACACACAGGGACCTGGCACCCTGCCACACACTCTTACATGCCACACCTCTCAGCCAATAACAGTGCTAAAGCACTAATTAACTCCCATCCATATCATGTCTAATTAACTCCCATCCATATCATGTGTAATTAACTCCCATCCATATCATGTGTAATTAACTCCCATCCATATCATGTCTAATTAACTCCCATCCATATCATGTGTGATTAACTCCCATCCATATCATGTCTAATTAACTCCCATCCATATCATGTCTAATTAACTCCCATCCATATCATGTCTAATTAACTCCCATCCATATCATGTCTAATTAACTCCCATCCATATCATGTCTAATTAACTCCCATCCATATCATGTGTAATTAACTCCCATCCATATCATGTCTGACTAACTCCCAGCCATCCTGCTGTACAGGCTGTGGATCCTCCTGCTGTACAGTCTGTGGATCCTCCTGCTGTACAGTCTGTGGATCCTCCTGCTGTACAGTCTGTGGATCCTCCTGCTGTACAGTATGAGTTGATCACACAAGGCTAACTTTAAGATAACCTTGTGAAGCAGAGATCAGATTACTAAGAGTACAGATGCCATATCTTAATTTGAGACAGTTTCACACAGCAGGAAAATAATCCTGCAGCAACAGCAAATGTGAATTGAAATGTTGATTATAATTAATAAAAAAATGTAATGTTTGTAGGGGTTGAGATCTTTCGTTAGGCACAAATCCAGTCGAATGCTTAAGTGGAAATAAACTTTAGAAGCCTTAAATACAGCTTTGCATTTCAACTCCTGCAACAACAGCACAATCAAATTAAGATACAGCATCTGTAATGCCTGACTATCATGAGAACTGATTGATATTGTGTGTGTGACTCCTGAAGATATAGAGTCCCATCCTGAAGATATAGACGGGGAGAACAGAAGCAGAGAGACGGGGAGAACATAAGCAGAGAGACGGGGAGAACATAAGCAGAGAGACGGGGAGAACAGAAGCAGAGAGACGGGGAGAAGTGGGTAAAACGTTTAAAAGTTTATTAGTTGAACAGAACATCTTATCTTCCTGAGCGGCTCGGAATGCCATCTGAACTCAAATTACATCAAAATAAAAAATAAATTAACACACAAGCACAGACAGCGGGACTGTAACAGGTCTTTAGGGAGTATTATACAGTACAAAACAAGACAGCGGGACTGTAACAGGTCTTTAGGGAGTATTATACAGTACAAAACAAGACAGCGGGACTGTAACAGGTCTTTAGGGAGTATTATACAGTACAAAACAAGACATCGGGACTGTAACAGGTCTTTAGGGAGTATTATACAGTACAAAACAAGACAGCGGGACTGTAACAGGTCTTTAGGGAGTATTATACAGTACAAAACAAGACAGCGGGACTGTAACAGGTCTTTAGAGAGTATTATACAGCACAAAACAAGACAGCGGGACTGTAACAGGTCTTTAGAGAGTAAGATACAGTACAAAACAACTTTATTCTCCTTCTCAGGGAGGAATTTAGTGACCTTAGTATTAGGCTTGGACGGACTACCGTATATACTGTATACCGGGGTATTTGGAAATAGCCACTGGATGTTTTTTCAATATCCCAATAGCGTTGAAACTATTTATTTGTAGCTACATTAAGTAAATACCTAACAGTCAAATTGTGAAATGCAATAGGAGATAAAGCAGATTGTGTTCTTCATTTGACCTGTCACATGATTTAGTTTACCAGTAGTCCCCAGTCACGTGGTGTTTGTTTAAACACAATGACGAGAGACTGCAGCCTTGTGAGTCACTCACTGTTATTTAGCACAGACCAGGTGATCAAGTTGCAGTTAGGAATTCTCAACTAAAGGTTTACCAGTTAGATCTTATAACTATTAAGGTAACTGTCTAAAATGTGCTAAAATGCTCTGCAGTTGTGCATTGGTTTGCTAATTTATTAGCTAGTTCACTATCTAGCTAAGTGCTTAGCTTCTTCCAAAATCAAGCCTCACTTGGTAACATCAGCGAATCCCCTGAACTGGGATGTCTGTCCTGCAATAGTTTAGGTCAGAGACTACAGCGGGTGAAATAAGTATTGAACACGTCACCATTTTTCTCAGTAAATATATTTCCAAAGGTGCTATTGACATGACATTTTCACCAGATGTTGGTAACAACCCAAGTAATCCATACATACAAAGAAACCAAAACAAATAAGTTCAGAAATTAAGTTATGTGTAATAATGTGAAATGACACAGGGAAAAAGTATTGAACACATGAAGAAAGGGAGGTGCAAAAAGGCATGGAAAGCCAGGACAACAGCTGAAAACTATCAGTAATTAAAAAGCAATCCAGCCCCCTGTCAGTGCAAATTAATATCAGCTGGTTCAGTCCCAACTGATGGCCTACAAAAAGGTCTCATTGCCAAGGTGTCACACAAAGCAAAGAGCTGTCTCAAGACCTTCGCAACCTAATTGTTGCAAAACATAATGATGGCATTGGTTATAGGCGCATTTCTAAGCTTCTGAATGTTCCAGTGAGCACTGTTGGGTCCATAATACGGAAGTGGAAAGACAATCATTTCACCATAAATTTGCCTCGACCAGGTTCTCCTCACAAGATTTCTGATAGAGGAGTGAAAAGAATAATCAGAAGAGTTGTCCAAGAGCCAAGGACCACTTGTGGAGAGCTTCAAAAAGACCTGCAATAAGCAGGTACTGTTGTCTCAAAGAAAACAGTAAGTAATGCACTCCACCACCATGGCCTGTATGCACGCTCACCACGCAAGACTCCATTGCTGAAAAAAAAGCATGTTGAAGCTCGTTTAAAGTTTGCTGCACAACATTTGGAAAAGCCAGTGAAATACTGGGAGAATATAGTGTGATCAGATGAGAGCAAAATTGAACTGTTTGGATGTCATAATACACACCATGTTTGGAGGAGAAATGGCACAGCACATCACCCTAAAAACACCATACCAACAGTGAAGTTTGGAGGTGGGAACATCATGGTGTGGGGCTGCTTTTCAGCAAATGGTACTGGGAAAATGTACCGAGACATTCTTGACAAAAATCTGCTGCCATCTACCAGGATGATGAAGATGAAACGAGGGTGGACATTTCAGCAAGACAATGATCCCAAACACACAGCCAAGGAAACTCTCAATTGGTTTCAAAGAAAGAAAATAAAGCTGCTAGAATGGCCCAGCCAATCACCTGACTTAAATCCCATTAAAAATCTATGGAAAGAACTGAAGATCAAGATTCATAGAAGAGGCCCACGGAACCTTCAAGATTTGAAGACTGTTTGTGTGGAAGAATGGGCCAAAATCACACCAGAGCAATGCATGCAACTAGTTTCTCCATACAAGCTGTCATTACCAACAAAGGCTTTTGTACAAAGTATTAAATAAATATCAGTAAGTGTGTTCAATACTTTTCCCTGTGTCATTTCACATTATTACACATAACTTAATTTCTGAACTTATTTGTTTTGGTTTCTTTGTATGTATGGATAACTTGGGTTGTTACCAACATCTGGTGAAAATGTCATGTCAATAGCGCCTTTGGAAATATATTTACTGAGAAAAATTGTGACGTGTTCAATACTTATTTCACCCGCTGTATATGTTTGCAATGCGCTCGTTAGCTTTTAATTAGCATTCTCTATGGGATTTTACATGTACCGTTAGCATTGCTAACCTTTGGATTACAGAGGTGGGGTTTCAAAAAAATAGTACCCCTTGTGTTCGTGCCGGTATTACCAAATATTCCGGTATGGCACAAGGCCGGTATGAAGGTATGATAATTTGGATACCGCCCAAGCCTGCAGATGGTATGATTTTCAATTTACAACATCTATTTTGGGGAGGGGTTGGGGGCACCCAGGGGCTGTGTGCTACGCAACTGCTTATAACTATTTATACCATGGCATTGTTGAATATTAGTTTCTGATTGGCTTGAAGGCCATTCTAGAGCGTGCAGTATTTCCCCTCTAACACACGGTATATCAGCATGGTAGAATAATGGCTTTAGTTCATTCTTACATGTTCTATGTTTGAGCTGCTTTTGAAAGCAAAAGTTGAATTGAAAACATAATTGCTGAATTCGATTTTCATAAATGGCAAGCTAGAACTGATGGTTTGGTTAGCTAAACTAGCAAGTCTGTTTGTTTGGTGACCAAGGTAACTACTGTAGCTATCTAGTAAATTTGCTAGCTACTTCAGTGGATGTTGAACACATTTCTACCAGCAAATTAACACATTTCTAGTGGCAAATGTGTTAAATTATAGCCATGGTAATAAAGGGATATTCATCTCGGGGCTATATGCGTTCTCTGGAAAATAATGCAACTCTGTGGAAGGTCAGTTCCACTCCGCTAGTGCGCCATGGAACACACCTTCCATGTCGTTCATTATTTTCCATAAAACGAATAGCCCCTCGTTGATTATCCCTTACTTGTTAAGTATAACTCTAAGATGTGTCAAATAAATTATATCCAGCTTAGGGCTCAAGCTTTGCATTTGGTTTGCTAACTTGCTAGCTAAGTAGCTAGATGTCAAGATCAAGATTCTTGGTTACAGCAGAGACATTCTAGTCGTTAGTATCAGTCTCTTTAGCTTTCAGTCCTTGCCACTCCTTGTCATTGCCAAAGAGATGGCGTAACAGTGTTTTTTTGTTGTCCTGTCCTGTGTAAATAGTCTGTTCTTTTCTGTTTTTCCATTAAAAATGTCTTATTCTCATATACTTTCCTGGTCCTCCGACAAAAGCTAGCCTGCTAACTAGCTACTAGCCATTGCTAGCCACTGCTAGCAGTCTTCACCACTCCCCTTGGCCTGCACCCAGCGCATTTTGGATTGCTTTCTCTACCACATCACCGGATTTCTGCCGAAATCACTGGACCATTACACCAGATCATCGCAGCTAGCTAGCTGCAACCGAGTGGCTGTTGTTGGCTAACACCACTGTCCCGAGGCATGCACCAGTTAGCCTTGAGCTAGCCTCGAGCTAGGCCCATCTACCGGCTAGCCGCCGTGTACTAGCTAATTCCTGGCCTACAGTACCTCTTTGTCAACCGGCCTGGACTGTCTATTGTTGACACGGAGCCCCGCCGATCCATCACGACTGGTCTGCCGACGTAATTGTTTGACGTGGTTTCAACTGGCTTTTCCGTTGCGATGTCGCCTAAGACCCATTTGCTAGCCCCGGCCCGCTAGCATTCTGAACACTGTGTCTCCCGCTCGCCTAGTGCAGTAGCGGCCACTGAATTGCTCCCTGGCTCACCTCTTGCTGCTGATCGGACCTTATGATCACTCGGCTACACAGCTGATGCCTGCTGGACTGTTCCCTTACACAGTACCTCATTCTGTTTATCTGTTAAGCCTCAGCCTCGAACTCAGGTCCTGTGTGTAGCACAACATTCTCTCTAACTGACCCTCTCTGTCCATTCATCACCATTACCCGTTGTTGTCTTAGCTCTCTTGATTAACTCCTGTGATTGTTTTATGCCTCTCTCTCATGTCAATATGTCTTGTCTGTTGCTGTTTAGGTTAGTTCGTATTGTTCTATTTCACTGTAGAGCCCCCAGTCCCGCTCAACATGCCTCAGATAGCTCCTTTGTCCCCCACACACGCGGAGACCTCACCTGGCTTAACTGGTGCCTCCAGAGAAGCAACCTCTCTCTTCATTACCCAACGCCTAGGTTTACCTCCACTGAACTCACATCCTACCATATCCTTGTCTGTACATTATGACCTGAATCTATTCTACCACGCCCAGAAATCTGCTCCTTTTATTCTCTGTACCCAACGCACTAGACGGCCAGTTCTTAAAGCCTTTAACCGTACCCTTATCCTACTCCTCCTCTGTTCCTCTGGTGATGTAGAGGTAAACCCAGGTCCTGTAGCCCCCAGTACTACACCTATTCCCCAGGCGCTCTCATTTGTTGACCATAAAAAAGTATTTGTTTCTTTCATGTTGACATCAGAAGCCTCCTCCCTAAGATTGATTTATTCACTGCTTTAGCACACTCCGCCAACCCTGATGTCCTAGCCGTGTCTGAATCCGGACTTAGGAAGCCCACCCAAAATTCTGAAATTTCCACATTTTCCGTCAAGATAGAACTGCCAAAGGAGTCTGTTGCAATCTACTGCAGAGATAACCTGCAGAGTTCTGTCATACTATCCAGGTCTGTGCCCAAACAGTTTAAGCTTCTACATTTAAAACCATTCCAGAAATAAGTCTATTACTGTTTCCGTCTGTTACAGACCCCCCTCAGCCCCCAGCTGTGCCCTGGACACCATATGTGAATTGATTGTCCTCCATCTATCTTCAGAGTTCGTACTGCTAGGTGACCTAAACTGGGATTTACTTAACACACCGGCCGTCCTACAATCTAAGATAGATGCCCTCAATCTCAGACAAATTATCAAGGAACCCACCAGGTACAACCCTAAATCTGTAAACATGGGCACCATCATAGATATCATCCTCCTGACTAACCTGCCCTCCAAATACAGCTCCTCTGTTTTCAACCAGGATCTCAGCGATCACTGCCTCATTGCCTGCGTTCGTAATGGGTCCACGGTCAAACGAACACCTCTCATCACTGTCAAACTCTCCCTAAAACACTTCAGTGAGCAGGCCTTTCTAATCGACCTGGCCGGGTATCCTGGAAGGATATTGACCTCATCCAGTCAGTAGAGGATGCCTGGTTGTTCTTTTAAAAGTGCTTTCCTCACCATCTTAAATAAGCATGAACCATTCAAAAAATGTAGAACTAAGAACAGATATAGCCCTTGGTTCACTCCAGACTTGACTGCCCTTGACCAACACAAAAACATCCTGTGGCGCACTGCATTAGCATCGAATAGCCCCCGCAATATGCAACTTTTCAGGGAAGTCAGGAACCAATATACACAGAAATGTGCATCCTGTAGTACTAATTCCAAAGTTATGGGACACTGTAAAGTCCATGGAGAACAAGAGCACCTCCTCCCAGCTGCCTACTGCACTGAGGCTATGAAACACTGTTACCACCAATAAATCTACGATAATCAAGATTTTCAATAAACATTTAGCTCCAGCTGGCCATGCTGTCCACCTGGCCATGCTGTCCAGCTGGCCACTCCTACCCCAGCCAACAGCTCTGCCCCCCCCGCAGCAACTTTTTTTTTCTACACATAACACATTAGATTCCAGTTGCTTAGCAACTATTTTGTTTGTCCAGACGAAACCAGCCTGTCAAAAGTTGCTAGCTCACTTCTAAATTCTCAAACTAAATACATACTGCAATAACAACCACAAAACCGCTTTGCTTTGAATTTAAACCTAAAAATACAAGCCTAGTTAACAGCTAAATGTTTGATTTCGACGTTATAATCTCAATAGTCTAACGTGGCTTCATCTCCTCATCTTCTGAAGAGGCTGTAGACTTGAAATGCACTCAATGCCTTATGCTTTAGAGCAGTGTTTCCCAACTCCAGTACTCCAGTTCCCTCAACAGCCCAACTCCAGTACTCCAGTTCCCTCAACAGCCCAACTCCAGTCCTCCAGTTCCCTCAACAGCCCAACTCCAGTCCTCCAGTTCCCTCAACAGCCCAACTCCAGTCCTCCAGTTCCCTCAACAGCCCAACTCCAGTCCTCCAGTTCCCTCAACAGCCCAACTCCAGTCCTCCAGTACCCTCAACAGCCCAACTCCAGTCCTCCAGTACCCTCAACAACACACATTTTTGTTGTAGCCCTGGAAAAACATACTTAATTCAACTAATTTAGGGCTTAATGATTGATTGACAAGTTGAATCAGGTGTGCTTGTCCAGGGCTACAATAAAAATGAGTACTGTTGGGGGTACTGGAGGAGGGAAAAATTGTTGATGGTACTGGAGGACTGAATATGGATGTTGGTGGTACTGGAGAACTGGAGTTGGGCTGTTGGGGGTACTGGAGGACTGAATATGGCTATTGGGGGAATTGGAGGACTGGAGTTAGGGGTACTGGAGTTGGGCTGTTGGAGGACTGGAGTTGAGAATCACTTTTGGGGGAACTTTAGGACTGGAGTTGGGGGTATTGGAGGACTGGAGTTGGGCTGTTGGGGGTACTGGAAGACTGGAGTTGGTAAACACTGTTGGGGTACTGGAGGACTGGAGTTGAGAAACATTGTTGGGGTACTGGAGGACTGGAGTTGAGAAACACTGTTGGGGGTACTGGAGAACTGGAGTTGGGCTGTTGGGGGTACTGGAGGACTGGAGTTGGGCTGTTGGGGGTACTGGAGGAATGGAGTTGAGAAACACTGTTGGGGGTACTGGAGAACTGGAGTTGGGCTGTTGGGGGTACTGGAGGACTGGAGTTGGGCTGTTGGGGGTACTGGAGGAATGGAGTTGAGAAACACTGTTGGGGTACTGGAGTTGGGCTGTTGGTGGACTGGAGTTGGGCTGTTGGGGGTACTGGAGGACAGGAGTTGGTAAACACTGTTGGGGTACTGGAGGACTGGAGTTGGGCTGTTGGGGTACCGGAGTTGGGAAACACTGTTGGGGTACTGGAGGACTGGAGTTGGGCTGTTGGGGTACCGGAGTTGGGAAACACTGTTGGGGTACTGGAGGACTGGAGTTGGGCTGTTGGGGTACCGGAGTTGGGAAACACTGTTGGGGTACTGGAGGACTGGAGTTGGGCTGTTGGGGTACCGGAGTTGGTAAACACTGTTGGGGTACTGGAGGACTGGAGTTGGGCTGTTGGGGTACCGGAGTTGGGAAACACTGTTGGGGTACTGGAGGACTGGAGTTGGGCTGTTGGGGTACCGGAGTTGGGAAACACTGTTGGGGTACTGGAGGACTGGAGTTGGGCTGTTGGGGTACCGGAGTTGGGAAACACTGTTGGTGGTACTGGAGTGCTGGAGTTGGGAAACACTGTTGGTTGTACTAGAGGACTGGAGTTGGTAAACACTGTTGGGGTACTGGAGGACTGGAGTTGGGAAACACTGTTGGGGTACTGGAGGACTGGAGTTGGGAAACACTGTTGGGGTACTGGAGGATTGGAAGCTCTGCCTGTTTAGATCACCTCCCTGCTGTTGCGGATGGCACAACACAACACCATACTGAAGATCATCCCTATAATCTAGACAGAGAGATAGATAGAGAGAGATGTCAATAATATTATGACTTTCATACAATGTCATGTGTCTCTCAGTCAGGTTGAGACTGGTCTACTACTATTGTTTTAATGTATTGTCATTCTCATTAATATTGTTGTTGTAGTTGCTGTTAATGGTAATCCCATTTACACTACTACTAGTATTATTATTATTATTATTATCATTATCACTACTACTATTATTATTATTATTATTATCACTACTACTAGTATTATTATTATTATTATCATCATTATCACTACTACTATTATTATTATTATTATTATTATCATCACTACTACTATTATTATTATTATTGTTATCACTACTACTATTATTATTATAATAATTATTATTATCACTACTACTAGTATTATTATTATCATTATTATTATCACTACTACTATTATTATTATTATTATTATTATCACTACTACTATTATTATTATTATTATATCATTATTATCACTACTACTAGTATTATTATTATTATTATTATTATTATTATTATCACTACTACTAGTATTATTATTATTATTATTATTATTATTATTATTATTATTATCACTACTACTATTATTAGAATTATAATTATTATTATCACTACTACTAGTATTATTATTATAATTATTATTATAACTACTACTAGTATTATTATTATTATTACTACTACTACTACTACTACTACTATTATTATTATTATCACTACTAGTATTATAATTATTATTATCACTACTACTAGTATTATTATTATTATTATTATTATCACTACTACTAGTATTATAATTATTATTATCACTACTACTAGTATTGTAATAATTATTATCACTACTACTATTATTATTATTGATGTTTGTCCCACCATTTTTTGTTATATGTATACTTTGACAATGTAAGTAATTTAACTTGCCATGTCAATAAAGTTTACTGAATTGAAATGAACAGAGACAGAGAGACACACAGACAGACATACACACAGACAGAGAGAGAGACACACAGACAGACAGAGAGAGACACACAGACAGAGACACACAGACAGAGACACACAGACAGAGACACATTAGACAGACAGACACACAGAGAGACAGACAGAGACAGACAGACACAGAGACACACAGAGAGAGAGAGAGAGTTCTCACCATGACTCCAGCGATGGCGATCCCCACGTAGCCGATAATGTAGAGCTTACTGTTGAAGAACTCCATTATGCCCACCTCACAGTCCTACTCACAAATCAGAACAAAATAAAGACTGAAATTAAAGTTCCAATCTTTTGCTCAAGTTAGCGATGACAGCTAGGTAGGTAGTTAGCTACTGTCATTAGTCCCACCTTGGTGTCAGCTGGGGCCTCAGCACAGAAGCTCTGGGATGTCCCACAACAGTTCAGCTACAGGGGAGAGAGGGAGTGTGGATGTGAATGCTACCATGGTTATGGATAATCCTGAATGAATGGTGAATAATGATGAGTGAGAAAGTTAGACACACAACTATCAAACCCCCAAGACATGCTAACCTCTCACCATTACAGTAACATGCTAACCTCTCACCATTACAGTAACCTCTCACCATTACAGTAACATGCTAACCTCTCACCATTACAGTAACATGCTAACCTCTCACCATTACAGTAACATGCTAACCTCTCTCCATTACAGTAACATGCTAACCTCTCTCCATTACAGTAACATGCTAAGCTCTCACCATTACAGTAACATGCTAACCTCTCACCATTACAGAAACATGCTAACCTCTCAACATTACAGAAACATGCTAACCTCTCACCATTACAGTAACATGCTAACCTCTCACCATTACAGAAACATGCTAACCTCTCACCATTACAGTAACATGCTAACCTCTCACCATTACAGTAACCTCTCACCATTACAGTAACATGCTAACCTCTCACCATTACAGTAACCTCTCACCATTACAGTAACCTCTCACCATTACAGTAACATGCTAACCTCTCACCATTACAGTAACATGCTAACCTCTCACCATTACAGTAACATGCTAACCTCTCTCCATTACAGTAACATGCTAACCTCTCACCATTACAGTAACATGCTAACCTCTCACCATTACAGTAACATGCTAACCTCTCACCATTACAGTAACATGCTAACCTCTCACCATTACAGTAACATGCTAACCTCTCACCATTACAGTAACATGCTAACCTCTCACCATTACAGTAACATGCTAACCTCTCACCATTACAGTAACATGCTAACCTCTCTCCATTACAGTAACATGCTAACCTCTCACCATTACAGTAACATGCTAACCTCTCACCATTACAGTAACATGCTAACCTCTCACCATTACAGTAACATGCTAACCTCTCACCATTACAGTAACATGCTAACCTCTCTCCATTACAGTAACATGCTAACCTCTCACCATTACAGTAACATGCTAACCTCTCTCCATTACAGTAACAGGGGAGGTTAGCATGTCTTTGATATTTGTGCGTCTAACTTTCTCACTCGTCATTATTCACGATTCATTCATGTAGAACTCTTTAGAAACATATTGTATTCTTATTTACAATAAAAGTGACTCCAAAATGACACAACACATTATTTAGCATTAGAGTTGCACATTTTGGGGGAATATTCAGAGGTGGAAATTTTCCGTGGGAATTAACAGGAATATATAGGAATTAACAAAAATATATGGGAATTAACAGGAATATATGGGAATTAACAGGAATATATGCAAATGAATACCATTTCAATGTAGATGTTTTTTGCATTGGATATATTTACCATATTATATGGAGACAGAAACATAAACCTTTTACCTTCATAAGTAGACCGAAACATAAACCTTTTACCTTCATAAGTAGACCGAAACATAAACCTTTTACCTTCATAAGTAGACTTAATTACAAATGATTCAAAAGTGCTTATGATATAAGTGAGGGTAATAATAGTTTACTTAATATACAGGCGGGTTAAATTAACAGGTAAGTGAATATTTTGCATGGTTACATTAACTATACAGGTAAATATAGTTACACTTACAGGTAAGTGAATATTAGCATGGTTACATTAACGGACGGGCAAGGAGGATCTCTCACTTCACACGTGGGAAGGGTGGTTGGGGGCACCAAAACTATCTTATTGTAAATAGAGACCGGTGTGTCTGTTGTCCCTTGTGTCTGTGCTCTTGTAGAATACTGGTTGAGGGGTGGAGATGATGTAGTTAATTATTCTTTGCCCACGAACATTCGACCACCCATCAGAGATGATTGCAATACAGTTTGCTTTCTCTATGATTTGCTTGACCTTCACTTGAACTCTGTTGAACTCTGCATCCAGCAAATGAGTAGATAAAGCATGTCTGGTTGGAGGGGTGTATGCTGGGCAAAGAACATTTAGAAATCTCTACCAATACACACTGCCTGTGAGCATCAGAGGTGAACCAGTTGCATACACAGCTCGAGCAAGACATTCATCAGCATTTCTCTGACTACGTTCCTCCATTGAGTCAAAACAACTTCTTATTCCAGGAAGACCATGAGCTGTTGCTATCGATAAGGTGTCTGACTCATAATTTCACCTCCAATAGAAGTAGAGGGACTTTTGTCAGAGGTTGCTTGTTGTGAGCGCTGAGGGAACTTTATGCACTTGGCCAGATGATTCTGCATCTTTGTTGCATTCTTCACATATGATTTGGCACAGTATTTACAAATGTACACAGCTTTTCCTTCCACATAACTGCAGTGAAATGTTTCCACATATCAGATAGTGATGATGCCGTGGCATTTTTCAGTAAAGATTAGAACAAAATTAGTAAAAAGATAATTCCATGTACAGATAAATAGTTAAGCATTTAGATTAAACAACTCATTTGTAAGATAACTGTTTTAAAATTAAACACGTATGGAAACATGTGAATTAACACTCCTCAGTTAGCAGGCTCAAGCAAGCTAAAACCCACATGGTAGCAAAAACTAACTAGCAGAAATTGTTAGGTTAGAAATTATTTTAACACTTTGCTGTAGGCTACTATTTACTAGTTAAAAATCCCCACACACTATTGTAATCAGAACTTACCAGAAAGCATGTAGTCTTTGGCTCAGACAGTGTAGTAGTGTGGGCTCAATAGCATCTCATTAGTGTACAAGATCTTGAGAATCAGCTGTACATGTGATGGAAGAATGCACTGTGCATGCAGAGGGTTGCAATTCCATTGAATTGGGGATAGTTTAACCAAAATATGCCACAAGACCTAGAATTGCCTCATGTTTATCCCACAAAAAAAGGTTCACTGTTATAAGATAACTTATTTTATGAATTTAAGCAAAATTCCCAAGTTTAACTTCCCATGGAAGAATTCCAGAAATGTACCGGAAAGTTTCCGACCCTTTGCAACCATATTTACCATTCATTTCTATTGGGAACAACATCATCTGAAACAACCACAACAAACAGCAAATGCATCCAACAAGTTTAGAGAGTCACAAGCTTGATGTAATGATCATTGTTCTAGGAATATGGGACCAAATACTACACTTTTTAGTACTGTAATACACATACATGTAAGTGAATTTGTCCCAATACATTTGGTCACATAAAAAGGGGGGACTATGTACAACAAATGCTGTAATTTCTAAACGGTTCACCAGATAGGGATGAAAATACCCTCAAATTAAAGCTGACAGTCTGTACTTTAACCTCAGTCAAAGTGCTGGAGTACAGAGCCAAACTAACAAAACATGTGTCACTGTCCCTATAATTATGGAGGGCACTGTAAGTTGGTAGTTCTACTTGAGTTTTGTATCATTGAAATCAATAAGAAATTGTTTGTATGCATAGTTTTACTTACAACTTTGTGGTAGGAGTTTTGAATCGTTGTGCTGTTGTTGTCGTTGTAGGATTTCATGTAATAGTTCTGGACATCTTCGATTATCTGTGAGAAAATAATCAGGCCATAAAAACTCTAAGAATGATAATCATTATCTTCTGACAGGAGGTGTTACTCCTACGCAACTCTCGGCCCTTAATCAATTAGACAGAGTTGTCATGCTATCTGAAGTAAGACAATAAATGACCATTGGCTCCACAATGGCACCACCAGTTGTGGTAGGTAACATGTGGTGGAGTGGTGCGTTATGGGTACCTTGTCTTTGTTCAAGAAGCCAAACACACCAGCAGCCACCTCCGCTCCAAATATTATCAGCAGGCAGGCAAAGAACTGGAACACAAAGCAGGTTAGACTCTACTGTTTCCATGGTTTCTGATCTAGCTTCAACGAACTGGAACACAAAGCAGGTTAGACTCTACTGTTTCCATGGTTTCTGATCTAGCTTCAAAGAACTGGAACACAAAGCAGGTTAGACTCTACTGTTTCCATGGTTTCTGATCTAGCTTCAAAGAACTGGAACACAAAGCAGGTTAGAGTGTACTGTTTCCATGGGATCTGATCTGGCTTCAAAGAACTGGAACACAAAGCAGGTTAGAGTCTACTGTTTCTATCACGTTTAAGGTAAGACCCAGATGCAGACAGTGTCGAATTAACAAAAGTGTATTATTCGAACAGGGGCAGGCAAAAGGACAGGTCAAGGACAAGCAGAGGTCAGTAATCCAGATAGGTGGGACAAAGGTACAGGACGGCAGGCAGGCTCAGGGTCAGGGTCAGGGCAGGGCAGGCAGGAAGGTCCAAACCGGGAAAACTATAAAACAGGAACTACTAGAGAGACAGGAGCAAGGGGGGAAAACCGCTGGTAGGCTTGATGAAACAAAAACTAACTGGCAACAGCCGAACATAGAACACAGGTATAAATACACTGGGGATAATGAGGAAGATGGAGACACCTGGAAGAGGTGGAGACAATCACACAGACAGGTGAAACAGAGTGTGACAGTTTCCATGGTTTCTGATCTGTCTTCAAATAACGAACACAAAGCAGGTTAGAGTCTACTGTTGCCATGGTTTCTGATCTGTCTTCATCTTGAGCTCTTGGGAGCAGAAGATTCAGGAACACTATTTTAAGGGACACATATTATCCACTAATTTGTAGTTTATCAGTGTGTATATAACTATAAGGCCTTTATTAGGGCTCAACCATATATTAGGCCTTAAGTGATTTCTTATTCAAACATTATAAGTTATCCAATTTTAACTTAACGTTATGGTATGGCATACATGAGGGGAGGTGTGTCTCTTTCTGTTGACATTAATATGCCTTTATTATAGCTAATTATGAGGTTATTAATGATTGGCCAGTTTTACATGACTTATTATGTTTGAATAAGAAATCACTTAATCAGACCTAATAAAGGCCTTGTAAGCTAGTTATAACCACACTGATCAACTACAAATGAGTGGCAAATATGTGTCCTTTAAAATACAGTGTTAATGAATCTGAATCTTCAGAGTTCAGTCAAGATCTGGTGTGTTTCTCAACTCACCGACCCCAGCAGACACTGTGACTCTCGTACGGCTCCACAGCAGCCAAAGAATCCCACCAACATCACTAGACTGCCTGCTATGATGAGAATATACACACCTAGAGAGAGAGAGACAGAGAGAGAGACCATAAACAATACTATTATCAACCAGACCATATAAACAATACTATTATCAACCAGACCATATAAACAATACTATTATCAACCAGACCATACGTGAGAAAACTTTACAAGCTGAACATCATGGGACTAAAGTCTGCCGAACTGGACTAAACACAACAGATATAATATAGTGACCAGCAGGAGAGTCAGCACAATAACTGTGGACTAAACAGACATAATGTAGTGACCAGCAGGAGAGTCAGCACAATAACTGTGGACTAAACAGACATAATGTAGTGACCAGCAGGAGAGTCAGCACAATAACTGTGGACTAAACAGACATAATGTAGTGACCAGCAGGAGAGTCAGCACAATAACTGTGGACTAAACAGACATAATATAGTGACCAGCAGGAGAGTCAGTACCATAACTGTGGACTAAACAGACATAATATAGTGACCAGCAGGAGAGTCAGTACCATAACTGTGGACTAAACAGACATAATGTAGTGACCAGCAGGAGAGTCAGTACCATAACTGTGGACTAAACAGACATAATGTAGTGACCAGCAGGAGAGTCAGCACAATAACTGTGGACTAAACAGACATAATATAGTGACCAGCAGGAGAGTCAGTACCATAACTGTGGACTAAACAGACATAATATAGTGACCAGCAGGAGAGTCAGTACTACACTGAACAAAAATATAAACGCAACATGTAAAGTGTTGGTCCCATGTTTCATGAGCTGAAATAAAAGATCCCTGAGATGTTCCAAATAAAATACAATGTTATTGGTCACATACACATATTTATCAGATGTTATTGAGGGTGTAGTGAAATGCTTGTGTTTCCAGCTCCAACAGTGCAGTAATATCTAACAACACACACAAATGTAAAAGTAAAAGAATGGAATTAATAAATATATAAATATTAGGACGAGCGATGTTGGAGTGGCATTAACTAGAATACAGTAGAATAGAATACAGTATTTACAGTATGAGATGAGTAAAGTAAAAATATGTAAACATTATTAAAGTGACCAGAGTTCCATTATTAAAGTGACTAGTGTTCAATGTCTATGTCATGTCTATGTAGCCAAATGTCTTTAGCCTCTTCTTCACCACACTGTCTGTGTGGGTGGACCATTCCAGTCAGTTTTAATGACTTCAACTGTAGCTGACAGTGTGTGTCTATAGACTAACTAACCATATAGTTGACAGTGTGTCTATAGACTAACTTACCATATAGTTGACAGTGTGTCTATAGACTAACTTACCATATAGTTGACAGTGTGTCTATAGACTAACTTACCATATAGTTAACAGTGTGTCTCTAGACTAACTAACCATATTGTTGACAGTGTGTCTCTAGACTAACTAACCATATAGTTGACAGTGTGTCTCTAGACTAACTAACCATATAGTTGACAGTGTGTCTCTAGACTAACTAACCATATAGTTGACAGTGTGTCTCTAGACTAACTAACCATATAGTTGACAGTGTGTCTCTAGACTAACTAACCATATAGTTGACAGTGTGTCTCTAGACTAACTTACCATATAGCTGACAGTGTGTCTCTAGACTAACTAACCATATAGTTGACAGTGTGTCTCTAGACTAACTTACCATATAGCTGACAGTGTGTCTCTAGACTAACTAACCATATAGTTGACAGTGTGTCTATAGACTAACTAACCATATAGTTGACAGTGTGTCTATAGACTAATTTACCATATAGCTGACAGTGTGTCTCTAGACTAACTAACCATATAGTTGACAGTGTGTCTCTAGACTAACTAACCATATAGTTGACAGTGTGTCTCTAGACTAACTAACCATATAGCTGACAGTGTGTCTCTAAACTAACTAACCAACCATATAGCTGACAGTGTCTCTAGACTAACTAACCAACCATATAGCTGACAGTGTGTCTCTAGACTGACTAACTAACCAACCATATAGCGTAGGACGAGCGATGTTGGAGTGGCATTAACTAGAATACAGTAGAATAGAATACAGTATATACAGTATGAGATGAGTAAAGTAAAAATATGTAAACATTATTAAAGTGACCAGAGTTCCATTATTAAAGTGACTAGTGTTCAATGTCTATGTCATGTCTATGTAGCCAAATGTCTTTAGCCTCTTCTTCACCACACTGTCTGTGTGGGTGGACCATTCCAGTCAGTTTTAATGACTTCAACTGTAGCTGACAGTGTGTGTCTATAGACTAACTAACCATATAGTTGACAGTGTGTCTATAGACTAACTTACCATATAGTTGACAGTGTGTCTATAGACTAACTTACCATATAGTTGACAGTGTGTCTATAGACTAACTTACCATATAGTTAACAGTGTGTCTCTAGACTAACTAACCATATAGTTGACAGTGTGTCTCTAGACTAACTAACCATATAGTTGACAGTGTGTCTCTAGACTAACTAACCATATAGCTGACAGTGTGTCTCTAGACTAACTAACCATATAGTTGACAGTGTGTCTCTAGACTAACTAACCATATAGTTGACAGTGTGTCTCTAGACTAACTAACCATATAGTTGACAGTGTGTCTCTAGACTAACTTACCATATAGCTGACAGTGTGTCTCTAGACTAACTAACCATATAGTTGACAGTGTGTCTCTAGACTAACTTACCATATAGCTGACAGTGTGTCTCTAGACTAACTAACCATATAGTTGACAGTGTGTCTATAGACTAACTTACCATATAGTTGACAGTGTGTCTCTAGACTAACTAACCATATAGTTGACAGTGTGTCTATAGACTAATTTACCATATAGCTGACAGTGTGTCTCTAGACTAACTAACCATATAGTTGACAGTGTGTCTATAGACTAACTTACCATATAGCTGACAGTGTGTCTCTAGACTAACTAACCATATAGTTGACAGTGTGTCTCTAGACTAACTAACCATATAGTTGACAGTGTGTCTCTAGACTAACTAACCATATAGCTGACAGTGTGTCTCTAAACTAACTAACCAACCATATAGCTGACAGTGTCTCTAGACTAACTAACCAACCATATAGCTGACAGTGTGTCTCTAGACTGACTAACTAACCAACCATATAGCTGACAGTGTGTCTCTAGACTGACTAACTAACCAACCATATAGATGAAAGTGTCTCTAGACTAACTAACCAACCATATAGCTGACAGTGTATCTCTAGACTGACTAACTAACCAACCATATAGCTGACAGTGTCTCTAGACTAACTAACTAACCATATAGTTGACAGTGTGTCTCTAGACTAACTTACCATATAGCTGACAGTGAGTCGGTCTATAGACTAACTAACCATATAGTTGACAGTGTATCTCTAGACTAACTAACAATGTAGATGACAGTGTGTCTCTAGACTAACTAACCATATAGTTGACAGTGTGTCTCTAGACTAACTAACCATATAGTTGACAGTGTGTCTCTAGACTAACTAACCATATAGCTGACAGTGTGTCTCTAGACTAACTAACCATATAGCTGACAGTGTGTCTCTAGACTAACTAACCATATAGCTGACAGTGTGTCTCTAGACTAACTAACCATATAGCTGACAGTGTGTCTCTAGACTAACTAACCATATAGCTGACAGTCTGTCTCTAGACTAACTAACCACATAGTTGACAGTGTGTCTCTAAACTAACTAACCAACCATATAGCTGACAGTGTCTCTAGACTAACTAACCAACCATATAGCTGACAGTGTGTCTCTAGACTGACTAACTAACCAACCATATAGCTGACAGTGTGTCTCTAGACTGACGAACTAACCAACCATATAGCTGACAGTGTGTCTCTAGACTGACTAACTAACCAACCATATAGCTGACAGTGTCTCTAGACTAACTAACCAACCATATAGCTGACAGTGTGTCTCTAGACTGACTAACTAACCAACCATATAGTTGACAGTGTGTCTCTAGACTAACTAACCATATAGCTGACAGTGTCTCTAGACTAACTAACCAACCATATAGCTGACAGTGTGTCTCTAGACTGACTAACTAACCAACCATATAGCTGACAGTGTGTCTCTAAACTGACTAACCATATAGCTGACAGTGTGTCTCTAGACTAACTAACCATATAGCTGACAGTGTGTCTCTAGACTAACTAACCAACCATATAGCTGACAGTGTGTCTCTAGACTGACTAACTAACCAACCATATAGCTGACAGTGTGTCTCTAGACTAACTAACCATATAGCTGACAGTGTGTCTCTAGACTAACTAACCATATAGCTGACAGTGTGTCTCTAGACTAACTAACCATATAGCTGACAGTGTGTCTCTAGACTAACTAACCAACCATATAGCTGACAGTGTGTCTCTAGACTAACTAACCAACCATATAGCTGACAGTGTGTCTCTAGACTAACTAACCATATAGCTGACAGTGTGTCTCTAGACTAACTAACCATATAGCTGACAGTGTGTCTCTAGACTAACTAACCATATAGCTGACAGTGTGTCTCTAGACTAACTAACCAACCATATAGCTGACAGTGTGTCTCTAGACTAACTAACCAACCATATAGCTGACAGTGTGTCTCTAGACAAACTAACCATATAGCTGACAGTGTGTCTCTAGACTAACTAACTAACCATATAGCTGACAGTGTGTCTCTAGACTAACTAACTTACCATATAGCTGACAGTGTGTGTCTAGACTAACTAACTAACCATATAGCTGACAGTGTGTCTCTAGACTAACTAACTAACCATATAGCTGACAGTGTGTCTCTAGACTAACTAACCAACCATATAGCTGACAGTGTGTCTCTAGACTAACTAACTAACCATATAGCTGACAGTGTGTCTCTAGACTAACTAACTACCATATAGCTGACAGTGTGTCTCTAGACTAACTAACTAACCATATAGCTGACAGTGTGTCTCTAGACTAACTAACCAACCATATAGCTGACAGTGGGTCTCTAGACTAACTAACCATATAGCTGACAGTGTGTCTCTAGACAAACTAACCATATAGCTGACAGTGTGTCTCTAGACAAACTAACTAACCATATAGCTGACAGTGTGTCTCTAGACAAACTAACTAACCATATAGCTGACAGTGTGTCTCTAGACTAACTAACCAACCATATAGCTGACAGTGTGTCTCTAGACAAACTAACCAGATAGCTGACAGTGTGTCTCTAGACTAACTAACCATATAGTTGACAGTGTGTCTCTAGACTAACTAACCATATAGCTGACAGTGTGTCTCTAGACTAACCAACCATATAGCTGACAGTGTGTCTCTAGACTGACTAACTAACCAACCATATAGCTGACAGTGTGTCTCTAGACTAACTAACCATATAGCTGAGAGTGTGTCTCTAGACTAACTAACCATGTCTAACATGTCCTTTGTTATGTGGACCATTCTTTATACACACAGGAAACTGTTGAGCGTGAATGTTTTTGACACACAAACTGTTTTGTACACTCAGTGTGTATGATTTCACATGACTGGGAATACAGGGTGTGGATCAGTAAACCAGTCAGTATCTGGTCTGACCACCATTTACCTCATGCAGTGCGACACATCTCCTTCACATAGAGTTGATCAGGCTGTTGATTGTGGCCTGTGGAATGTTGTCACAGTCCTCTTCAATGGCTGTGCGAAGTTGCTGGATATTGGCGGGAACTGGAACACTCAGTCGTACACGTCGATCCAAAGCTTCCCAAACATGTTCAATTGGTAACTTTTTTGGTGAGTATGCAGGCCATGAAAGAACTGAGGCATTTTCAGCTTCCAGGAATTCTTTGTTTGTGCAAACCCACAGTTTCATCAGCTGTCTGGGTGGCTGGTCTCAGATATTACGGCAGGTGAAGAAGCCGGAAGTGGAGGTCCTGGGCTGGCATGGTTACATGTGGTCTACGGTTGTGAGGCCGTTTTGACGTACTGCCAAATTCTCTAAAACGATGCTGGAGGCGGCTTATGGTAGAGAAATTAACATTAAATTATCTGGCAACAGCTCTGGTGGACATTCCTACAGTCAGCAGCTCTGGTGGACATTCCTACAGTCAGCAGCTCTGGTGGACATTCCTACAGTCAGCAGCTCTGGTGGACAGTCCTGCAGTCAGCAGCTCTGGTGGACAGTCCTGCAGTCAGCAGCTCTGGTGGACAGTCCTGCAGTCAGCAGCTCTGGTGGACATTCCTGCAGTCAGCAGCTCTGGTGGACCTTCCTGCAGTCAGCAGCTCTGGTGGACATTCCTGCAGTCAGCAGCTCTGGTGGACATTCCTGCAGTCAGCAGCTCTGGTGGACATTCCTACAGTCAGCAGCTCTGGTGGACATTCCTGCAGTCAGCAGCTCTGGTGGATATTCCTACAGTCAGCAGCTCTGGTGGACATTCCTACAGTCAGCAGCTCTGGTGGACATTCCTGCAGTCAGCAGCTCTGGTGGACATTCCTGCAGTCAGCAGCTCTGGTGGACAGTCCTGCAGTCAGCAGCTCTGGTGGACATTCCTGCAGTCAGCAGCTCTGGTGGACCTTCCTGCAGTCAGCAGCTCTGGTGGACATTCCTGCAGTCAGCAGCTCTGGTGGACATTCCTGCAGTCAGCAGCTCTGGTGGACATTCCTACAGTCAGCAGCTCTGGTGGACATTCCTGCAGTCAGCAGCTCTGGTGGACATTCCTGCAGTCAGCAGCTCTGGTGGACCTTCCTGCAGTCAGCAGCTCTGGTGGACATTCCTGCAGTCAGCAGCTCTGGTGGACATTCCTGCAGTCAGCAGCTCTGGTGGACATTCCTGCAGTCAGCAGCTCTGGTGGACCTTCCTGCAGTCAACAGCTCTGGTGGACCTTCCTGCAGTCAGCAGCTCTGGGGACATTCCTGCAGTCAGCAGCTCTGGTGGATATTCCTGCAGTCAGCACGCCAATTGCACACTCGGTCAAAACGTTTTACAGTGACCTTTTATTGTCCCCAGAACAAGGTGCATGTTACATTTACATTTTGTTCAGTATAGCATCAGCAGGATTGTTGTAGTGGGTGGGGTGAGACAACCCTGTTTTAGGACTGCTCCATTTCATACAGATTAAAAAACACTTTTGTTGTTTAATCCTCACTGCTTTTCAAGGGCCACTTTCAGTCTTTCTGACATCACAAGTCATTTGCTGACATTATGTCTCTCCTCCATGCTCATTGGTTCATGTATAAGACTCCTCCAGTCCCATTGGCTAACTCACAAGTCCCCTCCCTTCTGATTGGCTGATTCCTGTCCCTGTACTCACCATAAAAGAAGGTGTCTGGCGCTCCGTCTCCATTTAGCAGAGCGACAGTCTCAGGATCGAACCGCAACCACAACCCAACCGCTAGGACCAACGAGCCAATTAACTAGAGAGAGAGAGAGGAGAGAGAGGAGAGAGAGAGAGAGAGAGAGAGAGGAGAGAGAGGAGAGAGAGGAGAGAGAGAGAGAGAGGAGAGAGAGAACAGAGAGAGAGAGAGACAGAGAGAACAGAGAGAGAGACAGAGAGAGAGAGACAGAGAGAGAGAGAGAGAGAGAGAGAGAGAGAGAGAGAGAGAGAGAGAGACAGAGAGAGAGAGAGAGAGAGAGACCAGGACCAGAACATCCAATCAATAAGAATTAACCAAATTACAAAACATCTAAAACAAAACTACATTACCTATTGGAAAACACAAACACAAGCACAAAGCAAAATGCAGTGCTATTTGGCCCTAAATCGACAGTACACCATGGCAAACTATCTGACCATGGTGACTGATCAAAACCTCAGGAAAACCTTGACAAAGTACAGGCTCAGCGAGCACAGCCTTGCTATTGAGAAGGGTAGACACAGGAAAACCTGGCTCCCTGTAGAGGAAAGGCTGTGCAACCACTGCACCACAGCAGAACCAGAGACAGAGCTGCATTTCCTGACAAAATGTCAAAAATATAAAACTATCAGAGAGAGTCACTTCCCCAAATTTGAACAAGTAGTCCGGGGCTTTGAGGACCTCTCTGAAATAGAAAGGCTGCCGATCCTTTTGGGGGAAGACATGGACAGCTGTGCGCTGGCAGCATGCTATGTTGCTGCCTGCCACAAGTTGAGGGACAGTGCCTGACATATTTAATGCATTTATTTTATTCCTGTTGTTATTTGTTCTTTGATGTAATTATATTTCTAAAAAAAATATGTGTGTATGTATGTATATATATATATGTATATGTATGTGCGTGTGTATGTATATATATATATATAAAATAGAATTTTTTTTTTTATATATATAGATATATAAAAAAATTAAAAAAAAATAAATAAAAAGGAAACAAAAATATTGATGTATGATACTTTGGCAATATGTACATTGTTGCGTCATGCCAATAAAGTGAATTGAATTGAATTGAGAGAGAGAACAGAGAGAGACAGAGAGAGAAGAGAGAGACAGAGAGAGAGAGAGAGAAAGAGAGAGAGAGAGAGAGGGAGAGAGAGAAGAGAGAGAGAGAGAGCTATATCAGAGAACAAAAAACCATGGGGTTTGCCCCGCCCCTCCCCACTCATACTATTAAAAAAATTCCCCTCATCAATCTAAACACAAAGCAAAAACAGGTTGTTAGAAATTTTACTCAGTACTTTGTTGAAGCATCTTTGGTAGCGATTACAGCCTCAAGTCTTCTTGGGTATGACGCTACAAGCATGGCACACCTGTATTTGGGGAGTTTCTCCCATTCTTCTCTGCAGATCCTCTCAAGCTCTGTCAGGTTGGATGGGGAGCATCACTGCACAGCAATTTTCAGGTTACTCCAGAGACGTTCGATCGGGTTCAAGTCCGGGCTCTGGCTGGGACACTCATGGACATTCAGAGACTTGTCCTGAAGCCACTCCTGCGTTGTCTTGGCTGTGTGCTTAGGGTCAAGCTTTGTCCCAGTCTGAGGTCCTGAGAGCTCTGGTTTTCATCAAGCATCTCTCTGTTCTTGATCCTGACTAGTCTCCCAATCCCTGCTGCTGAAAAACATGCCCACAGCATGATGCTGCCACCACCATGCTTTACACTAGGGATGGTGCCAGGTTTCCTCCAGACGTGACGCTTGGCATTCAGGCCAAAGTGTTCAATCTTTTACGGAGGAGTGGCTTCCGTCTGGCCATTCACCCATAAAGGCCTGATTGGTGGAGTGCTGCAGAGATGGTTGTCCTTCTGGGAGATTCTCCCATCTCCGGGAGATTCTCCCATCTCCACAGAGGAACTCAGATTGCTCAGTTTGGCCGGGTGGCCAGCTCAAACTTCTTCCAATTAAGAATGATGGAGGCCAATTTTTTTTCTTAGGTCTTGGCTGATTTCTTTAGATTTTTCCATGATGTCGAACAAAGAGGCACTGAGTTTGAAGGTAGGCCTTGACATACATCCAAAGGTACACCTCCAATTGACTCAAATGATGTCAATTAGCCTATCAGAAGCTTCTAAAGCCATGACATCATTTTCTGGAATTTTCCAAGCTGTTTAAAGGCACAGTCAACTTAGTGTATGTAAACTTCTGACCCACTGGAATTGTGATATAGTGAATTATAAGTGAAATAATCTGTCTGTAAACAATTGTTGGAAGAATTACTTGTGTCATGCACAAAGTAGATGTCCTCACCGACTTGACAAAACTATAATTTGTTAACATGAAATCTGTGGAGTGGTTGAAAAATGAGTTTTAATGACTTCAACCTCAGTGTATGTAAACTTCCGACTTCAACTGTATTTGACTAGGCTACCTGCATTTGACATTGTGTTGTTATTTTGCTGAACACTAGATGGTTTAATTATATTTTTGCCAGTGAAATTATGCTACTCACCCGAGAAAAAACTCACCCAAATGTATAGCCTTGTTGGAAAATCTAAAATGGACTGTTTGAAAGTAATTTCTATATTGATATAAAAAAAAATATATATATATCAATATATATATGTGTGAATCACAGTAGAGTTCAGTACAGTAGAGTTCAGTAAAGTAGAGTAGAGTTCAATAAAGTACAGTGCAGTACAGTTCAATACAATAGAGTAGAGTTCAGTGCAGTACAGTTCAATACAATAGAGTAGAGTTCAGTAGAGTTCAGTACAATGGAGTAGAGTTCAGTAGAGTTCAGTACTGTACAGTTCAGTACAGTAGAGTACAGTACTGTAGAGTTCAGTACTGTACAGTAGAGTAGAGTACAGTGCAGTACAGTTCAGTACAATAGAGTAGAGTTCAGTAGAGTTCAGTGCAGTACAGTTCAGTACAGTGGAGTAGAGTTCAGTACTGTACAGTAGAGTTCAGTACAATAGAGTAGAGTTCAGTAGAGTTCAGTGCAGTACAGTTCAGTACAGTGGAGTAGAGTTCAGTACTGTACAGTAGAGATCAGTACTGTACAGTAGAGTAGAGTTCAGTACTGAACAGTAGAGTACAGTACTGTACAGTACAGTACAGTAGAGTAGAGTTCAGTACTGTACAGTAGAGTAGAGTTCAGTACTGTACAGTAGAGTTCAGTACTGTACAGTAGAGTTCAGTACAGTAGAGTTCAGTACTGTAGAGTAGAGTTCAGTACAGTACAGTAGAGTAGAGTTCAGTACTGTACAGTAGAGTACAGTAGAGTTCAGTACAGTAGAGTTCAGTACAGTAGAGTTCAGTACAGTAGAGTAGACTTCAGTACAGTTCAGTACTGTAGAGTTCAGTAGAGTTCAGTACGGTACAGTAGAGTTCAGTACAGTAGTTTTTATTGATAAATATATATGTTATATATGAATCACAGTAGAGTTCAGTACAGTAGAGTTCAGTAAAGTAGAGTAGAGTTCAGTACTGTACAGTAGACTTCAGTACAGTTCAGTACTGTAGAGTTCAGTAGAGTTCAGTACTGTATAGTAGAGTTCAGTACAGTAGTTTTTATTGATAAATATATATTTTATATATGAATCACAGTAGAGTTCAGTACAGTAGAGTTCAGTAAAGTAGAGTAGAGTTCAGTACTGTACAGTAGAGTAGAGTACAATACTGTAGAGTAGAGTTCAGTACTGTAGAGTAGAGTTCAGTAAAGTTCAGTAGAGTAGAGTACAGTAGAGTAGAGTTCAGTACTGTAGAGTAGAGTTCAGTACTGTATAGTAGAGTTCAGTACAGTAGAGTAGAGTTCAGTAAAGTTCAGTAGAGTAGAGTACAGTAGAGTAGAGTTCAGTAAAGTTCAGTAGAGTAGAGTACAGTAGAGTAGAGTTCAGTACTGTAGAGTAGAGTTCAGTAAAGTTCAGTAGAGTTCAGTACTGTAGAGTAGAGTTCAGTAAAGTTCAGTAGAGTTCAGTACTGTAGAGTAGAGTTCAGTAAAGTTCAGTAGAGTAGAGTACAGTAGAGTAGAGTTCAGTACTGTAGAGTAGAGTTCAGTAAAGTTCAGTACAGTAGAGTAGAGTTCAGTAAAGTTCAGTAGAGTAGAGTTCAGTAAAGTTCAGTAGAGTAGAGTACAGTAGAGTAGAGTTCAGTACTGTAGAGTATAGTTCAGTACTGTAGAGTAGAGTTCAGTAAAGTTCAGTAGAGTTCAGTACTGTAGAGTAGAGTTCAGTAAAGTTCAGTAGAGTTCAGTACTGTAGAGTAGAGTTCAGTAAAGTTCAGTAGAGTAGAGTACAGTAGAGTAGAGTTCAGTACTGTAGAGTAGAGTTCAGTAAAGTTCAGTAGAGTTCAGTACTGTAGAGTAGAGTTCAGTACTGTAGAGTAGAGTTCAGTAAAGTTCAGTACAGTAGAGTAGAGTTCAGTAAAGTTCAGTAGAGTAGAGTACAGTAGAGTAGAGTTCAGTAAAGTTCAGTAGAGTAGAGTACAGTAGAGTAGAGTTCAGTACTGTAGAGTAGAGTTCAGTAAAGTTCAGTACAGTAGAGTAGAGTTCAGTAAAGTTCAGTAGAGTAGAGTACAGTAGAGTAGAGTTCAGTAAAGTTCAGTAGAGTAGAGTAGAGTTCAGTACTGTAGAGTAGAGTTCAGTAAAGTTCAGTACAGTAGAGTAGAGTTCAGTAAAGTTCAGTAGAGTAGAGTACAGTAGAGTAGAGTTCAGTACTGTAGAGTATAGTTCAGTACTGTAGAGTAGAGTTCAGTAAAGTTCAGTAGAGTTCAGTACAGTAGAGTAGAGTTCAGTAAAGTTCAGTACTGTACAGTAGAGTAGAGTAGAGTTCAGTAAAGTTCAGTACTGTATAGTAGAGTAGAGTTCAGTACTGTAGAGTAGAGTAGAGTTCAGTACTGTACAGTAAAGTAGAGTAGAGTTCAGTAAAGTTCAGTACTGTACAGTAGAGTAGAGTTCAGTACTGTAGAGTAGAGTAGAGTTCAGTAAAGTTCAGTACTGTACAGTAGAGTAGAGTTCAGTAAAGTTCAGTACTGTACAGTAGAGTAGAGTAGAGTTCAGTAGAGTTCAGTACTGTAGAGTAGAGTAGAGTTCAGTAAAGTTCAGTACTGTACAGTAGAGTAGAGTTCAGTACTGTAGAGTAGAGTAGAGTTCAGTAAAGTTCAGTACTGTACAGTAGAGTAGAGTTCAGTAGAGTTCAGTACTGTAGAGTAGAGTAGAGTTCAGTAAAGTTCAGTACTGTACAGTAGAGTAGAGTAGAGTTCAGTACTGTACAGTAGAGTAGAGTTCAGTACAGTAGAGTTCAGTACAGTAGATTACTGAGAGGGGGAATAGATGTAAGAGGGGAGAGAGGAGAGAGAGAGTAGTGTGTGTGTGTGTGTGTGTGTGTCTCCTAGTGCCCTAGCTAGTTTGTGGTGAGGTTTATTAAACAGGGTATTTCTGGACACAGTGGAAATATCTGTCTGGGTCTTGGCTGTTATGGGCTTTTTATTGAGGGACTTTTACAGTTAGGTTTTAATGGTGTAGTTTAATGGTCTTTTGTGAGCGTAATTTCAGCAGAAAGAGAGATAGAGGGAGAGGAGGTTAGACTGAGAAACAATGAATATGAAAGGAAAGGAAGAGAGGGTATGAGTGGGGAGGGGCGGGGCAAACCCCATGGTGTCCAATGAGAGAGCAGAGGGAAAGGGGGTTAGTGAGTTTAACTGTTCTATGATGTTGTTTAACAATCTGCACGGCCACTGACTCATACAAATCCTCCACCTCTCCTCTGCCCTCCTCTCCTCCTCCACCTCTCCTCTGCCCTCCTCTCCTCCTCCACCTCTGCCTTGCTCTCCTCCTCCACCTCTCCTCTGCCTTCCTCTCCTCCTCCACCTCTCCTCTGCCTTCCTCTCCTCCTCCACCTCTCTTCTGCCTTCCTCTCCTCCTCCTCCTCTGCCTTCCTCTCCTCCTCCTCCTCTGCCTTCCTCTCCTCCTCCACCTCTCCTCTGCCTTCCTCTCCTCCTCCACCTCTGCCTTCCTCTCCTCCTCCACCTCTCCTCTGCCTTCCTCTCCTCCTCCACCTCTCCTCTGCCTTGCTCTCCTCCTCCACCTCTCCTCTGCCTTCCTCTCCTCTGCCTTCCTTTCCTCCTCCACCTCTCCTCTGCCTTCCTCTCCTCCTCCACCTCTGCCTTGCTCTCCTCCTCCACCTCTCCTCTGCCTTCCTCTCCTCCTCCACCTCTCCTCTGCCTTACTCTCCTCCTCCACCTCTCCTCTGCCTTCCTCTCCTCCTCCACCTCTGCCTTGCTCTCCTCCTCCACCTCTCCTCGGCCTTCCTCTCCTCCTCCACCTCTCCTCTGCATTCCTCTCCTCCTCCACCTCTCCTCTGCCTTCCTCTCCTCCTCCACCTCTCCTCTGCCTTCCTCTCCTCCTCCACCTCCCTCTCCTCCGGTATTTAATCATCACAGCTGTAGTCAACCACCATATGACTGTATAAGGCCATTAAAATGGTGTTTAGGTGTCCATGTCTCCTGGGCTCAAGAGTTGTGTACATATCGGCCAAAATATATTCTCTCTCTCTCTCTCTCTCTCTCTCTCTCTCTCTCTCACACAAATGAAAATGTCAGTTGTTGCATGTAGGATTGCACATTTTTGGGGAATATTCAGAGATTGAAACTTACGGAAAGTTATTGGAAATATATTGGGATATTTAAATAAAGGTTAACTAAGCAATTAATAGAAATATATGCAAATGAATATTAATACCATTTAAATGTAATGTTTTTTGCTGACTCTGAGGCCTCATCTTCACTGTCACTTTCAAATCTGGCCAGATGGCCACCAATTTTTCAACCATTGTATTGGTCAGCCTGTTGCATGCTTTGGTGTGTGTGTTCCCAAACAAGGACCAGTTGCAGTTGATGTTGGTGGGATTTGGAGGATGATGGAGGCAACAGGGGAAAGAGCCTCAGATCCACAAAGTCCCTTCCACCATGTGGCTGATGAGATATGTTGGCACGACTGCCATATTGCATCTCCATCCCAAAGCCCTTGCTTGGAAGTGTACTTCGCCAGACTGCCAAGAACCTTGCCCTCATCCAGGCCAAGGTGGCGAGACATGGTAGTGATGATACCATAGGCCTTGTTGATCTCTGCACCAGACAGGATGCTCTTGCCAACATACTTGGGGTCCAACATGTACGCTGCGGAGTGTATGGGCTTCAGGCAGAAGTCTTCACGCTTTTTGATGTATTTCAGAACTGCAGTTTCCTCTGCTTGGAGCAACAGTGAAGTGGGCAGGGCAGTACGGATTTCTTCTCTTACATCTGCAAGCAGAGTCTGAACATCAGACAGGATGGCATTGTCTCCCTTAATCTGTGCAATGGCTACTGCTATAGGTTTCAGGAGTTTCAGGCTGCTTACCACTCTCTCACAAAATACATCATCCAGGAGGATCCTCTTGATGAGGCTGTCCATATCGGCAGACTGTGATATGGCCATTTCTTGGAGAGACTCCCTCCCCTCCAGGAGACTGTCAAACATGATGACAACACCACCCCAACGGGTGTTGCTGGGCAGCTTCAATGTGGTGCTCTTATTCTTCTCACTTTGCTTGGTGAGGTAGATTGCTGCTATAACTTGAAGATCCTTCACATAACTAACCATTTCCTTGGCTCTCTCGTAGTGTATCCATTGTTTTCAGAGCCATGATGTCCTTGAGGAGCAGATTCAATGAATGAGCAGCACAGCCAATGAAAAATGTTTTAAAATGAAACATGTATGGAAACAGGTGAATTAACACTCCTCAGTTAGCAGGCTCAAGCAAGCTAAAACCCACACTGTAGCAAAAACTAACTAGCAGAAATTGTTAACAAGTTAGAAATGATTTAAACACACTTTGCTGTAGGCTACTATTTACTAGTTAACAAAAACTCATGTATGTCATATAAAATATATTCACCCCACCCAGTATTGTAATCAGAACTTACCAGAAAGCATGTAGTCCTTGGCTCAGACAGTGTAGTAGTCTGGGCTCAATAGCATCTCATTAGTGTACAAGATCTTGAGAATCACCTGTACATGCGATGGAAGAATGCACTGTTCATGCAGAGGGTTGCAATTCCATCAAATTGGGGATAGTTTAACCAAAATATGCCACAAGTCCTCGAATTGCCATGTTTATCCCACAAAAAAGGTTCACTGTTAAAAGCAAACCTTTTTGATGAATTTAAGCAAAATTCCACCGGAATGTTTCCGACCCTTTGCAACCCTAGTTGCAAGAGCATATTATTACTAGGCTACTTGTTAGTGATTAACCCATTTTTTCAGTTTATTAAACCCACATCGGTTCAAATACTTGAATTCCATTTAGTTCCGTTTTTTTTGGTGAACCCAAAACGCCATTTCTCTAGAGAAATCAAATAATTCACGTCAATAACTTTGTGGGACGCTGGGCTGACAGGAATTGTTGCTTCATTAAGCAAATATTAAAACTAGTTCAGTGCAGAAACGTGGTAATTAACTACAATGACCATAATCCATTGCGCCACAGATGGATACACTATTACACTTGCAACATTATGTTAGATACACACAGAACGCAGAATGAGAGAGGAATGTACACAACACAACAAGAGAGAGAGATAGAGTTCATGAAAGTATGCCTTATCTACTTTGAAGAACTGGTCAAAATATTTCGCAAAACAGCTCTGCAGCATACTTAGGCAGGCTAGCCTAGCTAATAGGATGACTAAAGACAGTACAGTAAGGGGAGAACAGAGATAACTATAATGTTGCACTATTCAGATATCACTCCACCATTTCCTGGTTGCTAAAATTCTAATAGTTTGCTTAATTTCAGTTTGTGACAAAAAATATTGTTGTTTCAGCTGTTTGAAGCTGGTGTACAAAACTGAAATTAAAAGATACAAAAACTAAGCATAAATCAAAATCAAATCAAACTTTATTTGTCACTTGTGCCGAATGCAACAGGTGTAGACCTTACAGTGAAATGCTTACTAACAAGCCCTTAACCAACAATACAACAGGTGTAGACCTTACTGTGAAATGCTTACTAACAAGCCCTTAACCAACAATACAACAGGTGTAGACCTTACAGTGAAATGCTTACTAACAAGCCCTTAACCAACAATACAACAGGTGTAGACCTTACAGTGAAATGCTTACTAACAAGCCCTTAACCAACAATACAACAGGTGTAGACCTTACAGTGAAATGCTTACTAACAAGCCCTTAACCAACAATACAACAGGTGTAGACCTTACTGTGAAATGCTTACTAACAAGCCCTTAACCAACAATACAACAGGTGTAGACCTTACTGTGAAATGCTTACTTTCAAGCCCTTAACCAACAATACAACAGGTGTAGACCTTACCGTGAAATGCTTACTAACAAGCCCTTAACCAACAATACAAAAGGTGTAGTGACTATACATAGATAATAAACAGAGTAGCAGCAGTGTTGGTAGTTGAGGTAATATGTACATGTAGGTAGGGGTAAAGTGACTATACATAGATAATAAACAGAGTAGCAGCAGTGTTGGTAGTTGAGGTAATATGTACATGTAGGTAGGGGTAAAGTGACTATACATAGATAATAAACAGAGTAGCAGCAGTGTTGGTAGTTTAGGGTACAAAAGTATCTATATCCACAGTAGAAACAGTCCTATATCAACATAACCTGAAAGGCCGCTCAGCAAGGAAGAAGCCACTGCTCCAAAACCGCCATAAAAAAGCCAGACTATGGTTTGCAACTGCACATGGGGACAAAGATCGTACTTTTTGGAGAAATGTCCTCTGGTCTCATGAAACAAAAATAGAACTGTTTGGCCATAATGACCATCGTTATGTTTGGAGGAAAAAGGGGGAGGCTTGCAAGAGGAAGACCACCATCCCAACCGTGAAGCACGGGGTGGCAGCATCATGTTGTCGTGGTGCTTTGCTGCAGGAGGAACTGGTGCACTTCACAAAATAGATGACATCATGAGGAAGGAAAATGATGTGGATATATTGAAGCATCATCTCAAGACATCAGTCAGGAAGTTAAAGCTTGGTGGCAAATGGGTCTTTCAAATGAACAATGACCCCAAGCAAACTTCCAAAGTTGTGGAAAAATGGCTTAAGAACAACAAAGTCAAGGTATTGGAGTTGCCATCACAAAGCCCTGACCTCAATCCTATAGAACATTTGTGGGCAGAACTGAAAAAGCGTGTGCGAGCAAGGAGGCCTACAAACCTGACTGACTTACACCAGTTCTGTCAGGAGGAATGGGCCAAAATTCACCCAACTTATTGTGGGAAGCTTGTGGAAGGCTACCTGAAACATTTGACCCAAGTTAAACAATTTAAAGGCAATGCTACCAAATACTAATTGAGTGTATGTAAACTTCTGACCCACTGGAAATGTGATGAAATAAATAAATAATTCTCTCTACTATTATTCTGACATTTCACTTTCTTAAAATAAAGTGGTGATCCTAACTGACCTAAGACAGGACATTTTTACTAGGATTAAATGTCAGGAAAACTGAGTTTAAATGTATTTGGCTAAGGTGTATGTAAACTTCTGACTTCAACTGTACAATAAGGCAGTAACAGTCACACAGTGGCGGAATAAATTCAACTACACGTTTTGTTTCATCACAAAACCGGAGAGCAACAACATCTGTCTGGTGAAGTATTGCATACAAACAGTTATCACCTGCAGCATGGTCAAACAAGTTAATGTTTTCAATAGTTTACTAAACAACTACTGATTTAGAACCAGAGTTACCGCAAGTCAGCACAAAGACAACAGGAGCACCGCTATTCCAGCACCATTTACATTTAAACATCACCAAACAAGGCTATACAGGCTTAGTTTAATACACTGAAAACAAACTTAAAGATACCAAAAGATACCATGAATACACGCCACTGTGTGTTTATCAATCATATGTGTTTTTAATGAATAGCCCTGACGCAGAGAGAGAGCGCCAACTGCTGAGATGGTGTTATTCCATGCTGCTCCGAACTCACTCACTCAGGGGGTTCGTTTTTCTGCCCGGGTTACCCCGGGTTACCCCGGTGGGAGACATTTGCCGGGTGTAAAACAATGGCATTCGTTTTGGAACCTGGCTGTATCCCGGCGTGAGCAAGGTGCCCCGCTTTGGCCGACGGCGAAGTCGGCTCAAAACAAACATGATGTAATTAAGCACATGGAGTGATGAGTATAATTAGACCTATGTGTTTCACATGCTAAAGTGATTTTTTTAACAAAAACGCGTAATCTGTCTTCCCAATGAAAACTACCTTGAAAATTCAAACATATTTTTTCTGGAAAATATATGTTTAATGTTTCTGGACGATGCACCTAACACCCAGTGGTGCAGATTACTGTTGGATTTGAGAAGATCGCTACCCCTCCCTGCTTTCGCCCTATGACGTGACGGGTCATTTCCCGGTTCAACCCGGGCCAACGTATTATAACTCCCTCACTCTATCCTTCTCCTCTTCCGATCAAAAACACACCGTGCCAAGGCAGCTAGGGGCGGATTTTCCTTCAGTGGAAAATGTGATTTGAGTCCGAGTGTCCGACCAGCCAAAACTCAACCTCCTAGCAGTCACCCTTTCCGTGCCGACGCGATGTACTTAATACACGCGATGAATAAAAGGGTTGGTAGACTCAAATTAACCGGCAAAATTACTAGAGCTGCAAGGTAGTTATTCGATAAGTAAATGTTGCAACAAAAGGAAAAACACTAGGAAAAATAAATCCAAGGTTTAGTAAATGCAACATGCATGTGTAGGCTGCTGTCTGGACTGGCGAACGTTAACGGCACCTCACCGTCCGCGGCATCGCCACAACATACCGGTTCATTCAAACACAAACTCCAACATATTCAAATAAAAACAACTATCACGACTTACCCAGAATACGAAGTTGAAGATGAAGAGTAGATATCTGACCCATTTCATTCCTCCTTCCACTTTCCCCATGTTGGCTCCAGAATTCAACGCCAATTTGTTGATTTCCGTTATCTTTTATTCTTGTAAACAATCTCCGTGCCGCTTTCAGGACCATCAAGCCGCGCTGTCACTATCGTCAGCAGAGCAAAGCACCTGAGGATCCTCTCTCTGTTTCCAGACCGCCCATTCCTATGTTAGTGGGAGTTGACGGGGTTCGGGACTGATTCCAGTCCAGTGACTGCATGGTTGATTCTGATTGGATATGAATCCAGCTGGCCGTGTCCTGTCCTGCTGGTTTGTTCTGTTGGTGGATAGGCCCTATCTCTTCGTTGTTCCTCAGTCAGAGATTTTTTAGATGCATGCCAGCAAAGCCGCAACACAACACTAAACAATACATGAATTGCACTAAAACGGTGACAAACGGTTTCCACAATCTGTTAGGGCCGACATTAATCTGTCCCAACAGCAGAGCTTTCTTTTCAGCACCATGGAGTGAATCTTTCCCAGCTGATATGGCTGACTTGCTTAAACAAATGTGGTTTCTACTGACAATTGAGATGTACAAACTGACAAGGTAAAATCTGTCGTTCTGCCCCTGAACAAGACAGTTTAACCCACTGTTCCTAGACAATCATTGTAAATAAGAATTTGTTCTTGACTGACTTGCCTCGTTAAATAAAGGTTAAATAAATAAATACAACGTTTAAAAAACTATGGCATAAGGGGACAACGAACGGATAAGAGGCAATCTGTAATTTAGATTAAGACATTAATGAGCGAGCTAGGACGGACGTAGTCAATATAACTATTTGTTCAGCACTTTTGAAATGTACAGTAAGAGAATTCAGAACATGGGTCGTTCTTACAGTATTTTTATTAAACATTATTTGCAAACTGATATGTGACATGTATTCATTCCAAATGAACATGCAAAGCAGGCAAGCCATAGCTCAACAGGTGGGGCTCAAAATGAAGGGTCGCCACTGAGCTGAATGATGACACTAGCTAGGTTTCCATCCAACTGGCGACAGATTTTAATGTGAATATTCAAAAATCCTCATAAAGAAAATATTATAATTTTTCCACTAAAGGGATTTGTTTCCAATAAAAGTATGTTTTCATGTACCGAATAAAAATCAATTTTTCACAATTCCTGACATTTAATCCTAGTAAAACCTCCCTGTCTTAGGTCAGTTAGGATCACCACTTTATTTTAAGAATGTGAAATGTCAGAATAATAGTAGAGAGAATTATTTAAGTTCAATGTGTTTCCATCACATTTTCAACGACTATAGTTTTGTCACAAAAACTGAAGCTTTAAATATTGTGTTAAATAGCAAATATGCCCACTGGTTTTGGCATGTGCCCTCTAGCCAACAGATTGCAGATACAGTTCGGGTAGGCTGTGATGGTAGGTTAGTCTACATGGTGAGATTATTATGGGTAAGAGCGAGAATACTTGTATTTGTCAAACGGCAGTCAAGCATCGATCATCATGTCATCAGACCCTCAATATTTATTGGAAAGGAGCATCAAGACCACCTTGCACTTTTACCACCCTGTTAAGTTCATCATAACTTATTTGTGACTCGTTTCAGGAAACTAGAAGTATGTCGCGTGTCACTACTTCACAGGAGAGCCATTTGAACGTAAACGTTTTTGGTAGAAATACAAATACTTTTGTTAAATTATGAGCCTAGTTGGTTTAGCCACGGAAAAAGACAGAAACATTCCCGCTAGCCATGATTGGCTGAGATAATGAGTGGGCTGGACATGCCGAGAGATGAGTTCGGATTGGTCTGCCATGTAGCAGCTTCTGTCTATAACATGGGCTGGTCAGTATGTGAAGGTAATCCTTTCTAACACAGCTTTTTCTTTTTTAAGATATCAAGTAGTAGAACTGCGTAACTGTTGCTCTCCACTTTCTGGAGGACCGAGTTTTGAAATCAGTGTTATTAGAGTGTGATATCTAAGGAGATGGAAGAGAACACACAGAAAGCTGTTGCATAAAACACCTGTCTCCAGATTATATCTTCAAACTAAGGGAAACCATGGCATCCATGACAGTGAGGGAGACGCGTCCATTGTGAGTAAACATTGGCAGAAAAGCCAAATTAAATTGTTGCCACCAGAACAGTTGCAGTCATCAACCCACTGGATAACATAAAAACAGCCTAACCAGCTCTGCTAGGGCAGTAAAATGGTCAGAGTGAGCTGTTCTCTCATGTGTCTTGAAGTAGCTAGCAAGCTAGCCAATGTTAGCCAGTTAGCTTGGGTGCTTGACTGTGGTTGTTAGGTCAGAGTGCTCAAATCAACCCTACTACTCGACCAGAGCGTCCAGTGTGAGCTCTGAACACTCTGAATTCATGACTGGACGATCTGACAACGCTCTGAGTTTCAACCAGCCTTTAGTCTTGAAATGCTGAATGGGTGTAGACAAAGAAGAGCTCTCCAGTATGTGTTATTTTAATGGACAAAAAAATGAGCTTTTCTTTAAAAAACAAGGACATTTCTAAGTGACCCCAAACTGAACGGTAGTGTATCTGCATGGGCGGCACCTGTAGCATCAGCCTCAGACAAACAGGCATTAGATGTAACAGCGTTGCATTCAAACATACTTTTTGGTTTTGTTTATTTTTACTTTCTTTTTTACTTTTATTTTGGACTGTCATTCTATTCCCTGCACCGGAATTCCACTCCCACTTGTATCCAATTCCACATCCCAACCCTCGGTTTCCCTCCCACCTATCTCTGCTGGCCACCCTCTTCAAATACTAATTGAGTGTATGTAAACTTCTGACCCACTGGGAATGTGATGAAAGAAATAAAAGCTGAAATAAATCATTCTCTCTACTATTATTCTGACATTTCACATTCTTAAAATAAAGTGGTGATCCTAACTGACCTAAGACAGGGACTTTTTACTAGGATTAAATGTCAGGAATTGTGAAAAACTGAGTTTACATGTATTCGGCTAAGGTGTATGTAAACTTCCGACTTCAACTGTATTTATTTTTACCCATCTACCAATAGGTGCCCTTCTTTGCGAGGCATTGGAAAACCTACCAGGTTCTTTGGGGGTGCGTGCTCAGTCCCCTCCTGTACTCCCTGTTCACCCACGACTGCATGTTCAGGCATGACTCCAACACCATCATTAAGTTTGCAAACGACACAACAGTGGTAGGCCTTATCACCGACAACGACGAGAGGGAGGAGGTCAGAGACCTGGCCGGATAACGACCTCTCCCTCAACGTGATCAAGACAAAGGAGGTGATTGTTGACTACAGGAAGAGGAGGACCGAACACTCCCCCATTCTCATCAACGGGGCTGTAGTGGAGCAGGTTGAGAGCTTCATGTTCCTTGGTATCCACATCACCCAACAACTATCATGGTCCAAACACACCAAGACAGTCGTGAAGAGGGCACGACAAAGCCTATTCCCCCTCAGGACACTGAAAAGATTTGGCATGGGTCCTCAGCTGCACCATCGAGAGCATCCTGACTGGTTGCATCACTGCCTGGCAACTGCTCAGCGTCCGACCACAAGGCACTACAGAGGGTAGTGTGTTCTGCCCAGCACATCACTGGGTCCAAGCTTCCTGCCATCCAGGATCTCTATACCAGGCGGTGTCAGAGGAAGGCCCTAAAAATTGTCAAAGACTCCAGCCACCCTAGTCATAGACTGTTCTCTCTGCAACCGCACGGCAAGCGGCACCGGAGCCCCAAGTCTAGGTCCGAAAGGCTTCTCAACAGCATGTTTGGCAGCATGATTGAAGGAGGCTTTGTTGCGAAATTTGGATTGGAGATGATTAATGTGAGTCTGGTAGGAGAGTTTACAGTCTAACCAGACACCTAGGTATTTGTAGGTGTCCACGTATTCTAAGTCAGACCCGTCGAGAGCATGCATTTCGTTTTACTAGCATTTAAGAGCAGTTGGAGGCCACTGAAGGAGTGTTGTATGGCATTGAAGCTTGTTTGAAGGTTAGTTAACACAGTGTCCGTGTCCAAAGAAGGGCCAGATGTATACAGAATGGTGTCATCTGCATAGAGGTGGATCAGAGAGTCACCAGCAGCAAGAGCGACATCATTGATGTATACAGAGAATAAGAGTCGGCCCAAGAATTGAACCCTGTGGCACCCCCATAGAGACTGCCAGAGGTCCGGACAACAGTTCCTCCGATTTGACACACTGAACTCTATCTGAGAAGTAGTTGGTGAACCAGGCGGGGCAGTCATTTGAGAAACCAAGGCTATTGAGTCTGCCAATAAGGATGCAGTGATTGACAGAGTCGAAAGCCTTGGCCAGGTCGATGAAGACGGCTGCACTACGGTCTTTTATCGATGGTGGTTATGATATCGTTTAGTACCTTGAGCGTGACTGAGGTGCACCCATGACCAACTCAGAAACCAGATTGCATAGCGGAGAAGATACGGTGGGATTTGAAAATGGTCAGTGATCTGTTTGTTAACTTGGCTTTCGAAGACTTTAGAAAGGCAGGGCAGGATGGATATAGGTCTGTAACAGTTTGGGTCTAGAGTGTCTCCCGCTTTGAACAGGGGGATGACCGCGACAGGCTAGTAATAGGGGTTGCAACAATTGCGGCGGATAATTTTAGAAAAAAGGGTCCATATTGTCCAGCCCAGCAGATTTGTAGGGGTCCAGATTTTGCAGCTCTTTCAGAACATCAGCTATCCGGGGTAGGGGTAGCCAGGTGGAAAGCATGGACAGCCGTAGTAAAATGCTTATTGAAATTCTCTATTATCATAGATTTATCGGTGGTAACAGTGTTTCCCAGCTTCAGTGCAGTGGGCAGCTGGGAGGAGGTGCTCTTATTCTCCATGGACTTTACAGTGTCCCAGAACTTTTTGGAGTTAGTGCTACAGGATGCAAATTTCTGTTTGAAAAAGCTAGTCTTTGCTTTTCTAACTGACTGTGTATATTGGTTCCTGACTTCCTTGAAAAGTTACATATCGCAGGGGCTATTCGATGCTAATGCAGTGCGCCACAGGATGCTTTTGTGCTGGTCAAGGGCAGTCAAGTCTGGAGTGGAACAACGGCTATATCTGTTCTTAGTTCTACATTTTTTGAATGGTTCATGCTTATTTAAGATGGTGAGGAAAGCACCTTTAAAAGAACAACCAGGCATCCTCTACTGACGGAATGAGGTTCCATCATTTGGAGGGCATGTTAGTCAGGATGATATCTATGATGGTGCCCATGTTAACAGATTTAGGGTTGTACCTGGTGGGTTCCTTGATAGTTTGTGTGAGATTGAGGGCATCTAGCTTAGATTGTAGGACGGCCGGGGTGTTAAGCATATCCCAGTTTAGGTCACCTAACAGTACAAACTCTGAAGATAGATGGGGGGCAATCAATTCACATATGGTGTCCAGGGCACAGCTGGGCACAGCTGGGCACAGCTGCACAGACTTATCTTCAAATAGTCGTAGATTTATCCTGTTCTGGATTAAACAAATCTGATTGCAACTCTAGGACTAAACTGAAGCTTAAATTAATCCTTCAAAGAGGCAGGTTTAACTTCTGCTCAGTACTGTTTGTGAGGGAGCTATTTGGAATATCTGCATGAAGACCAACATGCACTACAGAGGCCAGCCAGACGAGTACTTGTGGACAGGAGTAATCCATTGCATTACTTTGATGAAATAGCTTTTCCAGACCGCTTTCATATTTACAAAGAAAATGCATTGGAGATAATATATTTTCTTGAGCCTAGACTTTCCTCTCTGTCTCAAAGAGGAAGGCCTTTACCCAGTTCTCTCTAAGTTCTGATCACTTTGAGGTTTTTGGCATCTGGAATCTTTCATCGTGAAACTGGTGATTTATGTGGAGCCAGTGAAGCAACTGTGTGTAGAATAGTTCAAAGTCTGCAGGGCCATTTGTGAACTGGGAAGTCTTTACATCAAGTTTCCTGATCCTGCTGGCAAGCCAACTATATAGTGCAGTTCTATGAATGTGGGCACTTCCCAGGAGACTGGCTGATGGATGTCATGTTCCCATCAAGTGTCCATCAACTCCTGATGCTGAGGAGGACAGGAACTGTAAGAACTGGTTTTCCATCAATGTTCAGGGTGGAAGCACTCCTAATTTAGAGTTTTCAAACATTGTTTCTCGTTGGAAAGGTGCAACTCACGATTCAAGGCTTTTTCTCAACTCTTCATTGTGTGCTCAGTTTCAGAGAGGACACATAGTGGACTATTACTTGGTGACAGTGGATATGGTCAGAGTAACTTTTATTCCCACAACAGATGAGTAGCAAAGATACAACAGAGCTCATATCCGCACGAGGGGGATGGTCGAGCGTATGTTTGGAGTAATACACGCAATACACTTAGTTTCAAGCCAAGAAGATGCTGCAAGGTGATCATTTCTACAGCTGTGCTGCACAACTACCTGAAGCAGCATTGCTGTCCTGAACCTCCAATGGAAGATCAGGATCAAGCAGATGTTCCCCTGGCTGAGGCAGGCAATGACCAACGAGGACTTGCACACAGAGTTGCTTTCACATTGCAGCACTTCAACTAGATGAGATGCATTTAAATATGGAATCTATTCATTATGGCTTATTTTTTCTTTGATAATGTTTGTTCTGTACAAAATTCAAATAGTGTGCAGCAAAATTAAATGAGTGACTAAACCAAGGCTGGTTTAAAATGTAGTTTGTGGTGATTAAAATACTCACTCATGAATATCCAAATGACAAAACGTGTATATTTTACAAATCATATTGTTCACCGTGGCTGGTAATCATTACTCATTACTGTATCTTTTTTGGATCATACCTTTCTCTTCCAACTTCATATCCAATTCAACCTGTAGAATTTTAATTTAATGTTCTTCCTTCAGATATTTCATTTTATGCTCATGAAATTCTCTGGCTCACTTTTCATGCATGGGCATCTTTTTGTTCTCTGCTGAAAGGTGGTGGCAGCATCTTCTCTCAGGGATGCTATAGCAGATTGTCACATGCCGGTGCATAGACAGACCAAGGCGCAGCGCAGGTATAGTTCGACATTTTATTTATACAGCAGATAAATATTCACAATGACGAACTATACAAACAAAACGAGTTAACAAAACAACGTAACACACTTACTTGTCGTGACTGGAGATATAACGACCCACACCTTGGTTAGAGACAATGCAGCTGCCTCTAATTAGGGATCCAACACAAAACATCACACAGAAACAGAAATGATAGACCTGTCAGACTCTGACCATGGATACATAGAGAAGCAATAGGCTTCTCTATGGCCAGAGCCTGACACAGATGTGGAGGGTACACTCACTGTGCACTGGCTCTTCCAACCTGTTCAGATTCCTTTCCTCTGGAAAAAGAACACAGTTAGAAGCACAAATAAACTCATATGGTCCTTAGAATGAGAGAAGAATAAAGATTGGCACAGACAGTGGAATATATTTATCAAAGGACGTAACCAGTTTACTTTCTTTGGTATTTGTACCATTTGTGCTCAGTTCTTCATCTGAACTGTCCAAACGGTCATCGTCTGGTCTACCATCCAGAGGTTGCTCTATTATTGTTATTTTCGGTGGTCCACCACCAGTAGGAAATCACTCTCTTCTGATCTCTGCATTCTCTCTTTTTAAAGCCAGTTTAAGGTTCTTCCACAGTCTGTGAAGGCAGAGATCATTCAATATAAGTGATGTCACAAAAATATGATTATGAGTAAAGTGAAATTCTGATAATAATGAAGATATCTCACCTGTTGTACTCTTCTTGTGGTTACATTTTCATCTGCATTGAATTCACTGCAGGCCAACCACTCTTTTTATTGTACTCAGTAGCAGTAGTATGGTTTTTACATTCAATAACTGGATGGTTTGACAAAATGTGTTTTAGTAGCATTTTTCATACTCACTAAAGTTTTTTGAACTGCCATTGTTTTGTCTCAAGATTCCCACCAGTAATGTGTGTTGTCTATTCCATCCTGGGTTTTTATGAGCACCATTAGACCAACAGCATGTGCTCATACTTAACCTAACCAGGCTTAACCCAGGTGTTCTCATTTAGGCTTACTTACCTCACTCCAGGACTCCATAGTCTCAGACTAACTAAGCCAAATGTAAACCACGTTCATGAAAGCTACTTAAATGCCCTAGTTTAACTAGTACACATTAAGGCCTAGTCCTGGCTTAATCTAACCCCTGTCTGTGAAACAGGCCCATAGAGTACTGTACAGACTGCAATTACAGACTGCAATTACTTAGGTTTAAAAAGAAGCTCAACTGGACACCTAAACAAGTCAGTGAATGAACTGAGAGAGAAAGCAACCAGGGACTTCCACACCATAAACAACTCATTGATGATTGATTATCTATTGGGAAACACCAGCAAAAAGCAAAATGTAGTGCATTCTGGTCCTACATCAACAGTACACGATAGCAAACTATTTGACCATAGTTACTTAGAAAACCTTGACAAAGTACAGGCTCAGTGAGCAAAGCCTTGCTATTGAGAAGGGTAGACACAGGAAAACATGGCTCCCTGTAGAGGAAAGGCCTCTTGGCCCTATGACTAGGACCCAGATGTTTTCCTGGAACCTTTATGACTAGGGCCCTGAGGTTTTCCTGGAACCTTTATGACTAGGGCCCAGAGGTTTTCCTGGAACCTTTATGACTAGGGCCCAGACATTTTCCTGGAACCTTTATGACTAGGGCCCAGAGGTTTTCCTGGAACCTTTATGACTAGGGCCCAGAGGTTTTCCTGGAACCTTTATGACTAGGGCCCAGAGGTTTTCCTAGAACCTTTATGACTAGGGCCCAGAGGTTTTCCTGGAACCTTTATGACTAGGGCCCAGAGGTTTTCCTGGAACCTTTATGACTAGGGCCCAGAGGTTTTCCTGGAACCTTTATGACTAGGGCCCTGAGGTTTTCCTGGAACCTTTATGACTAGGGCCCAGAGGTTTTCCTGGAACCTTTATGACTAGGGCCCAGAGGTTTTCCTGGAACCTTTATGACTAGGGCCCAGAGGTTTTCCTGGAACCTTTATGACTAGGGCCCAGAGGTTTTCCTGGAACCTTTATGACTAGGGCCCAGAGGTTTTCCTGGAACCTTTATGACTAGGGCCCAGAGGTTTTCCTGGAACATTAAGCAGCACAAAGCATGGTGTATTAGTGCTTTATTACTGAAGGCTTTGCAAGAGACATTGTACATTTGGAGTAATATGGAATGGTACAACACAAGAGACATTGTACATGTGGAGTCATATGGAATGGTACAACACAAGAGACATTGTACATGTGGAGTCATATGGAATGGTACAACACAAGAGACATTGTACATGTGGAGTCATATGGAATGGTACAACACAAGAGACATTGTACATGTGGAGTCATATAGAATGGTACAACACAAGAGACATTGTACATGTGGAGTCATATGGAAAGGTACAACACAAGAGACATTGTACATGTGGAGTCATATGGAATGGTACAACACAAGAGACATTGTACATGTGGAGTCATATGGAATGGTACAACACAAGAGACATTGTACATGTGGAGTCATATGGAATGGTACAACACAAGAGACATTGTACATGTGGAGTCATATGGAATGGTACAACACAAGAGACATTGTACATGTGGAGTCATATGGAATGGTACAACACAAGAGACATTGTACATGTGGAGTCATATGGAATGGTACAACACAAGAGACATTGTACATGTGGAGTCATATGGAATGGTACAACACAAGAGACATTGTACATGTGGAGTCATATGGAATGGTACAACACAAGAGACATTGTACATGTGGAGTCATATGGAATGGTACAAAACAAGAGACATTGTACATGTGGAGTCATATGGAATGGTACAACACAAGAGACATTGTACATGTGGAGTCATATGGAATGGTACAACACAAGAGACATTGTACATTTGGAGTAATATGGAATGGTACAACACAAGAGACATTGTACATGTGGAGTCATATGGAATGGTACAACACAAGAGACATTGTACATGTGGAGTCATATGGAATGGTACAACACAAGAGACATTGTACATGTGGGGTCATATGGAATGGTACAACACAAGAGACATTGTACATGTGGAGTCATATGGAATGGTACAACACAAGAGACATTGTACATGTGGAGTCATATGGAATGGTACAACACAAGAGACATTGTACATGTGGAGTCATATGGAATGGTACAACACAAGAGACATTGTACATGTGGAGTCATATGGAATGGTACAACACAAGAGACATTGTACATGTGGAGTCATATGGAATGGTACAACACAAGAGACATTGTACATGTGGAGTCATATGGAATGGTACAACACAAGAGACATTGTACATGTGGAGTCATATGGAATGGTACAACACAAGAGACATTGTACATTTGGAGTAATATGGAATGGTACAACACAAGAGACATTGTACATGTGGAGTCATATGGAATGGTACAACACAAGAGACATTGTACATGTGGAGTCATATGGAATGGTACAACACAAGAGACATTGTACATGTGGAGTCATATGGAATGGTACAACACAAGAGACATTGTACATGTGGAGTCATATGGAATGGTACAACACAAGAGACATTGTACATGTGGAGTCATATGGAATGGTACAACACAAGAGACATTGTACATGTGGAGTCATATGGAATGGTACAACACAAGAGACATTGTACATGTGGAGTCATATGGAATGGTACAACACAAGAGACATTGTACATGTGGAGTCATATGGAATGGTACAACACAAGAGACATTGTACACGTGGAGTCATATGGAATGGTACAACACAAGAGACATTGTACATGTGGAGTCATATGGAATGGTACAACACAAGAGACATTGTACACGTGGAGTCATATGGAATGGTACAACACAAGAGACATTGTACATTTGGAGTCATATGGAATGGTACAACACAAGAGACATTGTACATTTGGAGTCATATGGAATGGTACAACACAAGAGACATTGTACATGTGGAGTCATATGGAATGGTACAACACAAGAGACATTGTACATGTGGAGTCATATGGAATGGTACAACACAAGAGACATTGTACATGTGGAGTCATATGGAATGGTACAACACAAGAGACATTGTACATTTGGAGTAATATGGAATGGTACAACACAAGAGACATTGTACATGTGGAGTCATATGGAATGGTACAACACAAGAGACATTGTACATGTGGAGTCATATGGAATGGTACAACACAAGAGACATTGTACATTTGGAGTAATATGGAATGGTACAACACAAGAGACATTGTACATGTGGAGTCATATGGAATGGTACAACACAAGAGACATTGTACATGTGGAGTCATATGGAATGGTACAACACAAGAGACATTGTACATGTGGAGTCATATGGAATGGTACAACACAAGAGACATTGTACATTTGGAGTCATATGGAATGGTACAACACAAGAGACATTGTACATTTGGAGTCATATGGAATGGTACAACACAAGAGACATTGTACATTTGGAGGCATATGGAATGGTACAACACAAGAGACATTGTACATTTGGAGTCATATGGAATGGTACAACACAAGAGCCGTTGTACATGTGGAGTCATATGGAATGGTACAACACAAGAGACATTGTACATGTGGAGTCATATGGAATGGTACAACACAAGAGACATTGTACATGTGGAGTCATATGGAATGGTACAACACAAGAGACATTGTACATTTGGAGTAATATGGAATGGTACAACACAAGAGACATTGTACATTTGGAGTCATATGGAATGGTACAACACAAGAGACATTGTACATTTGGAGTAATATGGAATGGTACAACACAAGAGACATTGTACATTTGGAGTAATATGGAATGGTACAACACAAGAGACATTGTACATTTGGAGTCATATGGAATGGTACAACACGATACATTACAACTGACAAAGTGAGTTGAGCAATCAACATTATTTTGACACCATCCAAAAAGTAATCATGTATCCTTTACCACATTGTATCAAGTCCAAATAATGCTAAACCTGGTTTCATTCATTTGATTCCCTGATAGCTGTGGTTTTAGGTAAACAGCACCGTCTATTGGTTGGGGGCCGGAACATAGTTTATAATCATTTTAACCCGGCAAATTGACCACAAGTAAGCCCAAAAAGACATTGCATTTAAAAATAACATTATCATTTCATACCTTGATTACATTGAGACACAATCACAAATCTTTCTTTTAAGTTATGGGAATGATTGGGAACATATTTAATTTCCATTTTTAGCTGAATTCCTGGTATTTTTTTTAACCAAAAACCTAAATCATAAAATAATTATACGAAAAACTTTGGGGGCCAGTTTTGGACGACTGCTGCCGACCCCTCTAGTGGTGGAACGTAGTCAACACATGGTAACAGTCACCAGAGGGCAGTGTGGTTGAGGTTGATGTTGGAGTTGTTGGTGTTTTGGTTGTGGTTCAGTTTATGTTTGTGTGGTTGATGTTCTGGTTGATTTTGAGGTTGGTTTTGTGGTTGTGGTTAATTTTGGTGTGTGGTTGATGTTGTGATTAATGTTGTGGTTGAGGTTGATGTGTGGTTGAGATTGAGGTGGTTTGAAGGCTGATGAGACATTGGCTTGATTATTTAACACCTAAAGCACTTAATCTGTGTGTGTGTGTGTGTGTCTGTGTCTGTCTGTCTGTCTGTCTGTCTGTGAGTGTGTCTGTGTATGGGTGGGTGTCTGTGTATGGGTGGGTGTCTGTCTGTGAGCGTGTCTGTCTGTCTGTCTGTCTGTCTGTCTGTCTGTCTGTCTGTCTGTCTGTCTGTCTGTGAGTGTGTCTGTGTATGGGTGTCTGTCTGTCTGTCTGTCTGTCTGTCTGTCTGTGAGTGTGTCTGTGTATGGGTGGGTGTCTGTGTATGGGTGGGTGTCTGTCTGTGAGCGTGTCTGTCTGTCTGTCTGTCTGTCTGTCTGTCTGTCTGTCTGTCTGTGAGTGTGTCTGTGTATGGGTGGGTGTCTGTGTATGAGTGGGTGTCTGTGGGTGGGTGTCTGTCTGTGAGCGTGTCTGTCTGTCTGTCTGTCTGTCTGTCTGTCTGTCTGTCTGTCTGTCTGTCTGTCTGTGAGTGTGTCTGTGTATGGGTTGGTGTCCATGGGTGTCCATGAACGTGTCTGTATCCATGAACCTCTAAGTGATGGAGTATTCCCTGTAGTTTCTCTGCCTGGTGCATCTCTCTGACCCCTGAACCCTGTAGATATAGTTGACTGACTAATCACACAGTATAAACACAGTCTGAAGGAACCACACCGCAGCAAATCTCTCCCTCTCTCCATAATCTCTTCCTCTATCCATCTGCTCTCCCTCTCTCCCTCTCCATTCTCTCCCCCTCTCTTCATCCACTCTCCCTCTCCACCCTCTCCCCCTCTCTTCATCCTCTCCCCCTCTCTCCATCCTCTCCCCCTCTCTCCATCCTCTCCCCCTCTATCCATCCTCTTCCCCTCTCTTCATCCTCTCCCCCTCTCTTCATCCTCTCCCCCTCTCTCCATCCTCTCCCCCTCTCTCCATCCTCTCCCCCTCTATCCATCCTCTCCCCCTCTCTCCATCCTCTCCCCCTCTCTTCATCCACTCTCCCTCTTCATCCTCTCTTCCAGAGATTGACAGTATTACTGTTACATCTATTTGAAATAAATATTTAAATTACGTCTGAGTATTTGTTTTACACTGGCTGAACTACACTCCAATGTATTTAAAAATAAATAAATACAAAATAAAAAATGTCATAGTGGTTCACCATTTTGTGGCCGCCTTTCACCCTGCATTGGTATCAGAAGTCTGATGGCACTATGGTGTGATAAGAGCATCTGCTAAGTTGAATATAACAGTGTATGTAAAAATGAACATTTGCAAAGCATGCTGAGTATTATTCTAATGAGCTCTGCCCTGAAACAAAGCCAGTAATTAATACCCAGAGTGCTTTTCAGTTAATTTTGGTATGTTCATTTTCACATATACATGTACATGTTGGTTATTTAGCAGACCCTCTTATCCACAGTGCGTTCAGCTAAGATAGATCATCAACAACATAACACAGTCATAGCAAGTAAAATGGTTTCTGTAACAGTTACTGGGAATGTTGTTGCTGTTTGGGCCGTCTACTTGCAAATGTATTTCTGTATTTTAAAATACAAAATACAGGCAATTTAATTAAACACATTTCCAAATACATGTTCTGTACTTTATTTTGATACATTGATCTTTATTGTATTATGTAATTTTTGAATTGTCTCTCTCCCTCTCTCCATCCTCTCTCCCTCTCTCCATCCTCTCTCCCTCCCTCCATCCTCTCTCCCTCCCTCCATCCTCTCTCCCTCTCTCCAACCTCTCTCCCTCCCTCCATCCTCTCTCCCTCCCTCCATCCTCTCTACCCCTCTCCATCCTCTCTCCCTCTCTCCATCCTCTCTCCCTCTCTCCATCCTCTCCTCACGCCATCAACCTCTATCCCTCTCTCCATCATCTCTCCCTCTCTCCATCCCTCCCTCCATCCTCTCTCCCTCCCTCCATCCTCTCTACCCCTCTCCATCCTCTCTACCCCTCTCCATCCTCTCTCCCTCTCTCCATCCTCTCTCCCTCTCTCCATGCCATCATCCTCTATCCCTCTCTCCATCCTCTCTCCCTCTCCATGCCATCATCCTCTATCCCTCTCTCCATCCTCTCTCCCTCTCTCCCTCTCTCCATCCTCTCTCCCTCTCTCCATCCTCTATCCCTCTCTCTATCCTCTCTACCTCTCTCCATCCTCTCTCCCTCTATCCATCCTCTCTCCCTCTCTCCATCCTCTCTACCTCTCTCCATCCTCTCTCCCTCTCTCCATCCTCTATCCCTCTCTCCATTCTCTCTCCGTCCTCTCTCACTCTCTCCATCCTCTCTCCATCCTCTCTCCCTCTCTCCATCCTCTCCTCACTCCATCATCCTCTATCCCTCTCTCCATCCTCTCTCCCTCTCTCCATCCTTCTCCCCTCTCTCCATCCTCTCTCCCTCTCTCCATCCTCTCTCCCTCTCTCTCCCTTCCTCCATACCTCCTCATACTCTCCCTCTCTCTCCCTTCCTCCATACCTCCTCATACTCTCCCTCTCTCTCCCTTCCTCCATACCTCCTCATACTCTCCCTCTCTCTCCCTTCCTCCATACCTCCTCATACTCTCCCTCCCTCTCCCTTCCTCCATACCTCCTCATACTCTCCCTCTCTCTCCATTCCTCCATACCTCCTCATACTCTCCCTCTCTCTCCCTTCCTCCATACCTCCTCATACTCTCCCTCTCTCTCCCTTCCTCCATACCTCCTCATACTCTCCCTCCCTCTCCCTTCCTCCATACCTCCTCATACTCTCCCTCTCTCTCTCTCCCTTCCTCCATACCTCCTCATACTCTCCCTCTCTCTCTCTCCCTTCCTCCATACCTCCTCATACTCTCCCTCTCTCTTCCTTCCTCCATACCTCCTCATACTCTCCCTCTCTCTCTCTCCCTTCCTCCATACCTCCTCATACTCTCCCTCTCTCTT
>CM042400.1:35422744-35442744 GCA_023634145.1 Thymallus thymallus | reverse complement strand
TGGTGTGTATACTGTATATAGGTCAGGGTTCATGGTCCCTAGTCCTAGGGGTTAAAGGTCAGTGCCTCCAGGACTTGCGGCTGAGGACACACACACACGCTGCGTTGATGCGTATCAGCCTCCACGCCGTCTGCTCCTTGAACTTGGTGAAAGCGCGCACGTACGTGTGTGTGTTGGTGCAGTAGGAGTTCCAGTGACGGTTGTCGATGCCGCGACACCCTGATTTGGCCCCCGCCTTGGCCCCGCCTCCCCTAACTCCTCTCCCAGCCCCATCCCCTACCCCCGGGGGTTTGGCCACGCGGCAGGTGGTCTCGTAAAATAACTGCTTCTTCCGGACGTTGTCTATCTTCACCTCTGGTAGAACCTCCACCTCGTTGCCGGCGATGTCCGTGGCCTTTGTCAGGTTGCCCAACCATACGTTGATGCTGTCACACACTGAGTATTCCCCCCTGTGCATGGGCTGCCCCCCTGCCCTCCGTCTCACCCTTACCCCCCCACCCATTACCCTCCCGACTTCCTCCTCCCTCGTCTCCCCCCCCAGGCCGTGGTGAGATGGGGGTACATCAATGAAGACGACGCGAGGTGAGGAGTGGTAGCGCCGCTTGCTGAACAGTTTGGGCTTTACCTCCGGGATGGATGGGGTAGAGGGGGAGCCTGTCTCAGAGTGGGCCAGGGAAGAGCTCCTGTCCTGGGGTAGAGAGGCTGGCCTGTGGGCCTGTCTGGTCCGGCTGGGTCTCTGCTGAGTCTCCCTGCCTGCTGCTGGCTGTTCCTGCTGAGGTGACACTGAGAGGCGGGCCGCCTGCTGCTGTTCTGCTCTGCCATTGGCTGCTGTGTGCTGTTCTGCACTGTGGTTGGCTGCCACTGGGCCCAGGGCCCCTCCCATGTTCAGTACAGCCTGGACGCCAATCAGCAGGAGTGCCAGCGGCAATGACTTCATGGGCACACGTCCTGTCAACAACAACAACAACAACAACAACACACGTCCTGTCAACAACAACAACAACACACGTCCTGTCAACAACAACAACAACACACGTCCTGTCAACAACAACAACAACATCAACACACGTCCTGTCAACAACAACAACAACACACGTCCTGTCAACAACAACACACGTCCTGTCAACAACAACATCAACACACGTCCTGTCAACAACAACAACAACATCAACACACGTCCTGTCAACAACAACAACAACATCAACAGTCCCTCCAACCCTTAAAGGGGAATGGAAGCACTAGTATTTAGAACGCCATCTAACTGTAACTGTAAATCACCATATTGACGTTGTTGCGTCACTGGCAGGAGAGAGAATGTTGGAACTCCCAAAAATGGCTGAATTTACTGAGTAGATCCTAGACTTGGAATTAGTTTATTACAGAGAATAAAATAATGTTAGTTAGGGAGCCAATAAATCTACTGAAGCTGTTCATGTTCGTTGCCCCAGATCAAATAGTTTGTTCTCGTAGCAGTAACAACACAGACATGCCGCCTGAAACACCTCAGCTAAAGGGTCGGCATAGACAAACACTAACTGGTGTGAGTGGGGACGGCCTACCCCGTCCAAACCCGGACAACGCTGGACCAATTGTTCGCCGCCCTATGGGACTCCCAAACACGGTCTGTAGTGACGCCTCTAGTACTGAGATGCAGTGTCTTAGACCACTGAACCAGGTTGTCTGTAGTGACTCCTCTAGTACTGAGATGTAGTGTCTTAGACCACTGAACCAAGTTGTCTGTAGTGACTCCTCTAGTACTGAGATGCAGTGTCTTAGACCACTGAACCAGGTTGTCTGTAGTGACTCCTCTAGCACTGAGATGTAGTGTCTTAGACCACTGAACCAGGTTGTCTGTAGTGACTCCTCTAGCACTGAGATGCAGTGTCTTAGACCACTGAACCAGGTTGTCTGTAGTGACTCCTCTAACACTGAGAAGCAGTGTCTTAGACCACTGAACCAGGTTGTCTGTAGTGTGTGTGTGTGTGTTGAGGCCTACCTGTGGAAGGTGTCCAGGTAAAGTGGTAGCTCTGTGAAGCCCTCTAAAGCCAGACTCCACTACAGACTCCTCTCACACCTGCCATCAGGACCACCTTGCACCAGCTCTGAAACACACAGTGAGATAACACAAAAGCACGCACGCACACACACACACACACACACACTGTTAATGAAATATCACGCACACACACACACACACACACACACACACACACACACACACACACACACACACACTGCTAATGAAATATCACGCACACACACACTTCACGCAAAAGTTCAGAGATGTGAGGCTAGTGGCTCTTCAGTACAGCTATTTAACAAATACAATAATATTAGATGTATTGTCACATAAACCAGATAGGTGCAGTGTAATGTGTTGTTTTACAGGACCAACCATAGTAATAATGTGTTGTTTTACAGGACCAACCATAGTAATAATGTGTTGTTTTACAGGACCAACCATAGTAATAATGTGTTGTTTTACAGGACCAACCATAGTAATAATTAGGATTAAGTGACATATTAATTTACTGTTAATTAATATAAGTTGTCCTTATTAATGAGTCAATTCATAAGTATAATGAATTGTTATTTAGTTATCACAATATAACTTATATTATATGAATTACTTAAACACATTGTTTGAAGTACAATACCAACATAGTTACTGTAGGAAGTCAAAGCTGTGTGCTGGAAAACCTTGGTAGAACATGGGTGGAAGACGCATTGAGATGCTCATGTGAATTTCCTTTCTTTTTCGGCTTAAGACCAATGTCTACTTCTTAATAATTAAATTATGCAACATTTCCACATGCAAAAGGTGTCTTTCAAAAATTTAATTTGTGCTTCAAAGTATGTTAAATCTCACATCATTTATTGTCCAGAACTGAGTTTCCCCAAAACATCTAGAAGGCTAAGAACATCGTTAGAACCTTTGTAGGCACACAAATCATATTTCAATCATTTTCATGTTCTATTTTGCTAATTCTAGGCTACTGTCAGTAATTTTTGCCAGAATCTCATGATGTGTAGCCTGACAACATGTGTGCAACTTACTGACTACAAAGCATAGCACCATCATCTTCAGTAGAAGGCTTTAACTGCACAATGAACAGTAAAATACAACGTAATACCCATATAATGATGCACCACACACCTATACATATATATATATAGCCAGCTATATATGACAGCCAAACCAGAGCTAGCCACACCTATACATATATATATATAGCCAAACCAGAGCTAGCCAGCTCACAATCGCTAGCTCGTAGTAGAAACTACTAATTAGCATAACCCTAAATATGACATTGTCGTCGCAGAGCGCATCTTCAGACACAAACACCTGAAAGATTTGAAATATGTACTTATATATCAACAAGGACACACGCTGGCCTTAGCTAACACAATGACAGCTAACTGGTAGGAAAACACATGGGTGGCTGGAACTTTCTCACACTTGTCTTCTCTCCAGCTGATCTTCTTCTCTGAGCTGGAGATCGCCCAGCATGCTCTGCTCCACTTCACCGGTGGGCGGAGCTACAGCTCTGATATGATGATCTACCATTACTGATATTGTAGCGACCCGGTATTGTGTTCTGTGTTCATGGGTGTGTTATTGTTCTCATGGGTGTTAGCAGGGGTTAATTATGCCAGGACAGACGGAAAGGTTGGGGGGTATGATGGGTAATCCCGCTGGGTTTTCAAATGCAGAATAGGGAGCTACTGTCTCACCTCTCTCTCTTTCTATTCGGGATCTTGATCTGCTCCTATGAGTCTGCCACTTAACTTTACATTGTGTATTTGTGTATTTGTGGCCTGAACAATAGCTCAGTTTAGGAATAAACCTGTGTTCTGCCCTGAACATCTGGTGTCTGTCCTTTTCCCCTTTCATTACATTGGTGTCAGAAGGGCTTTCGAACTACGGGACGGATCGAGATTAGGTGAGTTAGCTGTTTCAGTATAGGCCGTGGTTGGGTTTAGCGTGGCTCGCATCCAGGAGGAGTCGGACAAAGTGTCCGTTGTGGGCTCGGGGGTACCCGGTCAGGAGGTAGCAGCGGCGCAGGACCCCTGTATACTGGGAATGGACTTAGCTTCGGACATTTGAGGCTGTCGGGGGGCCCACAGTGGGGATGTCGCCTTCGGGGGGGGGGGGCAGAGCTGTCCCTCCGTCTTCCTCCAAGCTTACCGAAACTCCACTGGTCGTCCCGGCTGCTCCCTTGGTCGTTGTGCCATCCCAGCTTCTGTCTCCGGTGGATCACATACAGCCCAGTAGCCCAAAACACACAGGCTTCTTCACCCCATCAGCCAGACAGGGTGAAGGATGAAGCTATCGACGCCGTCAAGGCTGTGTGGCTGAAAAACTGTCAGGGCCCGGATGAGAGACAACAGAGACAGTTAAAGCAGCTGCTGTTGGACTTTTAAGATAGCTTCGCTTGGGTGGAGATGAGGTAGGGCAAACGCACCTAATTCAGCACGAAATAGACACTGGGGACGCCCGACCCATTAAAATTTGGCCTCGTCGTATTCCCCTTGCCTGGAGGGAAGCAGCAGACACAGCTATTGTTGGGCTGATTTCATTGAGCCATCAGATAGCCCATGGTCCACGCCGGTCGTCATGTGCCTAAGAAAGGGGGTAAACTTTGGTTTTTTTGTTGACTACAGGGGCCTAAATTCTGTCACCACTAAAGACTCTTACCTCCTACCGAGAATCAACGAGTCGCTAGACCACGTGAGAGGGTCCTCGTGGTTCTCTTCCCTTGATCTGCGCAGGGGCACGTGAAAAAACCTTCACGGACAGGGGGCATTGGCAGTTCAAGGTGCTGTGCTTCGGCCTCTGTAATGCTCCTGCCACCTTAGAGAGGCTCATGGACAGAGTGCTGGCTGGGGTTCCTAGAGACGAGTGTGTCATGTACCTAGACGACATATTGGTGCACGGCACATTGTTCGAGGGGGCACAGGGGGCACTTAGGCGAGTGTTGGAGGGGCACAGGGGGCACTTAGGCGAGTGTTGGAGAGGATCGCGGGGGCGGGGCTAAAATTACACCCCGGAAAGTGCCATTTCATGCAAAGGGAGGTGGCGTTCCTGGGTCATCAGCTGGGTGGTGAGGGCATCAGCACGATGCCAGACAAAGTGGAGTCTGTGAGGGGGTGGCCAGTTCCAGGGGGAAAAGAGTTTAAGATCTTCCTGGGGCTGGCATCCTACTATCGTAGGTTTGTGAAGGGGTTTGCGGGGGTAGTGGCTCCTTTAAACCATCTTCTCAAGGAGGACACTGTTTTTCATTGGACCGAAGAGCACCAGCGGGCGTTAGAAGCCCTCAAACGTGTCCTGGTGGAGGCCCCTGTCCTGGCCTCACCAGACCCGAACCGTCCATTCATCCTGGACACCGACGCAAGCAATGAGGGCTTGGGGGCTGTGCTGGCTCAGCATGGTCCTGATGTAGTAGCTTATTACAGCAGAACTTTTGATAAGGCTGAAAAACGCTACTGCGTGACAAGGAGAGAGCTGTTGGCTGTCAAGGGCATCAGCACAGGATTACCTGAGGGGCCTGCCGTTTGTGGTCCGGACGGATCACTCCGCCCTGCAGTGGCTTCTCTCCTTCAAGGAGCCAGAGGGTCAGATACAAATACTTCAGAGCCTTTTGTACAAATGTTTTCCCTCTACAGTATGTGGTTAATTTTTAGAAATAATATGTGAAAATTAGCCGTTGCTTGTTAAACAAGTGGATTCTAGCTGGAGCTGGGCCTGGCTTAAACTGGATGTCACTAGAGGTGAAAGGAACACCACATACTTACCCTCTTTCTCACTTTATCAATAGAGTGGATAAAAGGGGTATCCCAGGTGTACTCTCTGCCTGAAAGAGATCAATTATGCCAACAAAGGGTATCATGCTCTGCTGGCACATTGTAGAACAGATGTCCACAGGCAGAACGTGTACAATGTAATAATGTGCAGTGTAGCCCAAAGATATTGCTTTTGTTGTGTTGAACTTGACAGTAACACTTGTGTGTGAGTGAGGGGGGATTTTTAAATGTTTTACTCAGTGTATGTTATTTTCACACATGTAACCTTGATCCATGTCTACTATAGAGACCAATATAATAGAACAACAATAGAATGCCTGTTTGTTTCATTATATTTATACATTTTAGCAATATTTAGATGTGTTTGGTCACAAGCATTCTATTATAAAGGCACTGCATCTCAGTCATAGAGGAGTCACTACAGACAACCTGGTTCAGTGGTCTAAGACACTGCATCTCAGTACTAGAGGAGTCACTACAGACAACCTGGTTCAGTGGTCTAAGACACTGCATCTCAGTGCTAGAGGAGTCACTACAGACAACCTGGTTCAGTGGTCTAAGACACTGCATCTCAGTACTAGAGGAGTCACTACAGACAACCTGGTTCAGTGGTCTAAGACACTGCATCTCAGTGCTAGAGGAGTCACTACAGACAACCTGGTTCAGTGGTCTAAGACACTGCATCTCAGTGCTAGAGGAGTCACTACAGACAACCTGGTTCAGTGGTCTAAGACACTGCATCTCAGTACTAGAGGAGTCACTACAGACAACCTGGTTCAGTGGTCTAAGACACTGCATCTCAGTGCTAGAGGAGTCACTACAGACAACCTGGTTCAGTGGTCTAAGACACTGCATCTCAGTGCTAGAGGAGTCACTACAGACAACCTGGTTCAGTGGTCTAAGACACTGCATCTCAGTACTAGAGGAGTCACTACAGACAACCTGGTTCAGTGGTCTAAGACAGTACATCTCAGTGCTGGAGGAGTCACTACAGACAACCTGGTTCAGTGGTCTAAGACACTACATCTCAGTGCTGGAGGAGTCACTACAGACAACCTGGTTCAGTGGTCTAAGACACTACATCTCAGTGGTAGAGGTGTCACTACAGACAACCTGGTTCAGTGGTCTAAGACACTGCATCTCAGTGCTGGAGGAGTCACTACAGACAACCTGGATCAGTGGTCTAAGACACTACATCTCAGTGCTGGAGGAGTCACTACAGACAACCTGGTTCAGTGGTCTAAGACACTACATCTCAGTGCTGGAGGAGTCACTACAGACAACCTGGTTCAGTGGTCTAAGACACTGCATCTCAGTGCTGGAGGCGTCACTACAGACAACCTGGTTCAGTGGTCTAAGACACTGCATCTCAGTGCTGGAGGCGTCACTACAGACAACCTGGTTCAGTGGTCTAAGACACTGCATCTCAGTGCTAGAGGAGTCACTACAGACAACCTGGTTCAGTGGTCTAAGACACTGCATCTCAGTACTAGAGGCGTCACTACAGACAACCTGGTTCAGTGGTCTAAGACACTACATCTCAGTGCTGGAGGAGTCACTACAGACAACCTGGTTCAGTGGTCTAAGACACTGCATCTCAGTGCTGGAGGCGTCACTACAGACAACCTGGTTCAGTGGTCTAAGACACTGCATCTCAGTGCTGGAGGCGTCACTACAGACAACCTGGTTCAGTGGTCTAAGACACTGCATCTCAGTACTAGAGGCGTCACTACAGACAACCTGGTTCAGTGGTCTAAGACACTACATCTCAGTGCTAGAGGAGACACTACAGACAACCTGGTTCAGTGGTCTAAGACACTGCATCTCAGTACTAGAGGAGTCACTACAGACAACCTGGATCAAATCCAGACTGTATCACAACCGGCCGTGATTGGGAGTCCCATAGGGCGGCACACAATTGGCCCAGTGTCGTCTGAGTTTGGCCGGTGTAGGCCGTCATTGTAAATAAGAATTTGTTCATAACTGACTTGCCTAGTTAAATAAAGGTTGAATAAACAACCCAAGCCATTTACTGTTTTCTCTGCTGTGGCATGACAAGAGGTACCGGTTCAAGTCTGACACCAACAGGCTCCTGAACAGATTCTATCCCCAAGAAATATATAAATGCAACATTCAATACATTTACTGAGTTACAGTTCATATGAGGAAATCAGTCAATTGAAATAAATAAATTAGGCCCGAATCTATGGATTTCACATGACTAGGCAGGGGCGCAGCCATGGGTGGGCCTGGGAGGGCATAGGCCCACCCACTTGTGGCCAGACTCACCCACTGGGGAGCCAGGCCCAGCCAATCAGAATTAGTTTTTCCTCACATAAGGGCTTTATTACAGATACTCCTCAGTTTCATCAGCTGTCTGGTGGCTGGTCTCAGATGATCCCGCAGGTGAAGATCCTGGGCTGGCATGGTTACACGTGGTCTGTGGTTGTCATGCCGGTTGGATGTACTTCCCAATTCTCTAAAACAACGTTGGAGGCGGCTTATGGTAGAGAAATTAACATTAAATTATCTGGCAACAGCTCTGGTGGACATTCCTACAGTCAGCAGCTCTGGTGGACATTCCTGCAGTCAACAGCTCTGGTGGACATTCCTGCAGTCAGCAGCTCTGGTGGACATTCCTGCAGTCAGCAGCTCTGGTGGACATTCCTACAGTCAGCAGCTCTGGTGGACATTCCTACAGTCAGCAGCTCTGGTTGACATTCCTGCAGTCAGCAGCTCTGGTGGACATTCCTGCAGTCAGCAGCTCTGGTGGACATTCCTGCAGTCAGCAGCTCTGGTGGACATTCCTGCAGTCAGCAGCTCTGGTGGACATTCCTACAGTCATCAGCTCTGGTGGACATTCCTGCAGTCAACAGCTCTGGTGGACATTCCTGCAGTCAGCAGCTCTGGTGGACATTCCTACAGTCAGCAGCTCTGGTGGACATTCCTACAGTCAGCAGCTCTGGTTGACATTCCTGCAGTCAGCAGCTCTGGTGGACATTCCTGCAGTCAACACGCCAATTGCACGCTCCCTCAAAATTTAAGACATCTGTGGCATTGAGTTGTGAGCATTTGTCCACAGCACAAGGTGCACCTGTGTAATTTTCATGCTGTTTAATCAGTGGATGGATTATCTTGGCAAAGGAGAAATGCTCACTATCAGGGATGTCAACAAATTTGTGCACAAAGTTTGAGAGAAATACGCTTTTTGTGCGTATGGAACATTTATGGGATCTTTAATTTCAGCTCATGAAACATGTGACAAACCTTTACATGTTTGCACTGTCTCTATGCACATTTACAGAGCCCTACGCTGTCACTCCTACACACACATGAACACTTTTAGAAAAGTGTTTTACTGAACAGATCTCTCTGGAGCAATCCACTGGCTTATCCAGCAGACACTGAAAGATGTTTTACTGAACAGATCTCTCTGGAGCGATCCACTGGCTTATCCAGCACAGACACTGAAAGTGTGAGGGTGCGAGGGTAATGAGCACAAAAACGGAGGAGGTTGAAACAAAATGATAAAGTATAGTGAAGTTTTAATGAAGCACACTGACACATGACATAGACAATAATCCACACACTCACACTGGGGCGGGGAACATAAATAGGGAGTGCAGCTATGTGAATGGGAACAGGTGTGTGTGGGCGTGTGGAATCAGGGGGATTGGGAAACAGGTGTGGGAGCGTGGGAGTGGCTGCCAGCTTCCTCATGCCGGTGGTTAGTACACCGGCGAGCCGTAGCGCCGGGGCGGGAGGGACACCATCGAAGTAGAAGGCACAGGCGTGACAGAAAGGTGTTTTACTGAACATCTCTCTGGAGCGATCAACAGACATTTTATATTTGGCTAAAAATTCAAAAGGAAATTATCTTAACAGAGAAAAATGTCCTCCTGTGTGCTACCTATATCCCCCCACTAGAATCCCCATACTTTAATGAAGAGAGCTTCTCCATCCTAAAGGGGGAGATCAACCATTTCCAGGCCCAGGAACATGTACTAGTCTGTGGCGACCTAAATGCTAGAACTGGACAAGAACCTGACACTCTCAGCACACATGGGGACAAACATCTACCTGGAGGTGACAGCATTCCCGCCCCCATATGCCCTCCTAGACACAACTGCGACAACATAACCAACAAAAACGGGTCACAACTCCTGCAGCTCTGTCGGACGCTGGGTCTGTACATAGTCAATGGTAGGCTTGGAGGGGACTCCTATGGTAGGTACACATATAGCTCATGTCTTGGCAGTAGTAGTATAGACTACTTTATCACTGACCTCAACCCAGAGTCTCTCAGAGCGTTCACAGTCAGTCCACTGACACCACTATCAGATCACAGCAAAATCACAGTCTACCTGAACAGAGCTATGCTCAATCATGAGACATCAAAGCCAAAGGAACTGAGTAAAACTGTATTAGTAAACGCTATAGATGGAAGGAATGTAGTGTGGAAACCTACCAAAAAACAATTAGGCAACAACCAATTAAATCCCTTCTAGACAACTTCCTGGACAAAACGTTCCACTGTAATAGTGAAAGTGTAAACTTGTCAGTAGAAAACCTCAACAGTATATTTGACCTCTCAGCTTCTCTATCAAATATAAACATTTCTAACAGAGAACTGAAGAAAACTAACAACAATGATAAATGGTTTGATGAAGAATGAAAAAACCTAAGAAAGAAATGGAGAAACCTGAGTCTACACCTTCACTATGGTGAATCAGTAAAACAATACAGAAATACACCTTCACTATGGTGAATCACTAAAACAATACAGAAATACACCTTCACTATGGTGAATCACTAAAACAATACAGTAATACACCTTCACTATGGTGAATCACTAAAACAATACAGAAATACACCTTCACTATGGTGAATCACTAAAACAATACAGAAATACACCTTCACTATGGTGAATCACTAAAACAATACAGAAATACACCTTCACTATGGTGAATCACTAAAACAATACAGAACTACACCTTCACTATGGTGAATCACTAAAACAATACAGGAACAGCATCAGTAAAACAATACAGAAATACACCTTCACTATGGTGAATCACTAAAACAATACAGGAACAGCACGTCAGAAACCAGCTGAATGTAATTGAAGAATCCATAGACTCTAACCACTTCTGGGAAAACTGGAAAACACTAAAAAAACAACAACATGAAGAGTTATCTATCAAAACAGAGATGTATGGATGAACCACTTCTTCAATCTGTTTGGCCCTTTAACAAAGAACAAAGAGCAAATCAATATACATGATCAAATACAAATCTTAGAATCAACTATTAAAGACCAGAACCCACTGGATTCTCCAATTACATTGAATGAACTACAGGACAAAATACAAACCCTCCAACCCAAAAAGGTCTGTGGTGTTGATGGTTTCCTCAATGAAATGATCAAATATTCAGACCACAAATTCCAATTGGCTGAACTTAAACTCTTTAACATCATCCTTAGCTCTGGCATCTTCCCCAATATTTGGAACCAAGGACTGATCACCCCAATCCACAAAAGCGGAGACAAATTTGACCCCAATAACTACTGTGGGAAATGCGTCAACAGCAACCTTGGGAAAATCCTCTGCATTATCATTAACAGCAGACTAGTTCATTTCCTCAGTGAAAACAATGTACTGAGCAAATGTCAAATCGGCTTTTTATCAAATTATCGTATGACAGACCACGTTTTCACCCTGCACACCCTAATTGACTAACAAACAAACCAAAACAAAGGCAAAGTCTTCTCATACTTTGTTGATTTCAAAAAAATAGAGAGGTAATCATGCTGTCACTGTCCCACAGGCTACAGAGATGTAATCATGCCATCACTGTCCCACAGGCTACAGAGAGCTACTCATGCTGTCACTGTCCTACAGGCTACAGAGAGCTACTCATGCTGTCACTGTCCTACAGGCTACAGAGAGGTAATCATGTTGTCACTCTCCCACAGGCTACAGAGAGCTACTCATGCTGTCACTGTCCTACAGGCTACAGAGATGTAATCATGCCATCACTGTCCCACAGGCTACAGAGATGAAATCATACTGTCACTGTCCCACAGGCTACAGAGATGAAAACATGCTGTCACTGTCCTACAGGCTACAGAGATGAAATCATGCTGTCACTGTCCCACAGGCTACAGAGATGAAATCATGCTGTCACTGTCCCACAGGCTACAGAGATGAAATCATGCTGTCACTGTCCCACAAGCTACAGAGATGAAATCATGCTGTCACTGTTCCACAGGCTACAGAGATTAAATCATGCTATCACTGTCCCACAGGCTACAGAGATGAAATCATGCTGTCACTCTCCCACAGTCTACAGAGATTAAATCATGCTGTCACTGTCCCACAGGCTACAGAGATGAAATCATGCTGTCACTGTCCCCCCCTCCCCTCCCACAGAACCCCCATATTACTCAGAGAAGATATTCCCCACCCTTGAGGAAGAGTCGTGCCTTGAGGAAGAGTCGTGCCTTGAGGAAGAGTCGTGCCTTGAGGAAGAATGCGTGCACAACGACCACACGAGGGGACAGCTTTATTACAGGTCATACTGTTTCTAACTGTCTTAATATCCCTCATAGAAACAACAGTGACTTCATTTTTTGTTTTCACTTCTCTCCAGAAATGCCTTCAGGAACATTTGAACTTTCATGTGCCTTAATATCAAACTTGTATGCCAATCTGTAAATACGAAATAAAATTGTTAAATTACAGGACAGTTGGTTAAGCCACAGAAAAAGACAGCAGCCTTCCCTCTAGCCATGACATGCTGAGAGATGAGTTCTGATTGGTCTGCCATTTAGAAGGCTTCTGTCTATTTGAGCTGGTCAGTATGTGTAGGTAATCCTGTCTAACGCTGCTTTTTAAAACAATGTATCTTGTAGTGGAGCTGCATAAGTGTTGCTCTTCACTTTCTGGAGGATCGAGTTTTGAAATCAGTGGAATTAGAGATGGAGAAAATACCTGTCTGTCTGGCTTGCTAGCTAACGTTAGCTGGCTGGCTTGCTAGCTAACGTTACATGTATGATGTTATTATTCGTATCTCAGAGTCGTTTGCTTGGCTAGTTAGAGCCTAATGTTAGCTAGCAAACATTGAACATGGTTGGTTAGCTACCAGCAGATTCATGCAGGGTAGTAACATTATGGGTTAGGATTATGGTTAATTGTTTAGCTAGCTAGCTAGCTAGCTAACATTAGCTGGCTGGCTCGTTAGCTAACGTTACGTGACGTGTATGATCTTACACATTGTTTACCTAGCTAGGTTCATTGTTTACCTAGCTAGCTAGCTACATGTCTTAACAAAAGACTCCACTATGCAAGTAACCATTTCGGGTGTGTTCGTAAATTCAGTCTGAGTGCAGAATAACTGATGAATTTACAAACGCACAACACCCGTTGAATATGGTAGGCTCGACAATAGAATGAGTCAAAATTCACCCAAGGCTGAAAAGTATGCCAAAAAAAAAGCTATAAATGACAATCTAAATATATCTGGCCATAAATCGACAGTACACCATAGCAAACTATTTGACCATGGTTACTGATCAAAACCTTAAAAAAACCTTGACAAAGTACAGGCTCAGTGAGCACAGCCTTGCCATTGAGAAGGGTAGACACAGGAAAACCTGTCTTCCTGTAGAGGAAAGGCTGTGCAACCACTGCACCACAGCAGAACCTGAGACAGAGCTGCATTTCCTGACAAAATGTCAAAAATATAAGACTATTACAGAGTGTAATTTCACCAAATTTGAAACCGTTATTCAAGTTTCAAAAACGTCTCTGATGAGGATAGGCTACCCGTCCTGTTGGGGGAGGAACATAGAGCTGTGGGTTGGCAGAGCACTACACTACTGCTGCCTGCCTTAGGATGAGGGACACTGACTGACTGACTGACTGACTGACTGACTGACTGACTGACTGACTGACTGACTGACTGACAGACAGACCAGTTATTTATACCCTTCATTATTGTTGTTACTGATTGTCCCGTTGACAACCTCAATTATTATTATTAAATGTTAATATTGTAAATTAATCGCTTTATCGCCACGGTACGCTTTGGCAATATGTACATTGTTAAACTATGCCAATAAAGCAAATTGAATTGAAGAGAGAGAGAGAGAGAGAGAGAGAGAGAGAGAGAGAGAGAGAGAGAGAGAGAGAGAAAGGGGGGGCAGCAGTTTGTGTAACCTGATATCTCTGGGGTTTTCTAACAGCTCTAAACTCTAAACTGAACTGAACTTGCTCCCGTTGAAGTTGGTCGACCCCTCCCCCTTCTCCCACCCCCCTTCTCCCACTTCTCTCTTCCCCCTTCTCCCACTTCTCTCTTCCCCCTTCTCCCCCTTCTCCCACCTCTCTCTTCCCCCTCTCTCCCAGTTCTCTCTTCCCCCTCTCTCCCACCTCTCTCTTCCCCCTCTCTCCCACCTCTCTCTTCCCCCTCTCTCCCAGTTCTCTCTTCCCCCTCTCTCCCACCTCTCTCTTCCCCCTCTCTCCCAGTTCTCTCTTCCCCCTCTCTCCCACTTCTCTCTTCCCCCTCTCTTCCCCCTCTCTCCCACCTCTCTCCCACCTCTCTCCCACCTCTCTCCCAGTTCTCTCTTCCCCCTCTCTCCCACCTCTCTCTTCCCCCTCTCTCCCAGTTCTCTCTTCCCCCTCTCTCCCACCTCTCTCTTCCCCCTCTCTCCCAGTTCTCTCTTCCCCCTCTCTCCCACTTCTCTCTTCCCCCTCTCTTCCCCCTCTCTCCCACCTCTCTCCCACCTCTCTCCCACCTCTCTCCCAGTTCTCTCTTCCCCCTCTCTCCCACCTCTCTCTTCCCCCTCTCTCCCAGTTCTCTCTTCCCCCTCTCTCCCACCTCTCTCTTCCCCCTCTCTCCCAGTTCTCTCTTCCCCCTCTCTCCCACTTCTCTCTTCCCCCTCTCTTCCCCCTCTCTTCCCCCTCTCTTCCCCCCCTCCTCCCACTTCTCTCTCCCACCTCTCTCTTCCACCTCTCTCCCACCTCTCTCTTCCACCTCTCTCCCACCTCTCTTCCACCTCTCTCCCACCTCTCTCTTCCCCCTCTCTCCCACCTCTCTCTTCCCCCTCTCTCCCACCTCTCTCCCACCTCTCTCCCACCTCTCTCTTCCCCCTCTCTCCCAACTCTCTAACTGGTAAGACTCTCTAACTCAGTGCTTCTCAACTGGTTGGTTACGGGAGATTTTGAATGAGTTTTGAATGGGTCGCGGGCGTAAATCGTTTTTTAAATCTAAATATTTTTGTATCCAGTCTGAATTTAAACAACTAAATTATAATTTTATCTCTAAACTAGTTTACTTCAGTCAGAATATGTTTTATATAAAGGTAGAGTTATTAGTGGATTTGGTCTCAAACCAAACAATCAACAATATGGGAAAAATGGAATCATTGCAACATATAATTGCAACATTACTATCAATATAACATTCAAAATATTTTTCAAGATTGCATTTTGCCCCCAAAAATGCACCATATAGACCAGGATCACTACAGCTAACACAGGATCTCACCATATAGACCAGGATCACTACAGCTAACACAGGATCTCACCATATAGACCAGGATCACTACAGCTAACACAGGATCCCACCATATAGACCAGGATCACTACAGCTAACACAGGATCCCACCATATAGACCAGGATCACTACAGCTAACACAGGATCCCACCATATAGACCAGGATCACTACAGCTAACACAGGATCCCACCATATAGACCAGGATCACTACAGCTAACACATGATCCCACCATAGAGACCAGGATCACTACAGCTAACACAGGATCCCACCATAGAAACCAGGATCACTACAGCTAACACAGGATCCCACCATAGAAACCAGGATCACTACAGCTAACACAGGATCCCACCATAGGGACCAGGATCACTACAACTAACACAGGATCCCACCATATAGACCAGGATCACTACAGCTAACACAGGATCCCACCATAGAAACCAGGATCACTACAGCTAACACAGGATCCCACCATATAGACCAGGATCACTACAGCTAACACAGGATCCCACCATATAGACCAGGATCACTTCAGCTAACACAGGATCCCACCATATAGACCAGGATCACTACAGCTAACACAGGATCCCACCATATAGACCAGGATCACTACAGCTAACACAGGATCCCACCATATAGACCAGGATCACTACAGCTAACACAGGATCCCACCATAGAAACCAGGATCACTACAGCTAACACAGGATCCCACCATAGAAACCAGGATCACTACAGCTAACACAGGATCCCACCATAGGGACCAGGATCACTACAACTAACACAGGATCCCACCATATAGACCAGGATCACTACAGCTAACACAGGATCCCACCATAGAAACCAGGATCACTACAGCTAACACAGGACCCCACCATATAGACCAGGATCACTACAGCTAACACAGGATCCCACCATATAGACCAGGATCACTTCAGCTAACACAGGATCCCACCATATAGACCAGGATCACTACAGCTAACACAGGATCCCACCATATAGACCAGGATCACTACAGCTAACACAGGATCCCACCATAGAAACCAGGATCACTACAGCTAACACAGGATCCCACCATATAGACCAGGATCACTACAGCTAACACAGGATCCCACCATATAGACCAGGATCACTACAGCTACGTACATCTACATTTAAACATATTTGTACAACCATTTACCTCAAAACCCTGTCTGTCACAGTTCACTCCCATGTTTGTGAAAGACAACATCTGTTGAAACTATATTCTATAGACAGACAGACATACATCAGACACTCTGGTTAGTTTACAGTCACTGCTATGCTAGTTATCATGTAGTACTTTACCATGTGCTGTCTGTGGGACCTCCTATCCAACTTAACTGTTTGATACACATGTAGTACTTTACCATGCGCTGTCCGTGGGACCTCCTACGAAACTCAGAGGATCCAATTTCACTTAATAACAGGTATGATATCACACACACACACACACACACACACACACACACACACACACACACACACACACACACACACACACACACACACACACACACACACACACACACACACACACACACACACACACACACACACACACACACACACTGAGAACCTTGCATGTGCTCTTACCTCTGTCTATGCTGTCCCTCTGCCCCTCTCTCCTCCGACCAGTGAAAGGGTAGCGTATATTCCACCTATTGCTCTCGATCTCTCCTCTTTTAAAGCCTCAGCTCCTGATCCATCCACGGTGCCTGTGTGTGTTTGTCTGCCTCCCACTCTCTTTGGGAAAGAATTGTTCTGAAAGTTAAAGAAGTCTCAAAGCTACTCCCACCCTCCTGTTAGGCTGCCTGTAGGTCCTAGTGCCTACCTCTCCAATCTCCCCGCCCACCAGGAGAGTTGCACTTTTCCTCAGACCTACTCAATGGCCCTGTAGGGTCAGAGTATTGACCTACTCAATGGCCCTGTAGGGTCAGAGTATTGACCTACTCAATGGCCCTGTAGGGTCAGAGTATTGCTGGTTGTCTTCTCTACCTGGCAGTTCATTGGTTAATTGATTGATTAATGGTCAGAATCAGTCCCTGATTAGAAGGGAAGGATGAACATCTCCTAAACTCTTCTCTTTCACCTTTTCACTCACCTTTTCACTCACTCTTTCGCCTTTTCACTCACCTTTTCACTCACTCTTTCACCTTTTCACTCACCTTTTCACTCACTCTTTCACCTTTTCACTCACCTTTCCACTCCCCTTTTCACTCACCTTTTCACTCACTCTTTCACCTTTTCACTCACCTTTTCACTCACCTTTTCACTCCCCTTTTCTCTCACCTTTTCACTCACTCTCTCACCTTTTCTTTAATTTCTCTCATTGAACGTGACCATAAGACACAACATCGTTACTGTAAGACAAGTCAGCGTAACACATATTACTTTAGTACATTTGAAACTCATAAGTAATAAGGAAGACCGTAACTTCAGTTACAATGACATACATGACCAAGACTGTTCATTACTTAAAGGACATCAGTATGTAACAGAAGCAGAACATAACACATACATTATCCTACACAGTTATACACCGTTACGGGGTCCTACTAACTACAGAGAGACCTGGAGCCTCATGGAGCCTAGCGGGGTCCTACTAACTACAGAGAGACCTGGAGCCTCATGGAGCCTAGCGGGGTCCTACTAACTACAGAGAGACCTGGAGCCTCATGGAGCCTAGCGGGGTCCTACTAACTACAGAGAGACCTGGAGCCTCATGGAGCCTAGCGGGGTCCTACTAACTACAGAGAGACCTGGAGCCTCATGGAGCCTAGCGGGGTCCTACTAACTACAGAGAGACCTGGAGCCTCATGGAGCCTAGCGGGGTCCTACTAACTACAGAGAGACCTGGAGCCTCATGGAGCCTAGCGGGTCCTACTAACTACAGAGAGACCTGGAGCCTCATGGAGCCTAGCGGGGTCCTACTAACTTCAGAGAGACCTGGAGCCTCATGGAGCCTCTGAATGCAAATAGCTCTTCTCACTAACGGCAGATGATAGCATGTTGTTATTATACTGTGGTGAGCTGCTGTAACGTCTCTGTTCTGTGTTGGACTGTGATGTTAAGCCTTTCATAGACTACTGGTGTGTCTGCACCCTAACACAAGGTCATTGTGTTCTGGAACTGTTGCTTGTATAAATAACTGTTGTGTAAAGAACATGATGGTGTTATTAGCTCCCGCTATATAAGGGACGTAACCATTTGTTCCTTGAGTTCTTCCCTGTGAAATCAGAGGTGGAGCTCCCCTGCATCTGCTTGTATTAAATATGTTTCTATTATATCATAAAATAGTCTTTGGATCGAATTTTCCACGACATTTGGTGTCGTGACACTGATGAGAGAGACCTGACTTAAGGTAAGAGACCTTATTCAAAAACATGATTTGTTATATTCATCCATTTAACTTGCTAGATAGAGACTTCACTAAACTTCAGGCTACAATTTATTCTACACCAGATTAAGTTTTTGTTGAGAACGATGATGTTCTAAACCAATTTGATGCCGGCTCTGTTTCCAGTCTATAAGGTCTCATGTGCCAGACTTTGGGGCTCCCAAGTGGCACAGCGGTCTACGACACTGCACCTCAGTGCTAGAGGCGTCACTACAGACTACACTACCTGGTTCAATTCCAGGCTGTATCACAACTGGCCGTGATTGAGAGTCCCATAGGGCGGCGCACAATTGGCCCAGCGTTTTCCGGGTTTGGCCGGTGTAGGCCGTCATTGTAAATAAGAATTTGTTCTTAACTGACTTGCCTAGTTAAATAAAGGTTAAATAAAAAAAATTATATTTCATTATGGACAGAGCATTCCAATGGCAGTGCTAGCCCAGCTATAATAACTGTTGATCCCTGAAAAAAACTTGTCTCGAGAGCTACCTTAAAAAGGAAGCAACCAAAGTTTCTCTCTCCCTTCTGATATATTTAATACATTTGGCACATAACATAGTCATCTCAAAATAGACATTTAATGACTGTGAAGCAGAAAGTGAATATCCAACAGAAAGGGTTGTTTTTTCAGTATGAATAAGTGTATCATCATATCCCCATTTGCACAAAATACTAGGCTACTGACTTGCTTGCAATGCAATACTTCAACCACTAGAAACTGAGCGTACGCATGGTCTAAAGTTTGCAGGAAGCTAAGAAAATGTTCACGTCAAGTTCAGTTTTTATAAATGCCAACTTTTGAGTGAGAGAAAGACAGAGGAGAGAGAGGGAAAGAGAGAGAGGGGTAGAGAGAGAGGTAGATAGAGGTAGGTAGAGAGCGAGAGGTAGAGAGAGAGGTAGAGAGAGAGGTAGAGAGAGGTAGAGAGAGAGAGGTACAGAAAGAGGTAGAGAGAGAGAGGTACAGAGAGAGGTACAGAGAGAGATAGAGAGAGAGAGGTACAGAGAGAGGTATAGAGAGGTAGAGAGAGGTAGGTAGAGAGAGAGAGGTACAGAGAGAGGTAGAGAGAGAGAGGTACAGAGAGAGGTATAGAGAGGTAGAGAGAGGTACAGAGAGAGGTAGAGAGAGGTAGAGAGAGGTAGAGAGAGGTACAGAGAGGTAGAGAGAGGTAGAGAGAGGTAGGTAGAGAGAGAGAGGTAGAGAGAGAGAGGTACAGAGAGAGGTAGAG
>CM042400.1:35237744-35417744 GCA_023634145.1 Thymallus thymallus | reverse complement strand
GTCATCGCTGGATGGAATGCAGGCTGCATCACATCCGGCCAACAGGGCGGCGCACAATTGTCCCATCGTCGTCCAGGTTTGGCCGGGGTAGGCTGTCATTGTAAATAAGAATTTGTTCTTAACTGACTTGCCTAGTTAAATAAATGTCAAATAAAATAAAAATGCTCTTCCGAGGTCAAAATCGATGCCATCGTTACCGCTAAGACCAGCTTTTGGTTGGTCTTAAATATCCCTACCTGCGCTACCTGAAATTGGCACTTTGGCGCACGTTCTTAAGGACACACCTCAGATATTGTCACCCTCCCATCTCAGCGCAAACTAGCTCATATAAGACTAGTAAATTATCAATCCTGGGGCTAGGGTTTGAAAACAGAAGAGTGCCGGCTTTAACAGGTCGAAAGTGTGCGTTTGACAATTGCAATAGTCCCACCAGAAATAGAGCCTTGTGTCTGACAGTGAATATGTTACCTCTGATTCAGACTGTGTCTGACAGTGAATATGTTACCTCTGATTCAGACTGTGTCTGACAGTGAATATGTTACCTCTGATTCAGACTGTGTCTGACAGTGAATATGTTACCTCTGATTCAGACTGTGTCTGACAGTGAATATGTTACCTCTGATTCAGACTGTGTCTGACAGTGAATATGTTACCTCTGATTCAGACTGTGTCTGACAGTGAATATGTTACCTCTGATTCAGACTGTGTCTGACAGTGAATATGTTACCTCTGATTCAGACTGTGTCTGACAGACTGTGTCTGACAGTGAATATGTTACCTCTGATTCAGACTGTGTCTGACAGTGAATATGTTACCTCTGATTCAGACTGTGTCTGACAGTGAATATGTTAGCTCTGATTCAGACTGTGTCTGACAGTGAATATGTTACCTCTGATTCAGACTGTGTCTGACAGACTGTGTCTGACAGTGAATATGTTACCTCTGATTCAGACTGTGTCTGACAGACTGTGTCTGACAGTGAATATGTTACCTCTGATTCAGACTGTGTCTGACAGACTGTGTCTGACAGTGAATATGTTACCTCTGATTCAGACTGTGTCTGACAGACTGTGTCTGACAGTGAATATCTTACCTCTGATTCAGACTGTGTCTGACAGTGAATATGTTACCTCTGATTCAGACTGTGTCTGACAGACTGTGTCTGACAGTGAATATGTTACCTCTGATTCAGACTGTGTCTGACAGTGAATATGTTACCTCTGATTCAGACTGTGTCTGACAGTGAATATGTTACTTCTGATTCAGACTGTGTCTGACAGACTGTGTCTGACAGTGAATATGTTACCTCTGATTCAGACTGTGTCTGACAGACTGTGTCTGACAGTGAATATGTTACCTCTGATTCAGACTGTGTCTGACAGACTGTGTCTGACAGTGAATATGTTACCTCTGATTCAGACTGTGTCTGACAGTGAATATGTTACCTCTGATTCAGACTGTGTCTGACAGTGAATATGTTACCTCTGATTCAGACTGTGTCTGACATACTGTGTCTGACAGTGAATATGTTACCTCTGATTCAGACTGTGTCTGACAGACTGTGTCTGACAGTGAATATGTTACCTCTGATTCAGACTGTGTCTGACAGATTGTGTCTGACAGTGAATATGTTACCTCTGATTCAGACTGTGTCTGACAGACTGTGTCTGACAGTGAATATGTTACCTCTGATTCAGACTGTGTCTGACAGACTGTGTTTGACAGTGAATATGTTACCTCTGATTCAGACTGTGTCTGACAGACTGTGTCTGACAGTGAATATGTTACCTCTGATTCAGACTGTGTCTGACAGACTGTGTCTGACAGTGAATATGTTACCTCTGATTCAGACTGTGTCTGACAGTGAATATGTTACCTCTGATTCAGACTGTGTCTGACAGTGAATATGTTACCTCTGATTCAGACTGTGTCTGACAGTAAATATGTTACCTCTGATTCAGACTGTGTCTGACAGACTGTGTCTGACAGTGAATATGTTACCTCTGATTCAGACTGTGTCTGACAGACTGTGTCTGACAGTGAATATCTTACCTCTTATTCAGACTGTGTCTGACAGACTGTGTCTGACAGTGAATATGTAACCTCTGATTCAGACTGTGTCTGACAGACTGTGTCTGACAGTGAATATGTTACCTCTGATTCAGACTGTGTCTGACAGTGAATATGTTACCTCTGATTCAGACTGTGTCTGACAGACTGTGTCTGACAGTGAATATGTTACCTCTGATTCAGACTGTGTCTGACAGACTGTGTCTGACAGTGAATATCTTACCTCTTATTCAGACTGTGTCTGACAGACTGTGTCTGACAGTGAATATGTAACCTCTGATTCAGACTGTGTCTGACAGACTGTGTCTGACAGTGAATATGTTACCTCTGATTCAGACTGTGTCTGACAGACTGTGTCTGACAGTGAATATGTTACCTCTGATTCAGACTGTGTCTGACAGACTGTGTCTGACAGTGAATATGTTACCTCTGATTCAGACTGTGTCTGACAGACTGTGTCTGACAGTGAATATGTTACCTCTGATTCAGACTGTGTCTGACTGTGAGTGCATGCATATGCCTTGTTTTGAGTATGTTTGTGCAAGCATGTGTTGGTTTGTTACAGGAAATAATCACTGCCGTCTCGTGAGGTTAGCATAAGACAGAATGGAATGGAATGGAAACAGCAGAGGCTTTGATCATGTGAAACTATGCTAATGTTATTTATAATATTTATATCCAGTAGCAGCACACTGTGTTGAAGCTAACCACCCTATCTCCTCCCTCAAATACACAGGCACTGAGCATGTTGCTCTACCAAGGAGAGGAGGTAATATGGAGACCCTACTACTACAGAGGGAGGCCTACTGGATATCCTGTCTAAAAACATCGCCCCCTAGTGGTCTGAATATTGACTTTGACCTTCTGAACAATGATCTTCTATAAATGGATGTTCTTTCTACAGCGTATCAGTGTTCACTCAGTATGTCCCCCACGTTGGTGATGCTCACTAGGCATTATGGTTGAACCAAAATATTACATGTAACAAAAAAATGTAATGAAATAGGAATCGATTAAATATATATGTGAAATTGAATCAAACAATAATGTATGTTGATGCTAATGTTATGCAGAATATTTAATTATGTTTCCATATGATAACCATAGCCTAATATATTGAATGTGCTATAAACTAAGGTTTTTTAACAGTTTCACTCAATTACCTCTAATTAACCTAATAATTATGACACACCCCCCACCATTCATTGGTTGCACTAATTGCACCATTTGTCTACATAGCCTGGTTCAAGCATTCATGACATCACCCTGAAGAAGACACAGTGAAGCCGCAACGTTGGTGATTTACCCAATAAATGACTGGGAGTTTATACATAGAGTTATTTTTATAGTTTATAGTTTATTCTCCATTAGTCAGCACATCTACATATAATAAATTACTCTGGGTGTGCGCCAGCCCATGTTCTTTATTTGATCATGTGAAACTACGTCAATGATTTTAATTGGCTGATGCATAAACTGAACCTAAAACATAATATTTGTCTAATGTTCTCAAGTCAGACCCCTGTGTGTTTTACAGGTCCTCTGTGATAACATCTCAGCTTTTCTCCTGAACCCGACAGTGTTGTGGAATGTGTGATTCTGTTCCCCTGCCAGTCTCTCTGTCTGAGTCCCTAATGGCACCCTATTCTGCATAGGGCTCTGGTCAAAAGTAGTGCACTATGTAGGGTATAGGGTGCCATGTGGATTGCAGGCTCTGAGTCCAACATGCAGCTCCCACAGCTAACCGCACTTAACACTCTTGTTTCATTAGATGTGTGTGTGTGCATGCGTGTGAATCATATTATTCTGCCGCCACAGAAAGCCCTTTCCCAGAGTTCCCAGGGAACAATAACCGTTTCCTCCAATGCTGCATCTTGGGTGAATTTTAAAGCTGGTTCCAAGCCAAGAACTAGGATGAGAACTCTTCTGTGATCTTAGGCTTCTGTGTTCCGCAAGTTTTCCTAAGCAAAAAAAGTAAGAAATTCTCCTCTCTGACTTAAGGGTTGTCTTCTGTTGCTGGTTTGCATTGTTCTAGTCTGAGTCAGACTGGGGTTAACTAGTCCATGTTCGCCTTGTCCCAGTCTGTACTCCCCACATGTCTCAAGCTGACCACCATCATTCCTGTTTCCAAGAAGGCTTCATGCCACAATGGCTACCGCCGTGTAGCACTCACTTCTGTGATCATGAAGCGCTTTGAAAGGCTGGTTATGGCACACATCAACTCCATCATCCCAGACACCCTAGACCAGCTCCAATTTGCATAACGCCCCAACAGATCCATAGACAACACACTCCACACTGCCTGCACCTAGATAAGAGGAACACACACACACACACACACACACACACACACACACACACACACACACACACACACACACACACACACACACACACACACACACACACACACACACACACACAGCTCTGTGGAACTGCTCTTTTTTAGTCAGTTAAGAACAAATTCTTATTTAACTAACTTGGACGACGCTGGACCAATTGTGCGCCGCCCTATGGGACTCCCAATCACGGTCGGTTGTGTTTTAAGTCTGGCAGGCAGGCATTGGTTGCTTACCAACGCCTGCCAACGCCTGCCTGCCAGGCTGAAGACAGACCAGTTCCACAGAGCTGTTTGCTTACATGGACCATTTTACTGCCACCAGTTAGTAAACAGCAGCACTGCAAAGTGCACTTAACTTAACCACTTTGTACCCTAACATGTCTCCTCATCCACTTAACTTAACCACTTTGTACCCTAACATGTCTCCTCATCCACTTAACTTAACCACTTTGTACCCTAACATGTCTCCTCATCCACTTAACTTAACCACTTTGTACCCTAACATGTCTCCTCATCCACTTAACTTAACCACTTTGTACCCTAACATGTCTCCTCATCCACTTAACTTAACCACTTTGTACCCTAACATGTCTCCTCATCCACTTAACTTAACCACTTTGTACTCTAACATGTCTCCTCATCCACTTAACTTAACCACTTTGTACCCTAACATGTCTCCTCATCCACTTAACTTAACCACTTTGTACCCTAACATGTCTCCTCATCCACTTAACTTAACCACTTTGTACCCTAACATGTCTCCTCATCCACTTAACTTAACCACTTTGTACCCTAACATGTCTCCTCATCCACTTAACTTAACCACTTTGTACCCTAACATGTCTCCTCATCCACTTAACTTAACCACTTTGTACTCTAACATGTCTCCTCATCCACTTAACTTAACCACTTTGTACCCTAACATGTATCCTCATCCACTTAACTTAAACACTTTGTACCCTAACGTGTCTCCTCATCCACTTAACTTAACCACTTTGTACTCTAACATGTCTCCTCATCCACTTAACTTAAACACTTTGTACCCTAACATGTCTCCTCATCCACTTAACTTAACCACTTTGTACCCTAACATGTCTCCTCATCCACTTAACTTAACCACTTTGTACCCTAACATGTCTCCTCATCCACTTAACTTAAACACTTTGTACCCTAACGTGTCTCCTCATCCACTTAACTTAACCACTTTGTACTCTAACATGTCTCCTCATCCACTTAACTTAACCACTTTGTACCCTAACATGTCTCCTCATCCACTTAACTTAACCACTTTGTACCCTAACATGTCTCCTCATCCACTTAACTTAACCACTTTGTACCCTAACATGTCTCCTCATCCACTTAACTTAACCACTTTTGTACCCTAACATGTCTCCTCATCCACTTATTTCTTCTCCCTCCCCACCGTGTGTGTGTGTGTGTGTGTGTGTGTGTGTGTGTGTGTGTGTGTGTGTGTGTGTGTGTTTGGCCCTGCCAGGCATCATGGAAAGGTTTCAGAGAGTTCAGGGACGTTTCCCAACGAGAGAGACAAACTTTCCCAACCATCCCTCACTCTGGCCCTGACGCCAGAACCCCCAACCTGGCAGACTGGACGGAGACAACAGAGGAGGGGAGAGGCTAACAGCCATCCCAATAGAAAGCTCTAATCTTGCTAGCTAACAGTGTCAAGGCCACTAAGCCAGCTACATAGAAACAGATGTCCAGAACAGTCCAGAACAGCACTCTTTTCTAATACTGAATGGATGAACAACCAAGAACAGAATTTTTAAAGTGGAACTGCACCAGCTGACGTTGTCTAGTTTTTTGGCTTGCTCCTCAAAAAATGCTAGCGGCCATTTTGTCTGGTGGTAATGATATAGGATCTTAATTTGAGCCAGTTTGCTACAGCAGGAAGATAATCCTGCAGCAACAGGAAATGTGAATTATTATGTGGATTATATATTAATGGTATTATTGTAGCGGTTGATACATTTTCCAGTAGGGCAAATCAAGTCTGAAAAAGTGGAAATTACAAACTTTAGAATAAACTAAACTAAAATATACTACAAGTTTGTATTTCCAGCTGTGCAGGAACATTATCAGCAACAAAATAGTGATCCAATTAAGATCCTACATCTGTACCTTGGCAAACATGTCAGAGTGGTCATACCTTCCTGTGTGGTATCCCTGATCATGGTCCCTCCCCATAATGACTGATACCGTTCAATTCAATAACAAAAAATTAAAATACAAGTGAACAGTTGCATTAATATGGAGTTGGTTCCCCCTTTTCTGCTATAACAGCCTCCACTCTTCTGGGAAGGCTTTCCACTATACGTTGGAACATTGCTGCAGGGACTTGCTTCCATTCAGCCACAAGAGCATTAGTGAGGATGTGAACTGATGTTGGGGGATTAGGCCTGACTCGCAGTCTGCGTTCTAATTAATCCCAAAGGTGTTCAATGGGGTTGAGGTCAGTGCTCTGTGCAGGCCAGTCAAGTTCTTCCACACCGATCTCGACAAACCATTTCCGCTTTGTGCATGGGGGCATTGTCATGCTGAAACAGGAAAGGACCTTCCCCAAACTGTTGCTACAATGTTGGAAGAACAGAATCGTCTAGAATGCCATTGTCATTATAAAGAACAGTGTACCAGCAGCAAATGATCAGTGTAAAAGTGTGTGTGTGTGTTTGTGGTCTTCTGGTCCGACTTAGGAGGCGTTCACACCACCCACCACTTCCGAGTATATTACTCGCTAATGTTGTCTCTGGATAATAACGTTGACGAGCTCAAGGGGAGGGTTGCTTTCCTGAGAGACACCAGGGATGGTAACATACTCTGTTTCATGGAAACATGGGTTCTCAGTGCATCGCGCCGACAGGAATAAACATCTCTCCGGGAAGCAGAAGGGCAGAGGTATATGTTTCATGATTAACAACTCATGGTGTAACTGTGATAACATACAGGAACTCAAGTCCTTCTGTTCACCCGATCTATATACCTCACAATCAAATGCCAACCGTATTTTTTTTATTTTTTGTTTTTTTTAAACTTTTTTTTGACAGGGAAAACAGACTGAGACCTAGATCTCTTTCACGGCTGTGCCCTGTATAAACATGTTAACGTGTACAATTTAGACACACAGACATACATTTTGGACACACAGACAGCATTACCTCCCAAGAGAATTTTCCTCGGTTATAGTCACAGCCAGCCGACACCACGACTGCCCTCAAAGAACTTCATTGGACTTTATGCAAACTGGAAACCACATATCCTGAGGTTGCATTTATTGTAGCTGGGGATTTTAACAAAGCACATTTGAGGTAAGGGAAAGGATAGGCCTAATTGACAAAAATGAATGGCAACTTATTGCCATTGGGAGAAACATATACACAAAAGAAAATACCACCGAATTGGACGGCAGATAGATCAAAACATATTGCAAATGGAACATGGCAAATGCTGCTGTAGTAAATCAAAAATGCAAAAGGTGGTGAGCCCACCGTATGAAAACATATGGTAAAAGGATACAAAGTCAGTTTTCAAGGGTGAAATTACAAATGTTTTAAACTTCGTAGAAAGTGCGTTTTGGACCGTTATACATTACTGAAGAACCGTAAGCATATAGATTTGTCTTATTTTAAACAGGTTTGTCCATTTCAGGCATATAATACAGGCAAATGGTCAAAATGTCCACTTGTCACATATGATCATAGGAAGTCGGGTTCCTAACCCAAAAGTCACAGAACCAAATCATGGGTTGGCTTGCGCAGATCGGGAGGACCTGTCACCCAAAAGCACCTAAAATATAGCTTAGGCTTCAATTTGGGACTACTTTCTTGCACAGTCTGGGCCTCACAGTTCATTCCGGGCCTACTTTTTGCACACTCGCTGCGGTCACACCGAGAGAGACAAGGTCAAGTGGGATACCTCGTTGGACTCGGAACGGCCTAAAGACTATAGTGATGCCGTTCGTTTTTTGTTCAGTGATGATTTTAGCCTGTCCATTTGGTGATGGTAACACCCTATTTAAACTTATGGGTAAAGGACACTGTCCATTTGGTGAAGGTAACACCCTGTTTAAACTTATGGGTAATGGACACTGTCCATTTGGTGATGGTAACACCCTGTTTAAACTTATGGGCAATGGACACTTTCCATTTGCAATATAACATATGGACATTGCCAATGTATTATACTGCAAAAAGATATTGTAGTGACACCAAGCTGATACATACTGACACCCAACTCACTTTGTCCAACTCGTTTGGAAGCCAACTATCACATACTAAAGAGCCGGCCCAAAAAATTCAGTTAAAAAACATAAAACAACATAAAACACGTAGTTATATTCGAGCTGCGGGTCCAGTTCTGACATTATTTGTAGGCCTAGCTTAAGCGACCCCCGAATTAGTGCTGAAAATGATTTTTTTTCAGGGGTTGCTATTGGGTCCCTGAACAAGCTATCGGCCAGAAACTTGTAGGGTAAGTTTCTATGGGTCAAGACGGTTTCAACGCACCTAACCTTGTGATTCTGGACGTTTTCTACATATCGTAATTTTCGTGATGTTAAAAATGAATGGGATATATTGCAAATGGACGTGGCTGTTTCTCGGCCGGAGAACCTTCTAGAGCCACATAACTCACTGTGCAGAACCTCCTTGAGCTCTAGAACAAGTTTCTAAAGTTTCAGAGCTCTTGGTCCGACGGTTCTTTGATGGTTCAAACAGAGGTACAGTGGGGAGAACAAGTATTTGATACACTGCCAATTTTGCAGGTTTTCCCACTTACTAAGCATGTAGAAGTCTGTAATTTTTATCATATGTACTCTTCAACTGTGAGTGACGGAATCTAAATCAAAAATCCAGAAAATCACATTGTATGATTTTTAAGTAATTAATTTGCATTTTATTGCATGACATAAGTATTTGATACATCAGAAAAGCAGAACTTAATATTTGGTACAGAAACCTTTGTTTGCAATTACAGAGATCATACGTTTCCTGTAGTTCTTGACCAGGTTTGCACACACTGCAGCAGGGATTTTGGCCCACTCCTCCATCCAGATCCTTCAGGTTTCGGGGCTGTCGCTGGGCAATACGGACTTTCAGCTCCCTCCAAAGATATTCTATTGGGTTCAGGTCTGGAGACTGGCTAGGCCACTCCAGGACCTTGAGATGCTTCTTACGGAGCCACTCCTTAGTTGCCCTGGCTGTGTGTTTCGGGTCGTTGACATGCTGGAAGACCCAGACACGACCCATCTTCAATGCTCTTACTGAGGGAAGGAGGTTGTTGGCCAAGATCTCGCGATACATGGCCCCATCCATCCTCCCCTCAATACGGTGCAGTCGTCCTGTCCCCTTTGCAGAAAAGCATCCCCAAAGAATTATGTTTCCACCTCCATGCTTCACGGTTGGGATGGTGTTCTTGGGGTTGTACTCATTCTTCTTCTTCCTCCAAACACGGCGAGTGGAGTTTAGACCAAAAAGCTCTATTTTTGTCTCATCAGACCACATGACCTTCTCCCATTCCTCCTCTGGATCATCCAGATGGTCATTGGCAAACTTCAGACGGGCCTGGACATGCGCTGGCTTGAGCAGGGGGACCTTGCGTGCGCTGCAGGACGGCGCAGTGTGTTACTAATGGTTTTCTTTGAGACTGTGGTCCCAGCTCTCTTCAGGTCATTGACCAGGTCCTGCCGTGTAGTTCTGGGCTGATCCCTCACATTCCTCATGATCATTGATGCCCCACGAGGTGAGATCTTGCATGGTGCCCCAGACCGAGGGAGATTGACCGTCATCTTGAACTTCTTCCATTTTCTAATAATTGCGCCAACAGTTGTTGCCTTCTCACCAAGCTGCTTGCCTATTGTCCTGTAGCCCATCCCAGCCTTGTGCAGGTCTACAATTGTATCCCTGATCTCCTTACACAGCTGTTTGATTGAGTGTGTGGAGTCCGTTTGATTGAGTGTGTGGACAGGTGTCTTTTATACAGGTAACGAGTTCAAACAGGTGCAGTTAATACAGGTAATGAGTGGAGAACAGGCGGGCTTCTTAAAGAAAAACTAACAGGTCTGTGAGAGCCGGAATTCTTACTGGTTGGTAGGTGATCAAATACTTATGTCATGCAATAAAATGCAAATTAATTATTTAAAAATCATACAATTTGATTTTCTGGAATTTTGTTTTAGATTCCGTCTCTCACAGTTGAAGTGTACCTATGATAAAAATTACAGACCTCTACATGCTTTGTAAGTAGGAAAACCTGCAAAATCGGCAGTGTATCAAATACTTGTTCTCCCCACTGTAACTATTGCAGGCTCTGTGCATCTGTAAGCCACACACTGTGTCCCTCCGTCTTCACTGTGTGTTTCTTGGAGGTCTGATGGACAGTGTGAGCACTTGTCAGGCTAGAGCATGTCTCTCTAGGTGCTTTCTCTGTTTCCTGGGCTTATGGGGTGGTTCTTTGGGTCTCAAAATAACAATTGAAGTACAGGGGGCTGTGTGAGTCTTTCCATTGGCAATAGGACATATTGGCACTGGCAATATATCATTTGGCCAATGGCCAATGGACACTGTCCATCTGCAATATGACAATCCATATCACTTATTGCAGATGGACAAAGTTCATATAGAAAATCCCAGAAATCACTTAGAGCTCTGAAACCTGCCTTAACCTGCCTCAACTGGCTCTATACGTTTTGTCTGCATATGATTTCTCGTAAACTAAGAAAGATAAATCAATTTTTCCTTACACTGTAGGCTCATATACTTTGACATGCAGTGGTCAAATTAGTGCTGTATCACTGTTTTTGACATGAAATCCCAGAAAGTGTGCCGGTCCAGATGGCATCCCTAGCCACGTCCTCAGAGCATGCACAGACCAGCTGGCTGGTGTGTTTACAGAGATATCTCTCCCTATCCTAGTCTGCTGTCCCAACATGCTTCAAGATGTCCACCATTGTTCCTGTACCTAAGAAAACGAAGGTAACTGAACTAAATGACTATCAGCCCCGTAGCACTGACCTCTGTCATAATGAAGTGCTTTGAGAGACTAGTCAAGAATCATATCACCTCTACCTTACCTGTCACCCTAGACCCACTTCAATGTGCTTACCGCCCCAATAGATCCACAGATGATGCAATCGCCACCACGTTACACACTGCCCTATCCCATCTGGACAAGAGGAATACCTATGTAAGAATACTGTTCATTGACTATAGCTCAGCATTCAACACCATAGTACCCTCCAAGCTCATCATTAAGCTTGAGGCCCTGGGTCTGAACCCCGCCCTGTGCAACTGGGTCCTGGACTTCCTGACGGGTCGCCCCCAGGTGGTGAAGGTAGGAAACAATACCTCCTCTTCACTGATCCTCAACACAGGAGCCCCACAAGGATGCGTGCTCAGCCCACTCCTGTACTCCCTGTTCACCCATGACTGCTTGGTCAAGCACGCCTCCAACTCAATCATCAAGTTTGCAGACGACACAACAGTAGTAGGCTTGATTACCAACAATGATGAGACAGCCTACAGGGAGGAGTTGAGGGCTCTGGGAGTGTGGTGCCAGGAAAATAACCTCTCACTCAACGTCAGCAAAACTAAGGAGATGATTGTTGACTTCAGGAAACAGCAGAGGGTGCAGCCCCGATCTACATTGATGGGACCACAGTGGAGAAGGTGGAAAGCTGAAATGGTCCACCCACACAGACAGTGTATTGAAGAAGGCGCAACCGGTCCCCAGTCTGGTACCTCCAGCGCCAGTTCTCAATCCAGAGTCCTTGTGGCAACTCCCAGTCCGGTATCGCCAGTGGCGGCCCTCCGCACTCCTCCTCCAGTGCGTCTCCCCAGCCTGGTGCGACCTGTGCCGGCTTCCCGCACTCGCCTTCCAGTGCGTCTCCCCAGCCCGGTACAACCAGTGCCGGCTCCACGCACCAGGCATCCAGTGCGTCTCAGCAGCCCTGCTGAACCGGTGCCCAGTCCGGGACCGGTCACCAGCCCAGTCCGGAGCCTCCAGTGAAGGTCCACAGCCCGGAGCGTCCAGGTACGGTCCACAGCCCGGAGCCTCCAGTGACGGTCCACAGCCCGGAGCCTCCAGGTACGGTCCACAGCCCGGAGCCTCCAGTGACGGTCCACAGCCCGGAGCCTCCAGGTACGGTCCACAGCCTGGAGCCTCCAGATATGGTCCTCAGCCAGGAGCCTCCAGGTACGGTCCACAGCCTGGGGTCTCCAGTCCTACCACCAACCCACATCTAGCTGTTTACTGTGATCCTACCACCAACCTATATCCAGCGGTTTACTGTGATCCTACCACCAACCTATATCCAGCTGTTTACTGTGATCCTACCACCAACCCATATCCAGCTGTTTACTGTGATCCTACCACCAACTTACATACAGCTGTTTACTGTGATCCTACCACCTACCTATATCCAGCTGTTTACTGTGATCCTACCACCAACCCATATCCAGCTGTTTACTGTGATCCTACCACCAACTTACATACAGCTGTTTACTGTGATCCTACCACCAACCCACATCCAGCTGTTTACTGTGATCCTACCACCAACCCATATCCAGCTGTTTACTGTGATCCTACCACCAACCCACATCCAGCTGTTTACTGTGATCCTACCACCAATCCACATCCAGCTGTTTACTGTGATCCTACCACCAACATCCAGGTGTTTACTGTGATCCTACCACCAACCCATATCCAGCTGTTTACTGTGATCCTACCACCAACCCACATCCAGCTGTTTACTGTGATCCTACCACCAACATCCAGGTGTTTACTGTGATCCTACCACCAACCCACATCCAGCTGTTTACTGTGATCCTACCACCAACCCACATCCAGCTGTTTACTGTGATCCTACCACCAACCCACATCCAGCTGTTTACTGTGATCCTACCACCAACCCATATCCAGGTGTTTACTGTGATCCTACCACCCACATCCAGCTGTTTACTGTGATCCTACCACCAACCCACATCCAGGTGTTTACTGTGATCCTACCACCAACCCATATCCAGCTGTTTACTGTGATCCTACCACCAACCCACATCCAGCTGTTTACTGTGATCCTACCACCCACATCCAGCTGTTTACTGTGATCCTACCACCAACCCACATCCAGGTGTTTACTGTGATCCTACCACCAACATCCAGCTGTTTACTGTGATCCTACCACCAACCAACATCCAGGTGTTTACTGTGATCCTACCACCAACCCACATCCAGCTGTTTACTGTGATCCTACCACCAACCCACATCCAGGTGTTTACTGTGATCCTACCACCAACCCACATCCAGGTGTTTACTGTGATCCTACCACCAACCAACATCCAGGTGTTTACTGTGATCCTACCACCAACATCCAGGTGTTTACTGTGATCCTACCACCAACCAACATCCAGGTGTTTACTGTGATCCTACCACCAACCCACATCCAGGTGTTTACTGTGATCCTACCACCAACCCACATCCAGCTGTTTACTGTGATCCTACCACCAACCCATATCCAGCTGTTTACTGTGATCCTACCACCAACTTACATACAGCTGTTTACTGTGATCCTACCACCAACCTATATCCAGCTGTTTACTGTGATCCTACCACCAACCCATATCCAGCTGTTTACTGTGATCCTACCACCAACTTACATACAGCTGTTTACTGTGATCCTACCACCAACCCACATCCAGCTGTTTACTGTGATCCTACCACCAACCCATATCCAGCTGTTTACTGTGATCCTACCACCAACCCACATCCAGGTGTTTACTGTGATCCTACCACCAACCCACATCCAGCTGTTTACTGTGATCCTACCACCAACATCCAGGTGTTTACTGTGATCCTACCACCAACCCATATCCAGCTGTTTACTGTGATCCTACCACCAACCCACATCCAGCTGTTTACTGTGATCCTACCACCAACATCCAGGTGTTTACTGTGATCCTAACACCAACATCCAGGTGTTTACTGTGATCCTACCACCAACCCACATCCAGCTGTTTACTGTGATCCTACCACCCACATCCAGCTGTTTACTGTGATCCTACCACCAACCCACATCCAGCTGTTTACTGTGATCCTACCACCAACCCATATCCAGGTGTTTACTGTGATCCTACCACCCACATCCAGCTGTTTACTGTGATCCTACCACCAACCCACATCCAGGTGTTTACTGTGATCCTACCACCAACCCATATCCAGCTGTTTACTGTGATCCTACCACCAACCCACATCCAGCTGTTTACTGTGATCCTACCACCCACATCCAGCTGTTTACTGTGATCCTACCACCAACCCACATCCAGGTGTTTACTGTGATCCTACCACCAACATCCAGCTGTTTACTGTGATCCTACCACCAACCAACATCCAGGTGTTTACTGTGATCCTACCACCAACCCACATCCAGCTGTTTACTGTGATCCTACCACCAACCCACATCCAGGTGTTTACTGTGATCCTACCACCAACCCACATCCAGGTGTTTACTGTGATCCTACCACCAACCCACATCCAGCTGTTTACTGTGATCCTACCACCAACCAACATCCAGCTGTTTACTGTGATCCTACCACCAACCAACATCCAGGTGTTTACTGTGATCCTACCACCAACCCACATCCAGGTGTTTACTGTGATCCTACCACCAACCCACATACAGCTGTTTACTGTGATCCTACCACCAACCCACATCCAGGTGTTTACTGTGATCCTACCACCAACCCATATCCAGCTGTTTACTGTGATCCTACCACCAACCCACATCCAGCTGTTTACTGTGATCCTACCACCAACCCACATCCAGCTGTTTACTGTGATCCTACCACCAACCCACATCCAGCTGTTTACTGTGATCCTACCACCAACATCCAGCCGACACAGTTGTTTCCCATTTCATATAGCGAAAACTCAAATCACACACACACACACACACACACACACACACACACACACACACACACACACACACACACACACACACACACACACACACACACACACACACACACACACACACACACACACACACACACACACACATGTACACACACAAATGTACACACACACATACACACAAACAGTCACGCATGCAGACACACAGGCACACTAGGATTTAGAGAGCTTATAGTTTCCTGTTCTATCATCTGTAGGATCTGGGGAAGGACTCGGTTTAACATTCCATTTCGATGACATCACACAACCTAAAGCACTATACAACAGACACACACACACACAAACACGCACGCACACACACACACACACACCCACACACACACACAACCTACAGCACCATAACAACCAATATTTTTATTTATTTAACCTTTGTTTTGACAGGGAGTCAATGCTGAGACCAAGGTCTCTTTATTTAGACAGAGAGTCAATGCTGAGACCAAGGTCTCTTTATTTAGACAGAGAGTCAATGCTGAGACCAAGGTCTCTTTATTTAGACAGAGAGTCAATGCTGAGACCAAGGTCTCTTTATTTAGACAGAGAGTCAATGCTGAGACCAAGGTCTCTTTATTTAGACAGAGAGTCAATGCTGAGACCAAGGTCTCTTTATTTTGACAGGGAGTCAATGCTGAGACCAAGGTCTCTTTATTTAGACAGAGAGTCAATGCTGAGACCAAGGTCTCTTTATTTAGACAGAGAGTCAATGCTGAGACCAAGGTCTCTTTATTTAGACAGAGAGTCAATGCTGAGACCAAGGTCTCTTTATTTAGACAGAGAGTCAATGCTGAGACCAAGGTCTCTTTATTTTGACAGGGAGTCAATGCTGAGACCAAGGTCTCTTTATTTAGACAGGGAGTCAATGCTGAGACCAAGGTCTCTTTATTTAGACAGAGAGTCAATGCTGAGACCAAGGTCTCTTTATTTAGACAGAGAGTCAATGCTGAGACCAAGGTCTCTTTATTTAGACAGAGAGTCAATGCTGAGACCAAGGTCTCTTTATTTAGACAGAGAGTCAATGCTGAGACCAAGGTCTCTTTATTTAGACAGAGAGTCAATGCTGAGACCAAGGTCTCTTTATTTTGACAGGGAGTCAATGCTGAGACCAAGGTCTCTTTATTTTGACAGGGAGTCAATGCTGAGACCAAGGTCTCTTTATTTAGACAGAGAGTCAATGCTGAGACCAAGGTCTCTTTATTTTGACAGGGAGTCAATGCTGAGACCAAGGTCTCTTTATTTAGACAGGGAGTCAATGCTGAGACCAAGGTCTCTTTATTTAGACAGAGAGTCAATGCTGAGACCAAGGTCTCTTTATTTAGACAGAGAGTCAATGCTGAGACCAAGGTCTCTTTATTTAGACAGAGAGTCAATGCTGAGACCAAGGTCTCTTTATTTAGACAGAGAGTCAATGCTGAGACCAAGGTCTCTTTATTTAGACAGAGAGTCAATGCTGAGACCAAGGTCTCTTTATTTAGACAGAGAGTCAATGCTGAGACCAAGGTCTCTTTATTTAGACAGAGAGTCAATGCTGAGACCAAGGTCTCTTTATTTAGACAGAGAGTCAATGCTGAGACCAAGGTCTATTTTCCAGATGAGCCCTGTATAGCACCACAATAAACATCAAAATACAATATACACATTAAACTACATATTCATATACACAATAAAATACACGTTATTGTACACAACAATACATACACAAAAAAGCAAAACCAATCATAAAAAACAGACACATTGTTCAGTAAAAAGGTCACCTAACAACCGTCTGAAAGGCTAGAGCCACCAATTCCTCCAATGTTAAAGTGTATTGTTGATCATTCCACACATAGGGTGCAAGGAAATGAAAGGCTGGTTTACCCAACTCTCTCCAGATTTAACCGATGCTTTAGGCTTTCTGATTTGCCTTACATGATTCCTCAGTTGCTTAATGTTTAATATTTCATGTTTATTTAACTAGGCAAGTCAGTTAGCTGATAGCTTGGCTTCTCTTTTGAGCTAACAATAGCAGATATAAGGGTTGAGTTCAAACGAATGGGTACAAGATTACAACTGACAACACCCCTGGCAGTATAGACAAGATTACAACTGACAACACCCCTGGCAGTATAGACAAGATTACAACTGACAACACCCCTGGCAGTATAGACAAGATTACAACTGACAACACCCCTGGCAGTATAGACAAGATTACAACTGACAACACCCCTGGCAGTATAGACAAGATTACAACTGACAACACCCCTGGCAGTATAGACAAGATTACAACTGACAACACCCCTGGCAGTATAGACAAGATTACAACTGACAACACCCCTGGCAGTATAGACAAGATTACAACTGACAACACCCCTGGCAGTATAGACAAGATTACAACTGACAACACCCCTGGCAGTATAGACAAGATTACAACTGACAACACCCCTGGCAGTATAGACAAGATTACAACTGACAACACCCCTGGCAGTATAGACAAGATTACAACTGACAACACCCCTGGCAGTATAGACAAGATTACAACTGACAACACCCCTGGCAGTGTAGACAAGATTACAACTGACAACACCCCTGGCAGTATAGACAAGATTACAACTGACAACACTCCTGGCAGTGTAGACAAGATTACAACTGACAACACCCCTGGCAGTATAGACAAGATTACAACTGACAACACCCCTGGCAGTATAGACAAGATTACAACTGACAACACTCCTGGCAGTGTAGACAAGATTACAACTGACAACACCCCTGGCAGTATAGACACGATTACAACTGACAACACCCCTGGCAGTATAGACAAGATTACAACTGACAACACCCCTGGCAGTATAGACAAGATTACAACTGACAACACCCCTGGCAGTATAGACAAGATTACAACTGACAACACCCCTGGCAGTATAGACAAGATTACAACTGACAACACTCCTGGCAGTATAGACAAGATTACAACTGACAACACCCCTGGCAGTATAGACAAGATTACAACTGACAACACTCCTGGCAGTATAGACAAGATTACAACTGACAACACCCCTGGCAGTATAGACAAGATTACAACTGACAACACCCCTGGCAGTATAGACAAGATTACAACTGACAACACCCATGGCAGTATAGACAAGATTACAACTGACAACACCCCTGGCAGTATAGACAAGATTACAACTGACAACACCCCTGGCAGTATAGACAAGATTACAACTGACAACACTCCTGGCAGTATAGACAAGATTACAACTGACAACACCCCTGGCAGTAGTCATTTAGATCCACTGAATGTTCCTCAGATCGTAACACCCTGACCCAGTGACTCAGTCATTTAGATCCACTGAATGTTCCTCAAGTATGTTCCTTTTGATGGCGTAGAAGGCCCTTCTTGCCTTGTCTCTTAGATCATTCACAGCTTTGTGGCAGAATCTGGCAGAATCTGTGCAGAAGATCTAGGTGCTGCTGTAGCCCCTCCTTGGTTGTTGACAGAAGCACCAGATCATCAGCAAATAGTAGACATTTGACTTCAGATTCTAGTAGGGTACTGTATATGTTGAAGAGGGTGGGGCTTAAGCTGCATCCCTGTCTCACCCCACGGCCCTCTGGAAAGAAATGTGTGTGTTTTTTGCCCATTTTAACCTCTGTTTGTGTACATGGATTTTATAATGTCATATGTTTTTCCCCCAACACCACTATCTATCAATTTGTATAGCAGACCTTCATGCCAAATTGAGTCGAAGGCTTTTTTGAAATCAACAAAGCTTGAGAAGACTTTGCCTTTGTTTTGGTTTGTTTGTTAGTCAATTAGGGTGTGCAGGGTGAAAACGTGGTCTGTCATACGGTAATTTGGTGTAAAAGCTGATTTGACATTTGCTCAGTACATTGTTTTCACTGAGGAAATGAACTAGTCTGCTGTTAATGATAATGCAGAGGATTTTCCCAAGGTTGCTGTTGACGCATTTCCCACAGTAGTTATTGGGGTCAAATTTGTCTCCACTTTTGTGGATTGGGGTGATCAGTCCTTGGTTCCAAATATTGGGGAAGATGCCAGAGCTAAGGATGATGTTAAAGAGTTTAAGTATAGCCAATTGGAATTTGTTGTCTGTATATATTGCGAATACTATCAACACCATAGGCCTTTTTGGGTTGGTGGGTTTTTATTTTGTCCTGTAGTTCATTCAACGTAATTGGGTTTTATCTCTCTCTCTCTCTCTCTCTCTCTCTCTCTCTCTCTCTCTCTCTCTCTCTCTCTCTCTCTCTCTCTCTCTCTCTCTCTCTCTCTATCTCTCTGTGTCTCTCTCTCTCTCTCTCTCTCTCTCTCTTCATATGATAGTTACTTAGTGAATGTTTTTATTTTTGGCCAAACCTGGACGACGCTGGGCCAATTGTGCGCCACCCTATGGGACTCCTAATCACGGCCGGATGTGATACAGCCTGGTTTCAACCCTCTCTCTCTGTCTCTTCTCAAGACAGTGACTTAGTGAATGGGTTCAAACCCCCCCTCCCCCACCGCCCCCGAAAATCCGTCTTCTCACGAAATGGTCTGTATCGTCCGAATGGTTCGGCCAACAAACTAATGTGACCCCACTGTGGAAAGGGAAGATTCTCACGATCCCAGACCCAGTGACTCAGTGTTCACTCTCTCATGAGGCAGGCTACCAGGCAGGAGGAGAGGAGAGTGAGCGAAGAAAGAGATCAAGTGTAGAGTGCAGTCAAACAACGAGGTGCTTGTGTAACCAAACATAGTTGTTGAGTGTCACAGGACTCGTCTGAAGGTACAGTAACCCATACAAATGAATAAAAGTATGGCGGTAGTTTTGCTGAGCTCCTAGATATAAGACAGACACTTCAAAACCTTGTTTCTAATGATATATTCTTGACTGTCCTTTGTGCCATTTATGAATGTGTTAATCAATGCGTTTCTGGGGGCTATAGTAGTAAAGGCATAAAACAATGTATATTTTTGGTGGGGGAGGTGTGATGTGTGGGGGTAAAGCATGGGGGAGGAGGTGTGATAGTGTGGGGGTAAAGCATGGAGGAGGAGGTGTGATGGTGTGGGGGTAAAGCATGGGGGAGGAGGTGTGATAGTGTGGGGGTAAAGCATGGAGGAGGAGGTGTGATGGTGTGGGGTAAAGCATGGAGGAGGAGGTGTGATGGTGTGGGGGTAAAGCATGGAGGAGGAGGTGTGATGGTGTGGGGGTAAAGCATGGGGGAGGAGGAGTGAGGGTGTGGGGGTAAAGCATGGAGGAGGAGGTGTGATGGTGTGGGGGTAAAGCATGGAGGAGGAGGTGTGATGGTGTGGGGGTAAAGCATGGAGGAGGAGGTGTGATGGTGTGGGGGTAAAGCATGGAGGAGGAGGAGGAGGAAGAGTGATGGTGTGGGGGTAAAGCATGGAGGAGGAGGAGGAGGAAGAGTGATGGTGTGGGGGTAAAGCATGAAGGAGGAGGAGTGATGGTGTGGGGGTAAAGCATGGAGGAGATTTTGTGATGGTGTGGGGGTAAAGCATGGAGGAGGAGGTGTGATGGTGTAGGGGTGCTTTGCTGGTGACATTCTGCAGCGATACGCCATCCCATCTGGTTTGCGCTTAGTGGGACTATCATTTGTTTTTCAACAGGACAATAACCCAACACACTTCCAGGCTGTGTACGGGCTATTTGACCCTTTGATGGAGTGCTTCATCAGATGACCTGGCCTCCACAATCACCCGACCTCAACCCAATTGAGATGGTTTGGGAACAAGTTCTCAGCATATGTGGGAACTCCTTCAAGACTGTTGGAAAAGCAATCCAGGTGAAGCTGGTTTGAGAGAATGCCAAGAGTGTGCAAAGCTGTCATCAAGGCAAAGGGTGGCTATATAAGAATCTCAAATATAAAATATATTTTGATTTGTTTAACACTTTTTTGGTTACCACATGATTCCATATGTGTTATTCCATAGTTTTGATGTCTTCACTATTATTCTACAATGTAGAAAATAGTACAAATAAAGAAAAAACCCTTGATTGTGTAGGTGTGTCCAAACCTTTGACTGGTACTGTACATATATATTTTTTCATACCTACAGTAAATGGGTCCTAAAATTCTACATCAAATAGCTTAATGATCCATGGTATAGCCATCATAAAACAATTCCATATGTCATTTTATAACTGAGAGGGGCTGGTTGGAGAAGACAGGGGGCTGAGAGAGAGAGAGAGAGAGCGAGAGAGCGAGAGAGCGAGAGAGAGAGAGCGAGAGAGAGAGAGCGAGAGAGCGAGAGAGAGAGAGAGAGAGAGAGAGAGCGAGAGAGAGAGAGAGAGAGAGAGAGAGAGAGAGAGAGAGCCCAGTAGGAAAGAATGAGATGGCAGCCAGTCAAGGAAAACATTTAAAAGTAGCAGACAATCAGTCTGATGTCATAATAACCACAACAAACTCTGTGGCCCCTGTTGTACTTTGTAACACAACACTGTTGGAATGTCTGGGTTCACTGACCACACAAAACACACACTGTTAGAATGTCTGGGTTCACTGACCACACAAAACACAACACTGTTGGAATGTCTGGGTTCACTGACCACACAAAACACAACACTGTTGGAATGTCTGGGTTCACTGACCACACAAAACACAACACTGTTGGAATGTCTGGGTTCACTGACCACACAAAACACAACACTGTTGGAATGTCTGGGTTCACTGACCACACAAAACACAACACTGTTGGAATGTCTGGGTTCACTGACCACACAAAACACAACACTGTTGGAATGTCTGGGTTCACTGACCACACAAAACACAACACTGTTGGAATGTCTGGGTTCACTGACCACACAAAACACAACACTGTTAGAATGTCTGGGTTCATTGACCACACAAAACATACAACATTGTTATAATATCTGGGTTCATTGACCACACAAAACATACAACATTGTTATAATATCTGGGTTCATTGACCACACAAAACATACAACATTGTTATAATATCTGGGTTCATTGACCACACAAAACACAACACTGTCAGAATGTATGGGTTCACTGACCACACAAAACATATCAGTTTGGTCTGGTACCACCTAGCACTTACAGTAGCAGTCAACCAGAGAATAAAACGTTGGCAGTGTTCTCCCATATTGTTCTCTTTGGTTTTGTCTGTTCTGGCAGCCTGGCCACATAGACTAGACGTGCATCTCTATATACATGCTGAAAGTCAGTAGTGAACTTGTTAAAAAAAAATAGCATTGCATTTATTCAAAGACAATCCTCTACATCAGTTTACTAAGAACAGGCAGCAAACTGTCTGTTAGAGCAACTGGTGCTTTAATGTTATTAGGAAGTGGAATTACTTTGGTTATCTTCCACGTCTGAGTTTTCCACTGGAATAGTGAAATAGTAATTGAAATGATTGGCAATATTGAAAGCCTTTGTTATAAATGACCCATCAACTTCAATGAACGATGGAGATGAACTGGCTTTTCTGCTCATGATATAATATAAGGTACTCATGTCATTTCTCTTGGTTTTGTTAATTATATATATTTGTAAATTATTTCACCTTTATTTAATCACGTAGGCCAGTTGAGAACAAGTTCTCATTTACAACTGAGACCTGGCCAAGACAAAGCAAAGCAGTGTGACAACAACAACACAGAGTTACACATGGGAACAAACAAACGTACAGTCAATAACACAATATAAAATCTATATACAGAGTGTGCAAATGTAGTAAGGTTAGGAAGGTAGGACAATAAATAGGCCATAGTGGTGAAATAATTACAAATTAGCATTAACACTGGACTGATAGATGTGCAGATGATGACGTGTAAATAGAGATACTGGAGTGAAAATGAGCTAAAATAACAATATGGGGATGAGGTAGTAGGGTGGGCTATTTACAGAAGGGCTGTATACAGGTGCAGTGATCGGTAAGCAGCTCTGACAGCTGATGCTTAAAGTTATCGAGGCAGATGGTAGTCTCCAGCTTCAATGATTTTTGTAATTCATTCCAGTCATTGGCAGCAGAGAACTGGAAGGAATGGCGGTCAAAGGAGGTGTTGGCTTTGGGGATGACCAGTGAAATATACCTGCTGGAGCGCATGCTACGGGTGGGTGTTGCTATGGTGACCAGCGAGCTGAGATAAGGAGGGGATTTACCTTGTAAAGACTTATAGATGACCTGGAGCCGATGGGTTTGGCGACGAGAGCATACAGGTTGCAGTGGTGGGTAGTACATGGGGCTTTGGTAACAAAACGGATGGCACTGTGGGTAGTATATGGGTCTTTGTAAATGACATCGCCGAAGTCAAGGATCGGTTGGATAGTCAGTTTTACGAGGGCATGTTTGGCAGCATGAGTGAAGGAGGTTTTGTTGCGAAATAGGAAGCCGATTCTAGATTTAATTTTGGATTGGAGATGCTTAATGTGAGTCTGGAAGTTGAGTTTACAGTCTAACCAGGTATTTGTAGGTGTCCACGTATTCTAAGTCAGACCCGTCGTGAGGAGTGATGATAGTCCGGTGGGCGGGTGCGGGCAACGTTCGATTGAAGAGCATGCATTTAGTTTTACTAGCATTTAAGAGCAGTTGGAGCCACGGAAGGAGTGTTGTATGGCGTTGAAGCTTGTTTGAAGGTTAGTTAACACAGTGTCAAAAGAAGGGCCAGATGTATACAGAATGGTGTCGTCTGCGTAGAGGTGGATCAGAGAGTCACCAGCAGCAAGAGCGACATCGTTGATGTATATAGAGAAAAGGGTTGGCCCAAGAATTGAACCCTGTGGCACCTCCATAGAGACTGCCAGAGGACCGGACAACAGGCCCTCCGATTTGACACACTGAACTCTATCTGAGAAGTAGTTGGAGAACCAGGCAGTGATTGGTAAGCAGCTCTGACAGCTGATGCTTAAAGTTATTGAGGGAGATTGTAGTCTCCAGCTTCAGTGATTTTTGTAATTCGTTCCAGTCATTGGCAGCAGAGAACTGGAAGGAATGGAAGTCAAAGGAGGTGTTGGCTTTAATAAACAGTGAGTAGCAGCAGTGTGAAAACAAGGGGGGGGGGGGGGTCAATGTAACTAGTCCGGGTGAACATCTGATTAACTGTTCAACAGTCTTATGGCTTGGGGGTAGAAGCTGTTAAGGAGCCTTTTGGACCTAGACTTGGCGCTCCGGTACCGCTTGTTGTGCGGTAGGAAAGCTTTGTTTGGAGACCGTATAGGACCATTCGCTGAAATTGAAGAGATATAGTTAGCTAACAACCTCGTTTTGCACTTGGAAAAAAATGGTGGACAGAGCCTTGCTGGCACAGGTACCCCCACCACACTCCCCCATCTATCCCGAGCTTTCGCTTGCCTCCAGCACACACGCACTTGCATACACACCGCAGACTTTGGACTGATTGGAATATTAGCTAATTAACTTGTGAAGCCTCATGACTCCTGCATGCTTTGTTGACTATTAACTTGATTGTTTAGCCAACTGTAGGACAGACAATGTTGACTCTGACTCTCTATTGGTTACACAGACTTTTGGCCTCCCATCCCATTCTAACCACCTCCCGCCGGCTTTGTATTCATGTTACCTGATGAAATTTCTGTACAATATGATCTTGTTGCCATCTGATGCACATTCAGATGTCATACATCAGCACTGCAGAGCTCTCCCTGTCCTATGTCGTGCCTTGATTGTATTACTGTTGATAATATCTGGTAATGTGCATGTACACCCTGGCCCATCTACTGTTGCTACTGATGCTAGCCCCAATTCTGACTTGTGCTCTGATATCTGCTTCACTCATTTCTGATCTCGTAAAAGCCTGGGTTTTCTGCATGTTAACGCTAGAAGCTTATTACCTAAAATTATCACAGGTCTCACAGTATATCCCTCCTTCTTTGGTCTGTCTTCACAGTATATCCCTCCTTCTTTGGTCTGTCTTCACAGTATATCCCCCCTTCTTTGGTCTGTCTTCACAGTATATCCCCCCTTCTTTGGTCTGTCTTCACAGTATATCCCCCCTTCTTTGGTCTGTCTTCACAGTATATCCCCCCTTCTTTGGTCTGTCTTCACAGTATATCCCCCCTTCTTTTCCTTGGAAAGCTAATCTTGTATCACAGGCTCCTGCTGCGGTGGTTGCCTGGGAAGCTGTACAGACAGAGTACATGTTGATTAGCCCCAATGACACAAGCTACATCAACTGTAAGACAACAACCCACACAATGGAATGGCAGAATATGATTTTTTCAGGGGTAAATTACTTTACACACCGCAACTCCTTTTGTGGACAACCTTTCCTTTGTGTCAGCTGTGTGCTGGCAGTTCAGACTCTATGTAGAGGGCTTAGGGATGGAAGAACAAACAACCTTATGTGTTAGAGAGTCAAATCAGCCACAGTTACAACCACAGTTACAACCACAGTTACAACCACAGTTACAACCACAGTTACAGCCACCATGCCAGACTCATCAAACTCTGATACTTACATTACGGTCACCGCTGGATTAGCTTCATGGCAAGATCCATTGAATGTTCTCCCCAATTGATACTTCGCTCCAAACGTGCCCTGCACAAACGCGTGACATGATTGTAATTTGCAGCCTGTCTACCCGAACTGAAAAGCAGCCATTGTGGTCAGATGTCTTAATTTTTCAGACAATAGTGTAATGTTAAATTAACACTATGGCATCCAGTCACAACACTGTGTGTTTTTCCCAGCATGCTGGGAAGTAGCTTGCTAATATTCACAACCCAGATGAAGGGGTTAAATACCAGTATCGTTCTGACACGTTCTGCTTCAGCTATCTTACGGTTTGTAAACAAAGCCGTATGATGTGCACGTGATGACGGTTTTAAGGCATTACATATTGTGGCAGACGGCAGGGAGAGGTGAGGGGAGTGGTGGTTGAGGGAGGATATCTGGCAGCCCGTTGGCTCCACCCCTGAGCCTTATAGGGACTTCCTGCACCAACGAGTTAGGGTGTGAATCGTTAAGTGATTGAGTGTTTGTAGATAAGAAGGGAAGCAGACCGGACGAGGTGTGTTACAGAGAGTGTGACAAGTTAAGTTGTGATCTGTATGACTAGGAAGATGGATTTAACCCTGTGTACTGAATTGGACTGGCTGAGAACCATGCTTTGGATTTACCCTTGGATTAACAACGACAACCAACTGTGGACTGGTAGCTAAACCCCCCTTATCCTTTCCCAACTGTGGACTGTGAACTGGTAGCTAAACCCCGTTACTGGTTGGTAGGTGATCAAATACTTATGTCATGCAATAAAATGCAAATTAATTACTTAAAAATCATACAATGTGATTTTCTGGATTTTTGTTTTAGATTCTGTCACTCACAGTTGAAGAGTACCTATGATAAAAAATACAGACTTCTACATGCTTTGTAAGTGGGAAAACCTGCAAAATCGGCAGTGTATCAAATACTTGTTCTCCCCACTGTATATCTACTGTAAATCACTATGACTGTGTTGACAGATATATCTACTGTAAATCACTATGACTGTGTTGACAGATATATCTACTGTAAATTACTATGACTGTGTTGACAGATATATCTACTGTAAATCACGTCCAGATATGATACTTATTTATCTTTTTTAACGTGTACAGAAATAAACCACGTTCCCCTTTTGGTTGGTATTTTCATTGTTAAACATGCAATGAACTACATGGAGGGAAAAGTACACTGTTCATTCAGCACCACGGACAGAACTCTTGTTAACGGGTGACGCACAAAAACACAAGAGAGAGAGAGAGAGAGCTCAACATTACATTTAAACTAGTCAGTCAGTGTGAGGAGTGAAGTCTCTGATGGGCGTTGACTAGAGCAGTGAAGTCAGGTATAGTTTCTGACGTCGCTATGCACAGGATTGCTGAGAGGTGAGAGTCAGTAAGAGGTGATCTGTGCCTTGACTTGATATATTTCATCACTGAAAATCTCTGTTCACATACATAGGTTGACCCAAACAGTACAAACATCTTCTGAGCATGACTCCTAATCTTTGGAAAGTTTTGTTCATCGAGAGATGCATAGAACCTCGTCAGTGATATTGTTTTGAATAGTTCTCCAATCACTGCATCAGATTGAAGATCGATAAGGTCAAGTTGCAGGTTAGTGGGAGCGTTATCCACATTGAAGGTGAAAGGAGAGGAAACCAACAGCATGTCATTTTCCAACACTTTGAAATCTTCAAAACAACAAGAAAACTCACCGTTCAAAGCATTCAGCAGCGATGTATACTTCTCCCGCTGGTCATCTGATAGGTAACAGACTAGTGGTGTCGGAAGGTGGGTGAGATTGTTGGCTTCTACTTGGCGGGTCAGGAGGAGTAATTTTCTCTTGAAGGCTTTGACAAGGCTGTACATCTGATGCGCAAAAAGGCCCTTCCCTTGTAGTTTGGAATTCAGTTCATTCATGAGGGCCATGATGTCCACAGTGAAGGCAAAACCAGCCAACCATTCTTTATCTTGCAGTTGAGGGAAATCCACATATTTTCCTTTCATTTGCAGAAACTCCAACTTCAGGTCCCACACCCTTTTAAGTACCTTCCCCAAACTCAGCCATCTCACGTTTGTGTGGTAGGGGAGATCTGCATGTCTCTTCCAACAGTGAGACAAACGGCCTGTGGTTTAAATATTTTGCTCTTATGAAGTTTACAACTTCAACACATTTACAGAGCACCTCCTGATGAATAATGCAATGCAGGAAAATAATTTTCTGATCTGGGTTCAGCTCAGCTACTTGATATTTTTTTCTGTCAAGTTTGGGCACCCATCAGTGGTCACACTGGATAACTTTTCAAAACCCAGTCCCAGCTTTGCCACACACTTATTAACCTCCTCCAATAAATATTTCCCTGTGGTTGTGCTCTTCATTGACTGCACTGAAGCAAGCTCCTCTGTCATTTCAAAGTCTGAGGTTATGCCTCGTAAGAATATAAACAACTGCGCCGTGTCACGTGCATCACTGCTCTCATCCAGGGCCAAGGAGAAATAGATTAAATCCTTTACCTTGTCTTTCAACTGTTGTTCCATATTCTCTGCGATGTCCTCAACACGCTGTGTCACTGTTCGTCTTGACAGGGAAACATTTTCAAACAGCACTTTTTGGGTATTGCTGCAGAGTCAGTTAGACATTATTTAATGATTTCACCCTCAGCGAATGGCTTGCTATGTTTAGCAATTTTGTGGGACAGTACATAGCTAGCTCTCGCAATTCTGTCGTTTGCTGAATGCAGTTTTGTGAAAAGTCCTGCTTTTGCAACTGAGAAAGCAACTCTTTCAATGCACTTGCCCTCTGCTCAGAAGACATATTACAAAATTTCTCTGCATGCTTAATCTGGAAGCAGTGGCGGTTCTAGCTTGTTTGACCCCCCCTATACCTAAATCTTCCACTGTCTGGAAGTGTTGGTACAAGTTGTCTTTCAAGACAGCGATGCTCTTTTTGCACACTAAGCACACAGCTTTCCCTGATACCTCAATAGAGAAATATTTTGATGTCCACTCTTCTGGAACACCCTACATTCATTGTCTACTTTCCTTTTCTTTGAAATCTTTGAGAAACTCATTTTTGCGAAATTTGTAGCTAGCTTCTATTTGGGTGAACAGGGAGTACAGGAGTGGGGCATCCTTGTGGGGCCCCAGTGTAGAGGATCAGCGAAGTGGAGGTGATGTTTCGTAACTCAACCACCTGGGGGCGGCCCGTCAGGAAGTCCAGGACCCAGTTGCACAGGGCGGGGTTCAGACCCAGGGCCTCAAGCTTAATGATGAGCTTGAAAGGTACTATGGTGTTGAATGCTGAGTTATAGTCAATGAACAGCATTCTTACATAGGTATTCCTCTTATCCAGATGGGATAGGGCAGTGTGTAATGTGGGGGCGATTGCATCATCTGTGGATCTATTGGGGCGATAAGCAAATTGAAGTGGGTCTAGGGTGACAGGTAAGGTAGAGGTGATATGATCCTTGACTAGTCTCTCAAAGCACTTCATGATGACAGAGGTGATGCTACGGGGCGATAGTCATTAAGTTCAGTTACCTTTGCTTTCTTGGCTACAGGAACAATGGTGGACATCTTGAAGCATGTTGGGACAGCAGACAGGGATAGGGAGAGATTGAATAGGCTTGTAAACACACCAGCCAGCTGATCTGTGCATGCTCTGAGGACGCAGCTAAGGATGCCGTCTGAGCCTAGTCCTTAAATTTGCTTCGTTAAAATCCCTAGATACAATAAATGCAGCCTCGGGGTATGTGGTTTCCAGTTTACATAAAGTCCAATGAAGTTCTTTGAGGGCCGACGTGGTATCGGCATGAGAGGGGATACTGTATATACGGCTGTAGCAATGATGGCCGAGAATTCCCTCGGGAGGTAGAACGGTCAGCATTTGATTGTGAGATATAAGTAAGGTGAACAGAAGGACTTGAGTTCCTGTATGTTATCACAGTTACACCATAAATCGTTAATCATGAAACATATACCTCCACCCTTCTGCTTCCTGGAGAGATGTTTATTCCTGTCGGCGCGATGTACTGAGAACCCAACAGGCTTTACAGAGTTGGACAGAACGTTTCCAGAAAGCCATGTTTCTGTGAAGCAGAGTATATTGCAGTCCCTAGTGTCGCTGAAAAGCAACTCTCGCCCTGAGCTCATCAACCTTATTATCCAGAGATTGGACACTAGCGAGTAAAATACTCGGGAGCGGTGGGTTGTGTGCACGCTTCCTGAGTCGGACCAGGAGGCCGCTCCGAGAACCTCTTCTCCGCCGCCGGCGTTGCTGTTGTTTTGGGCCGGCATCTGGGATAAGTTCAATTGCCCTGGGGAGCCCGAACAAAGGTTCTTCTCCGGGAAAGTCGTAATCCTGATCGTAGTGCTGCTGGTTCAGTTGAGTTCAGTTGAATAACCAATAGTTCTTCCCGGCTGTATGTAATGGCACAAAACAATTTCTGAGCTAATAACGTGAAAAAAGTACATAAACAAACAAAATACTGCATAGTTTCTTAGGAGCTAGTCGCGAAGCAGCCATCTTGGTCGGAGCTCAGTGGGAACCCTCACAAGTCCTCAACTGGCAGCTTCATTAAATAGTACCCGCAAAACACCAGTCTCAACGTCAACAGTGAAGAGGCAACCCCCGGGATGCTGGTCTTCTAGGCAGAGTTGCGAAGAAAAAGATACACTCTTCTACTGTATCTTAGTCCATGCCGCTCTGACATCGCTCTTCCATAGTTTTAGAACACCTACTCACAAGGGTCTTTCTTTATTTTTACTATTTTCTACAATGTAGAATAATAGTGAAGACATCAAAACTATGAAATAACACATATGGTATCATGTAGTAACCAAAAAAGTGTTAAACAAATTAAAATATATTTTTTATTTGAATGCCAAAAACTTTGCACACTTTTGGCATTCTCTCAACCAACTTCACCTGGAATGCTTTTCCAACAGTCTTGAAGGAGTTCCCACATATGCTGAGCACTTGTTGGCTACTTTTCTTTCACTCTGTGGTCTGACTCATCCAAAACCATCTCAGTTTGGTTGAGGTCGGGGGATTGTGGAGCCAGGTCATCTGAGGTAGCACTCCATCACTCTCCTTCTTGGTATAATATAGCCCTTACACAGCCTGGAGGTGTGTTGGGTTATTGTTCTGTTGAAAAACAAACAAATGAAGTCCCACTAAGCCCAAACCAGATGGGATGGCGTAGTCCTGCAGAATGCTGTGGTAGCCAGGCAGGTTAAGTCGGCTTTGAATTATAAATAAATCACAGACAGTGTCACCAGCAAAGCACCCTCTCACCATCACACCTCCTCCTCCATGCTTTACGGTGGGAAATATACATGCAGAGACATTCCGTTCACCCACACCGCGTCTCACAAAGACACAGCGGTTGGAACGAAACATCTCAAATTTGGGCTCCAGACCAAAGGACTAATGTCCATTGTTCGTGTTTCTTGGCCCAAGCAAGTCTCTTCTTCTTATTGGTGTCCTTTAGTAGTGGTTACTATGCAGCAATTTGACCATGAAGGCCTGATTCACACAGTCTCCTCTGAACAGTTGATGTTGAGATATGTCTGTTACTTGAACTCTGTGATCCAGTTATTTGGACTGTAATTTCTGAGGCTGGTAACTCTAATGAACTTATCCTCTGCAGCAGAGATAACTCTGGGTCTTCCTTTCCTGTGGCGGTCCTCATGAGATCTAGTTTCATCATAGCACTTGATGGTTTTTGCGACTGCACTTGAAGAAACTTTCAAAGTTCTTGAAATGTTCTGTATTGACTGATCTTCATGTCTTAAAGTAATGATGGACTGTTGTTTCTCTTTGCCTATTTGAGCTGTTCTTGCCATAATATGGACTTGGTCTTTTGTTTGTAAATAGGGAGCATGAGTATGAAGTTATGATCTGATTTGCCAGGGGTGACGAGGGAAGGCTTTGTATGCTTCTGGGTTGAGTAAGAGTGGTCTTGGACTTTATTGACCCTAGTGGCTAAACATTGCAGCAAGATCTCAGCAGACAGACTAGTAGGTAAAGGGAAAAGAGGAAGGGCGGGTTCAATCCCATTCCTTCAACTCGAGGATCACAGGTTCAATCCCAGTGCTTCAACTCGAGGATCACAGGTTTAATCCCAGTGCTTCAACTCAAGGATCACAGGTTCAATCCCAGTGCTTCAACTCAAGGATCACGGGTTCAATCCCAGTCCTTCAACTCAGGGATCACGGGTTCAATCCCAGTGCTTCAACTTGAGGATCACGGGTTCAATCCCAGTCCTTCAACTCGAGGATTGCGCGTTCAATCCCAGTGCTAAGCACTCAACATTTTCTGTTTCAACCTTATCTCAAACCTTAACCAGTTGTTATGCTGGTTAATACTGAAGTGAGACCTTGTGGAACAATGAATACTGAAGTGAGACCTTGTGGAACATTGAATACTGAAGCGAGACCTTGTGGAACAATGAATACTGAAGTGAGACCTTGTGGAACATTGAATACTGAAGTGAGACCTTGTGGAACATTGAATACTGAAGTGAGACCTTGTGGAACATTGAATACTGAAGTGAGACCTTGTGGAACATTGAATACTGAAGTGAGACCTTTTGGAACATTGAATACTGAAGTGAGACCTTGTGGAACATTGAATACTGAAGTGAGACCTTGTGGAACATTGAGCCATACATAATGTAATTCCTCTGACCACCTCCCCTGCTCTTTCCTCTCTCCCACCACTGTGGCCACTCCACCCCTGTGGCTACTCCACCACTGTGGCCACTCCACCCCTGTGGCCACTCCACCACTGTGGCACTCCACCCCTGTGGCCACTCCACCACTGTGGCCACTCCACCCCTGTGGCCACTCCACCACTGTGGCCACTCCACCACTGTGGCCACTCCACCCCTGTGGCCACTCCACCCCTGTGGCCACTCCACCACTGTGGCCACTCCACCCCTGTGAAAACACAGTGATTTTAACCCATGGTCCTCTGACTGATCACATCCAGGTGGTTCCCATCTTTAGGACCTGGGGCTGGAGGGATTTGTGTGTGTTCGCGTGTGTGGCTGCGTGCGTGTGTGTGTGTTACGGTGATGACTCACACATTCTCTCTCAGTCAGGTCCAGATGTGTGCGGGTCGATGTGTGTGTTGGAGTGAAAGGGGCCCCATAGGGAAGTATTCACAGGTGTCCACATCCATTGTGTTTATAGCACTGACACACACCCACACACACACACACACACACACACACACACACACACACACACACACACACACACACACACACACACACACACACACACACACACACACACACACACACACACACACCCACACACACACACACCCACACACACACCCACACACACACACACACACACACACACACACACACACACACACACACACACACACACACATACATAACTTGGCGCTGTGAAACCAAGGCGGCGCTGCACCGTATGGTTGTCGTCTTGTGAGCTACAACTTAACTTTGCTATTTTGTTTTGACGTTTGTCTTGACTTTTTCTGCACGGAATGTATGCGTTATCATTTCTTATGTACATCAGATGTGTTCTGACCCAATCTTCGACCAAGAGGAAACGCTGGCGGAAAGAGTCAGCAGCAGGGCGTTCTCGTGAGACTAAGGCGAAAGGAAAACCACTTCCCTCTAGATACTTGATAATAAGATGAATGACCTCTGATTCGATTCCAGGCTGTATGCCCCAGCGTCATCAGAGTTTGGCCGGTGTAGGCCGTCGTTGTAAATGAGAATTTGTTCTTAACTGACTTGGCTAGTTAAATAAAGGTTAAATAAAAATAAATAAAGATAATAACTGCAATATTCAGTTTTTCTGAAACATGGCTTTCGGGGTAGCTACTGAGCCTGTATATAGCCACTGACCCTGTATATACAGTAGCTACTGAGCCTGTGTCGAACCCTGTATATAGCTACTGACACTGTATATAGCTACTGACCCTGTATATAGCTTCTGACCCTGTATATAGCTACTGACTGTGTACAGTCGTGGCCAAAAGTATTGGTCTCCACAAAGTTTGCTGCCTCAGTGTTGATGATGGCAATTTGCATATACTCCAGAATGTCATGAAGAGTGATCAGCTGAATTGCAATTAATTGCAAAGTCCCTCTTTGCCATGAAAATGAACTTAATCCCCAAAAAACATTTCCACTGCATTTCATCCCTGCCACAAAAGGACCAGCTGCCATCATATGAGTGATTGTCTCGTTAACACAGGTGAGAGTGTTGACGAGGACAAGGCTGGAGATCACTCTGTCATGCTGATTGAGTCAGAATAACAGACTGGAAGCTTTAAAAGGAGGGTGGTGCTTGAAATCATTGTTCTTCCTCTGTCAACCATGGTTACCTGCAAGGAAACACATGCCGTCATCATTGCTTTGCACAAAAAGGGCTTCACAGGCAAGGATATTGCTGCTAGTAAGATTGCACCTATCAACCATTTATCGGATCATCAAGAACTTCAAGGAGAGAGGTTAAATTGTTGAGAAGAAGGCGTCAGGGCCCCCAAGAAAGTCCAGCAAGCACCAGGACCGTCTCCTAAAGTTGATTCAGCTGCGGGATTGGGGCACCACCAGTGCAGAACTTGCTCAGGAATGGCAGCAGGCAGGTGTGAGTGCATCTGCACGCACAGTGAGGCGAAGACTTTTGGAGGATGGCCTGGTGTCAATAAGGGCAGCAAAGAAGCCACTTCTCTCCAGGAAAAAGATCAGGGATAGACTGATATTCTGCAAAAGGTACAGGGATTGGACTGCTGAAGACTGGGGTAGAGTCATTTTCTCTGATGAATCCCCTTTCCGATTGTTTGGGCCATCCGGAAAACACCTTGTCCGGAGAAGACATGGTGAGCGCTACCATCAGTCCTGTGTCATGCCAACAGTAAAGCATCCTCAGACCATTCATGTGTGGGGTGGAGACCAATACTTGTGTCATTCTCAAAACCTTTGACCACGACTGTATATACCGTAGCTACTGACCCTGTATATATCTACTGACCCTGTATATGGCTACTGACCCTGTATATAGCTACTGACTCTGTATATAGCTACTGACCCTATATATATAATAATATATATACAATTGATGTCGGAAGTTTACATACACTTAGGTTGAAGTCATTAAAACTCATTCTTCAACCACTCCACAGATTTCATGTTAACAAACTATAGTTCTGTCAAGTCGGTTAGGACATCCACTTTGTGCATGACACAAGTAATTCTTCCAACAATTGTTTACAGACAGATTATTTAACTTATAATTCACTATATCACAATTACAGTGGGTCAGAAGTTTACATACACTAAGTTGACTGTGCCTTTAAACAGCTTGGAAAATTCCAGAAAATGATGTCATGGCTTTAGAAGCTTCTGATAGGCTAATTGACATAATTTGAGTCAATTGGAGGTGTACCTGTGGATGTATTTCAAGGCCTACCTGAGCCAAGACCTCAGAAAAAAATTTGTAGACCTCCACAAGTCTGGTTCATCCTTGGGAGCAATTTCCAAACGCCTGAAGGTACCACGTTCATCTGTACAAACAATAGTACGCAAGTATAAACACCATGGGACCACACAGCTGTCATACCGCTCAGGAAGGAGATGCGTTCTGTCTCCTAGAGATGAACGTACTTTGGTGCGAAAAGTGTAAATCAATCCCAGAACAGCAAAGGACCTTGTGAAGAGGCTGGAGGAAACGGGTACAAAAGTATCTATATCCACAGTAAAGTCCTATATCGACATAACCTGAAAGCCCGGTCAGGAAGAAGCCACTGCTCCAAAACCGCCATAAAAAAGACAGACTACGGTTTGCAACTGCACATGGGGACAAAGATTGTACTTTTTGGAGAAATGTCCTCTGGTCTGATGAAACAAAAATAGAACTGTTTGGCCATAATGACCATCGTTATGTTTGGAGGAAAAAGGGGGAGGCTTGCAAGCCGAAGAACACCATCCCAACCGTGAAGCACGGGGGTGGCAGCATCATGTTGTGGGGGTGCTTTGCTGCAGGAGGGACTGGTGCACTTCACAAAATAGATGGCATCATGAGGAAGGAGAATGATGTGGATATATTGAAGCATCATCTCAAGACAAGCAACGTTACTCTACTGTAAACCATGCTGAGTGTGTGTGTGTGTGTGTGTGTGTGTGTGTGTGTGTGTGTGTGTGTGTGTGTGTGTGTGTGTGTGTGTGTGTGTGTGTGTGTGTGTGTGTGTGTGTGTGTGTGTGTGTGTGTGTGTGTTGTTACTCTACTGTAAACCCTGAACACCACTGAGTCGCGTAAAGCAACAATGCTCTCTGGGCGCTACAGGAATGTCATTAATGTGGAGAATCTACAGATGCGTGAGAGAGGTGGCAGAGAGAGAGAGGGGGGGGGGGGCAGAGAGTGAGAGGGGGGCAAAGAGAGAGAGAGGCAGAGAGAGAGAGATGGGCAGAGAGAGAGAGATGGGCAGAGAGAGAGAGGGGGGCAGAGAGAGGGAGGGGCAGAGAGAGTGAGGGGGCAGAGAGAGTGAGGCAGAGAGAGAGAGATGGGCAGAGAGAGAGAGGGGGCAGAGAGAGTGAGGGGGCAGAGAGACAGAGATGGGCAGAGAGAGGGAGGGGGGCAGAGAGAGAGAGGGGCGGGGAGAGTGAGGGGGCAGAGAGAGAGAGGGGGGCAGAGAGAGAGAGGGGGGCAGAGAGAGTGAGGGGGGCAGAGAGAGTGAGGGGGGGCAGAGAGAGTGAGGGGGGCAGAGAGAGAGAGATGGGCAGAGAGAGAGAGAGGCAGAGAGAGTGAGGGGGCAGAGAGAGAGAGGGGGGCAGAGAGAGAGAGATGGGCAGAGAGAGAGAGAGAGAGAGAGAGGGGGCAGAGAGAGAGAGATGGGCAGAGAGAGAGAGAGGCAGAGAGAGTGAGGGGGCAGAGAGAGAGAGGGGGGCAGAGAGAGAGAGATGGGCAGAGAGAGAGAGAGAGAGAGAGAGGGGGCAGAGAGAGAGAGGTGGCAGAGAGAGAGAGGAGGGGGCAGAGAGTGAGAGGGGGGCAAAGAGAGAGAGAGGCAGAGAGAGAGAGGGGGGCAGAGAGAGAGAGGGGCAGAGAGAGTGAGGGGGCAGAGAGACAGAGATGGGCAGAGAGAGAGAGGGGGCAGAGAGAGAGAGGGGGGCAGAGAGAGAGAGGGGGCAGAGAGAGAGAGGGGGCAGAGAGAGAGAGGGGGGCAGAGAGAGAGGGGGGGGCAGAGAGAGAGGGGGGGCAGAGAGAGAGGGGGGGGCAGAGAGAGAGAGGGGGGCAGAGAGAGAGGGGCAGAGGGAGAGCAGCCCTCCTCTCTTGTCCTCCGGTCACCCACACTTCACACAACGTCTCCGCCGCTGGCTACATGTCCCTGGCGCTGGCACCATCTCCCTAACAGAAAAACTGATGAATCCTAGATGTCCCTTCAAACTCTAACAGCACCGTAGTGGTTTCTACCCCTCCCTCCCTCCTCTTACTGCTCATTCACCCCGCCACATTCCCTCAGTCACCTCCCTCTTAAACTCCTCCATTGACACCTCCATCGGTACTCTCTCAATCACCCCTCTCATTTCACCCTACTGCCAGGGATATGGCATTTCACCCTACTGCCAGGGATATGGCATTTCACCCTACTGCCAGGGATATGGCATTTCACCCTACTGCCAGGGATATGGCATTTCACCCTACTGCCAGGGATATGGCATTTCACCCTACTGCCAGGGATATGGCATTTCATCCTACTGCCAGGGATATGGCATTTCACCCTACTGCCAGGGATATGGCATTTCACCCTACTGCCAGGGATATGGCATTTCACCCTACTGCCAGGGATATGGCATTTCACCCTACTGCCAGGGATATGGCATTTCACCCTACTGCCAGGGATATGGCATTTCACCCTACTGCCAGGGATATGGCATTTCACCTCCATTTTAAATATCTTGTCCCTCTGAACTATATTAACCGCTATCATCCCGAAGGCGAGGTCAGTACAGGTGCATCAAAGATGGGACTGAGAGACTGAAAATGAGAATGCTATAAATTCTCTGACAACACAAAGATTCCTAGATGCCCTTCCAGACTCCTCCACATATCCAAGGACCTCGGAGTACAAAAATCATTTAACGATCAAACTGAGGATCTAAATTTAACCTTCCGTAATACCCTAGATGCAGTCACACCCCTAAAAACAAAAAACATTTGCCAAAAGAAACTAGCTCCCTGGTACACAGAAATTGCCCGAGCTTTGAAGCAAGCTTCCAGAAAATTAGAACAGAAATGGCGCTCCACCAAACTGGAAGTCTTCCTACTAGCTTGGAAAGAAAGAACAGTGCAATATGGAAGAGTCCTCACTGCTGCTCCATCATCCTATTTTTCCAACCTAATTGAGGAGAAAAAGAATAATCCTACATTTCTATTTGATACTGTTGCAAAGCTAACTAAAAAGCAGCATTCCCCAAGAGAGGATGCCTTTCACTTCAGCAGTGATGAATTCATGAACTTCTTCAATGAAAAGATCATTATCATTAGAAAACAAATTACAGACTCCTCTTTGAATCTGCATATTTACCCAAAGCTCAGCTGTCCTGAGTCTGACAGAACTGCCAGGACCTCGGATCAATGGAGACACTCAAGTTTTTAATCCTATATCTCTTGACACATTCATGAAAATTGTCATGGCCTCTAAACCTTCAACCTGCATCCTGGACCCTATTCCAACTAAACTACTGAAAGAGCTACTTCCTGTGCTCGGCCCTCCTATGCTGAACATAATAAATGGCTCCATCTCCACCAGATGTGTACCAAACTCTCTAAAAGTGGCAGTAATAAAGCCGCTCTTGAAAAAGCCAAACGACCCAGAAAATGTAAAAAACGATTGGCCTATATCGAATCTCCCATTTCTCTCAAAAATCTTAGAAAAAGCTGTTACGCAGCTTTTTCTAAGATGCCTTCCTGAAGACAAATAATAATGTATACGAAACACTTCAGTCTGGTTTTAGACCCCATCATGGCACTGAGACTGCACTCGTGAAAGTGGTAAATGACCTTTAAATGGCATCAGACCAAGGCTCTGCATCTGTCCTCGTGCTCTTAGACCTTAGTGCTGCTTTTGACACCATCAAACACCATATTCTTTTGGAGGGATTGGAAACCTTAATTGGTCTACACGGACAAGTTCTTGCCTGGTTTAGATCTTATGAGAGATATCAGTTTGTCTCCGTGGATGGTTTGTCCTTAAGGTTCCGTTTTAGGACCACTATTGTTTTCACTAAACATTTTACCTCTCGGTGATGTCATTCGGAAATATAATGTTAACTTCCATTGCTATGCGGACGACACACAGCTGTACAATTCGATGAAACATGGTGACGCCCCAAAATTGCCTGCCCTGGAAGCCTGTGTTTCAGACATAAGGAAGGCGGAAAATGATTTACTTTTAAACTCTGACCAAACAGAGATGCTAGTTCTAGGTCCCAAGAAACAAAGATATCTGCTTTTGGATCTGACAATTAATCTTGATGATTGTACAGTCATCCCCAAAAAAACTGTGAAGGACCTTGGCATTACTCTGGACCCTGATCTAAACTTCAATTAGTGCTAAACACGCCTGATAGAATCTTGACTAGAACCAAAAATGTGTATCATATTACTCCTGTGCTAGCCTCTCTATACTGGCTTCCTGTTAAGGCTAGGGCTGATTTCAAGGTTTTACTGCTAACCTACAAAGCAGTGACTCAGCGCCCTTGCTGTCTCTGCCTGGCCGGTTCCCGTCTCTCCATTGGGATTGTCTGGCTCTGACCCTATTACGCGGGCTGAGTCACTGGCTTACTGGTGCTTTCCATGCCATCCCTAGGAGGGGTGCGTCACTTCCTGTCAGGTTTGTCGCCCCCTCGGGCTTGTGCAGTGGAGGGGATCTTTCGTGGGCTATACTCAGCCTTGTCTCAGGGTAGTAAGTTGGTGGTTGTTGATATCCCTCTATTGGTGTGGGAGCTGTGCTTTGGCAGAGTGGGTGGGGTTATATCCTGCCTGGTTGGCCCTGTCCGGGGGTATTGTCGGGGGTATTGTCGGAGGGGGCCACAGTGTCTCAGCCTCCATTATCTATGCTGCAATAGTCTATGTGCCGGGGGGCTAGGGTCAGATTGTTAAATCTGATGTTATTATCCAGTGTCCTGTGTGAATTTAAGTATGCTCCCTCTAATTCTCTCTCTCTCCCACTCTACCTCCCCTCCCGGAGGACCTGAGCCTACCTGGAGGACCATGCTTCAGGACCACCTGCCCTGATGACTCTTGTAAAACTGTAAAACTGACCCTTGTAAAACTGACTATCCTACCGATCCTTGATTTCGGCGATGTCATTTACAAACTAGCCTCCAACACTCTACTTAGCAAATTGGATGTAGTCTATCACAGTGCCATCCGTTTTGTCACCAAAGCCCCATACACTACCCACCACTGCGACCTGTATGCTCTCGTTGGCTGGCCTTCATTATATATTCGTCGCCAAACCCACTGGCTCCAGGTCATCTACAAGTCTTTGTTAGGTAAATCCCCGCCCTATCTCAGCTCACTGGTCACTATAGCAACACCCACCCGTAGCATGCGCTCCAGCAGGTATATCTCACTGGTCACCCCCAAAGCCAACACCTCCTTTGGCCGCCATTCCTTCCAGTTCGCTGCTGCCAATGACTGGAACGAATTGCAAAAATCATTGAAGCTAGAGGTTCCTATCTCCCTCAATAACTTTAAGCATCAGCTGTCAAAGCTGCTTATCGATCACTGCACCTGTATATAGCCCTTCTGTAAATAGCCCACACTACTACCTCATCCCCATATTTATTTTTGTTTATTTTCACTAATCTTGCACTCCAGTATCTCTATTTGCACATCATAATTTGCACATCCTTCATTCCTGTGTTAATGATGATAATCTGTAATTTATTTCACCACTATAGTCTATTTATTGTTCTACCTCCTAACCTTACTGCATTTTTGCACTACATTTTGCACTCTGTATATAGATTTTCTATTGTGTTTTTGACTGTTTGTTTAATGTGTAACTCTGTGTTGTTATTTGTCACACTGCTTTGCTTTGTCTTGGCCAGGTCGCAGTTGCAAATGAGAACTTGTTCTCAACTGACCTACCTGGTTAAATAAAGGTGAAATAAAAAAACAAAAACAAAAAATTTATAAACTCCTAGCTGTCCCCAGTCCACCTGGTCGTGCTGCTGCACCGGTTTCAACTCTTTTGCCTGCGGTTATGGAACCCTGACCTGTTAATCGGACGTGCCACCTTGTCCCAGACCTGCTGTTTTCATCTCTCTCTAGACACCATCTTTCCTTTCCCTAGGCACCCATATCTGACTTGATTGCCTTTGACAACGTTATCAGATGTAACATTTCGATGGTTGGCTCTGGAAAAACCACCATTCATTTACTCTCCTCTGCCTCATCTCCCTGTCTGTTTGTAAATGTCCAAAGTCAAATTCCGAATTTATCTGGTATGTCATGACTCCAATCGGGTGCTCGCCACACTCTCTGTCCACGTTAAACTTTTGTTGTTTCCGTTGTTTACTTATGGTGAAACAAAAGTCAAGTTAATCCTCCCAACATGTACATCACCCCCAAGTGGATGTAGATTTCCAACAACAGAAATGTTTGGACATCTTTTAATAACTATATACTGGGAGCCAAACAGGTGACCCTCTTTTTTTTCACGGAAAGATGCAGAAAAATCCCTGCTAGAGGGAAATGCAGGTTTTAACTAATTAACTAATAACTAACCTTACAGTGAAATGCTGACTAACAAGCCCTTAACCAACAATACAACAGGTGTAGACCTTACAGTGAAATGCTTACTAACAAGCCCTTAACCAACAATAATGTAAGAAGTTAAGAAAAAAATAGAAAATGAAAGTAACAAATAATCATATATAGCCTCCTCACACTGACTCTGTACAGGTACTTCCTGTATATAGCCTCCTCACATTGACTCTGTACTGGTACCTCCTGTATATAGCCTCCTCACATTGACTCTGTACTGGTACTTCCTGTATATAGCCTCCTCACATTGACTCTGTACTGGTACTTCCTGTATATAGCCTCCTCACATTGACTCTGTACTGGTACTTCCTGTATATAGCCTCCTCACATTGACTCTGTACTGGTACTTCCTGTATATAGCCTCCTCACATTGACTCTGTACTGGTACTTCCTGTATATAGCCTCCTCACATTGACTCTGTACTGGTACTTCCTGTATATAGCCTCCTCACATTGACTCTGTACTGGTACTTCCTGTATATAGCCTCCTCACATTGACTCTGTACTGGTACTTCCTGTATATAGCCTCCTCACATTGACTCTGTACTGTTTAGAAAGAAAGTAGCTGCAGCGTAAAAGAGGGGTTGTTGTGGAAAATCTTCCCTCTCTTTTCTTTAAAGTAAAGCACGTCCAGAGTTTGTAAAAGCAATATAGACTTTATTACAGAAGCAATAAAGTGTGAGGTGGTCTGCAGAGCATCCTGTTCTCCCAGCCTCAGCACACTTCTTTTATACAATACTTAGCATGCATGGGGCTTCCCTCATATGGAAATGATTCACACATTTTAACTTTCTTCCACTATTGTTTCAAACCCTTTGGTGCTGATTTGTCAACGCCCTTTTCCCTCCCCTTTGGGCACTTGGTCTTTGGGGTAATGAAACAACAGTGGCGAAACCATAGCAATGGTACAAAAAATAAAACAGGCATGCACACATGTTCAATGTATGTCTTGGGGGCACTTATACAGGATTACATGACATATACAGAAAGCTTAAAATAGATCAGACTTGACAAACATAATGTCCAAATGCACTCAGAGTTTACTTGGCAAATAATAGTTGTTCTAAGTGTATAATTGTGATGCTACTCATCCTGACCTATGTAGCCTCTGCTGTTGCCACGCTACAGATTACTATCATTTAGTTATATCGGCTCTGTAACTACACTACAGTTTAATATTATACACTGGAAAATATCTAGTTATTTTTTAACACTAATTAAAGTGGTTCATGTGAACCTAAAACATTTAAAGAAAGCCATCCAATGTTATTTGTTGCCTAGACTTTACTGTAAATGACACTCAAGTCTTGAGAAAAAAACATTACACTAATATAGCAGTTAGCCATGACAGCCTTTATAATAGAATGCTTGTGACCAAACACATCTAAATATTGCTAAAATGTATAAATATAATGAAACAAACAGGCATTCTATTGTTGTTCTATTATATTGGTCTCTATAGTAGACATGGATCAAGGTTACATGTGTGAAAATAACATACACTGAGTAAAACATTTAAAAATCCCCCCTCACTCACACACAAGTGTTACTGTCAAGTTCAACACAACAAAAGCAATATCTTTGGGCTACACTGCACATTATTACATTGTACACGTTCTGCCTGTGGACATCTGTTCTACAACGTGCCAGCAGAGCATGATATCCTTTGTTGGCATAATTGATCTCTTTCAGGCAGAGAGTACACCTGGGATACCCCTTTTATCCACTCTATTGATAAAGTGAGAAAGAGGGTAAGTATGTGGTGTTCCTTTCACCTCTAGTGACATCCAGTTTAAGCCAGGCCCAGCTCCAGCTAGAATCCACTTGTTTAACAAGCAACGCCTCATTTTCACCTAATTATCTCATTCTAAAAAATTAACCACATTAGTTCACATTAGTGGCTTGTTATAGCCATTTGCATTGTACAACCCCATCATGCAGAGACTTCCATCTCAACAAACGAGATAAAACACAACATTGATAAAGTCCTGGCTGTAACCTGTCCTGAGCTAAATAGCCAAGGGCTCCCAAATGGTCAAGACTATCTATAGTCTATTCTTATTGCCAGATCTGTTTTCCCATCAGCCACTGCACGTGCTTCTTCAACTATTTTGTTAAAAACATTCTCTCCACTCTGTGATAATTATTGTTACATTTTAAGGTGAGCATTAGATTATGGTTTAAACTATCAAAGGAGGTTCAACACAAAAAAACAGACATCTTTTCAAACCTTTCGCTCTGGGATTGTACAATCTAAAATATACATACACAAGGGATCTGTAGACTCAGAGGTAAATACATCTCTCAATGTTTAACCACTGTTTCCATAGCTCTTACCACAATCGGTTGTATTGACCTGTTCTGTACTAACTGTCCCTGGGACATCAACTAGTCAAAATATAAAACGTATTGTTTAACAAATCCACTAAGGCCTTCAAAACGTTGGCTTATCAGCTCAATACATTTACTTGGATCTACTCTAACGCTGGACAGTGTTCCACGGAATGGAAACAGATGATTGTTTTAGATGACACTGCTTTCTTATTTTAAATCACTGGTATATTCAATCGAATTGAGAAATAGTAATTGGAAATTGTCAAATACTTATCTTATTCAATTATTCATACTTGTGTCCCTTACAGTCTGAGTTCAGAGAGTACCACACACTTTCACTGGCGGCTTATCGATTGGTCCACAGGAAGCTTATCTTTAACCCAAACACCAGATGGCAGCCTCAAATATAATATCAGTCCCAAGGCTCAATCCCTCTGTTCGTCATGTGACCTTATACTGAAACATTTACTTTGTATAAATTACTAAGATATGACATTATTAGAGTGCCATCTTAAAGCCACTAATATTGCCATTCACATACTGTCAACACATTACATTTTACATCAAGTGATAGATCATGAGGACCATGAAACTTTCACTAGACTCCATATCGTTTTCCTTCAACTAGGACCCTTCTACTCTTTCCAGTAGGAATACCCCTCCCAATCACTACTTCTAATACACACGTTCTGCCTTTATGCTACTGTTTACTTATCCTAGGATTAAAAACAACACAAACATAAGGCATGGAAGGCATTGTTTTCATTATAGTCCGGCCTAACAATGTTACTATTAATATTTATTACCAATTTCTGCTTCATTTAATGTCTATTATTTTGAGATGAATATGTAACGCGCCGAAATTATAAAATACATCAGCCAATCCAGAAGGGGAGAGAGAAATTTGGAGGGAGCTTCCTTTTTAAGGTATTTGTATTTATTATGGACCCCCGCAGCTTCTCTTCCGGGGGGCCAGCAAAACTAAGACAGTTTATACAATAAAAAGAAATACATTCACAGATTTCACAACACACTGTGTGCCCTCAGGCCCCTACTCCACCACTACCACATATCTACAATACAACACACTGTGTTCCCTCAGGCCCCTACTCCACCACTACCACATATCTACAATACAACACACTGTGTTCCCTCAGGCCCCTACTCCACCACTACCATATATCTACAGTACAACACACTGTGTTCCCTCAGGCCCCTACTCCACCACTACCACATATCTACAGTACAACACACTGTGTTCCCTCAGGCCCCTACTCCACCACTACCACATATCTACAATACAACACACTGTGTTCCCTCAGGCCCCTACTCCACCACTACCACATATCTACAATACAACACACTGTGTTCCCTCAGGCCCCTACTCCACCACTACCACATATCTACAGTACAACACACTGTGTTCCCTCAGGCCCCTACTCCAACACTACCACATATCTACAACATACTGTGTTCCCTCAGGCCCCTACTCCACCACTACCACATATCTACAATACAACACACTGTGTTCCCTCAGGCCCCTACTCCACCACTACCACATATCTACAATACAACACACTGTGTTCCCTCAGGCCCCTACTCCACCACTACCACATATCTACAATACAACACACTGTGTTCCCTCAGGCCCCTACTCCACCACTACCACATATCTACAGTACAACACACCATGTATAAGTGTGTGAATAGTGCGTATGTTATCTTGTGTGGTTGTCAGGTTTAGTGTTCAGAGAGGTCTCTGGAATACTCCATGTGAGTTTTGTTGTTTGGTCTCCAATTGGAGGCAGCTGTGCTGGGGATCCCATTTAAGGGGCTGCCTGCCCACGGGTGTGTGGGTCATTGTTTGTGTGCATTGCTTATGCGGCTGTTGCACTGTTTCTTGTTTCTTGTTTTTGTTGAGTTTGCCTTAATAAAGATGTGGAACCACCACTGCTCTGTTTCTTGGGTTCTGTCCTCCACTCGCCGTGACAGAATTACCCACCACCACGGGACCCAGCAGACCAAAGCCCTGGAGCTGGAGCACGAGCCAGGGCAGCGGCGACGTCGATGGGCTCCACATCGATGGGCCAAGGGGCGGACCCCGGAGATGGCTCCGAGAGACCCCCATACAACTTTTTTTTGGGGGGGGGGCTATGGGGTCTGGCGGTGGGGCGATACGAACCCCTGCTGCGACACTTGTGGGGGTTCCGGGCGGAGGACCTTATGACCATTTTCTGGCCCAAAAAATCAACAATGCAGGAGTGTCCTCGTGACTTATCTCATCTGATTGTGAGCAAACCAACAAATGGTCAACATACTGAACCAAAATACTCTGCTAAGTCTTCTCCTCTCATCTCATTAGTTGTCATCTCAACTTTCTCTTCTTGTTCAACCATCTCTGTTGCTATTCAGGGTCCTCTTCGCATGAGGGAACAGCAGCAGTACAGTGTAAGTGTTCAGACACTTCCCAGTTAGCATGCAACGGGGAAGAGAAGGATTGCTCTGTCAGCTCCCCCTCAACATGTTGATCATTCAGGTGCCAAGCATAGTAACAGTTCATCAGGCACGGGAAGATAACAGTTTCTCTCGATCGCAATGAGGAAGAGATTTGATGTGTAAAATGAATGTATCTGTTGCCTGTTGACTGGGCAGGCAGAGGAATACAGGAATCAGTGGTCATATATAATTCATATATTCACCAACAGAATATTAATAGAAATGTTTCACTATTCCTGATATATACTACTGGTTTTGATTGCAGACAGAGCCCAGAGAATGGGATGGTACAATTATGAATTAGTAAAATGTTCATAAGGTGCATGTGTCACCCAGAGATATGCCAATGCAGTAGAGATACACCTAGCGGACTGAAACGTCACTGTTGTAGGTTTAATAAAGCTAGTGTTATCTAGACTGGCAAATCTAATACCTTAACTACCTAAATGTGAAGTAAAGGTATTATTGTGCGTCAGAATTGCAACACGTTATTTGTTCAAACCTAAAATGTTAGAATGTAACCGTGACATGGCGTTAGTATGTTTACAGAATACATTTCACATTTAGGTTTCATGCATGGCTTTTCATGTGATCCTAACAATGTGTACGTTTAACCTTTTGGCAGCTATCTGGCTCCATAACTCTTGCAGCTGAGTTTTGATTGAAGTCTGTCCAGTGTTTTGGTATGTTCTGCAGTGTTTCAGAACACACTGGCATAGTAGTACAGGTTTGTATAGAACAGTTCTCATGGCTCTTATTATCTCTCTATAGGGTTGCAAAATTCCAGCAACTTTCCCAAAATACCCAGCTTTTCCAGAAATCCTGTTTCCTGCTTATTCCATTCTGATTACGGGAATCATCCACCTGGAATTTGGAGAAAACCTGGGAATTCAACTCTAATCTCTCCTCTCATCAAGATGACTAATCATGCACTGCTCATTTATATCCACTAGATGGCAGCAGTGTATAATCTATTTTATGTGTTTATAAAATTCCCTATGGGAAGAATGAATGGTGGAATAACTATTGGAACCATTTCCCAGTTTGACCGCTAGGTTTTATGGGTATTATGACACCTCCACTGTCACCCACCTGTGTACACGCTGATAAATAAAATGACTGGGAGAAAAACCATTTTAAAAAGCTTTTCAGTCGATGTAAATACATTTGTCCGTCATGCTTATTGGTTTACAGGTTAATTTGCATAATGTAGTGTTATTAAATTGGCCTGTGTGTGTTTTGATTAGTCATCTGGATTGGAGCTGTGAACCCACACTTTCAATTGATCCATTTTAGGTAATAAGCTTCTAGTGTTAACATGCAGAAAACCCAGGCTTTTACGAGAGCAGAAATCAGTGAAGCAGATATCAGAGCACAAGTCAGAATTGGGGCTAGCAACAGTAGCAACTGTAGATGGGCCAGGGTGTACATGTACATTAGGACAGGGAGAGCTCTGCAGTGCTGATGTATGACATCTGAATGTGCATCAGATGGCAACAAGATCATATTGTACAGCAGTTTCATCAGGTAACATGAATACTGTACAAAGCCGGCATGAGGTTTTTAGAATGGGATGGGGAGGCCAAACGTCTGTGTAGCCAGTAGAGAGTCAGAGTCCCAAGTGTGGGAACAAACATAGTCTGTCCCACGGTTGGGTAAAGAAAGTTCGTAGTCAACAAAGCATGTATGAGTCATCAGGCAAATGCCAAAATAAAATACAAATATATAATGACTTGTAACCGAGCCTGTGTGCTGGAGGAAACATGCCAGTGAATGGGCTCTGAACAGCAGGAGGGGGCTGCAAAGCCTCTGGATCTCTCGTGTCACACGAGGGAAGTGTGGATGGGGGTACTTGCTTGAAGAAAATGGCAGTGGATGGCTCTGAACAGCTTCAAAGGAGTCGACACCTCAGTGCTAGTTGGAAGTATCAGAATCCAGGATCTCTCCAGAGCACCGCCTGAAAAGCTGGGGAAATTCCAGGTAAATATTGCCCAAAAAGTAGGTTGTAGGTTTGAAGTTTTGATCTTGAGTGATGGTTAAGTTGTGGAGGGTTCCATCCTGTATATGTCCCTGAAGAAAAATCCAAGTTTATCTAACTCCAACACTATATTGTAAAAAACATTGAAAAATGCAAGAGCTCACATGAGCTGTCTCTCTATAAGCAGAGGGAGGAGTCACCAATACTCCTTAGCCGGCCCACAAGAATGAAATGGTCTACCATATCAAAAGCTTTGGTCAAGTCAATAAAAATGAACGCGCTAGAATTGGAGAGATTCTCCTATATCTTCGCCACACACCCCTCTCCTTCTTGTCTCAACATTTTAAATGATACTCAAGACATTATCTTCACACATATTTTAATGTTTTTAACTGACAACTCAATAATCAGTAATCCCAACTCAATAATCCCAACTCAATAATCAGCTTGGTTTATTGCCACACACGCTCGATTCCTCAAAGGCAATGATGGTGAAGAAACCCTTTTGTGTGTGTGTCCATCACTTGTCAGCAGTAGCGTATATAGCCTGGTAGCTGATGTGTCTATGTTGCAGATCCTCCATAGTGACCTGGTTAAACCCAGAGGCTCGCAGAGCTGCCATGTAGGCCGTGGGTTGCCAGTTCTCTCCTGGGAACTCCGGCCTGGACGCAAAGCTGACCACGCTGCTCAGTCTCAGAGTGGTCACCATCACACCTCCTACAGTAGAGAGATATTCAGAGTGGTCAACATCACACCTCCTACAGTAGAGAGATATTCAGAGTGGTCAACATCACACCTCCTACAGTAGAGAGATATTCAGAGTGGTCACCATCACACCTCCTACAGTAGAGAGATATTCAGAGTGGTCAACATCACACCTCCTACAGTAGAGATATTCAGAGTGGTCCCCATCACACCTCCTACAGTAGAGATATTCAGAGTGGTCTCCATCACACCTCCTACAGTAGAGAGATGTTCAGAGTGGTCTCCATCACACCTCCTACAGTAGAGAGATGTTCAGAGTGGTCTCCATCACACCTCCTACAGTAGAGAGATGTTCAGAGTGGTCCCCATCACACCTCCTACAGCAGAGATATTCAGTGGTCTTGTCATGCCAAATAATGTCCCCCGGCCAAAGTGTCCCCCTCTACGTCACAACAGGATTCGATAAACTATTAGCATCGGAAGTGTGAAATCTGCTTGACACATTAAAGTTAATTACCTTACAGATCACGAAGTCAGCTAATTTCAACTCCATTCATACGCAAATATGTTTGATTCAAACATGGCTGTCTGGCTGGCATGTTATTATTTTAACCTGCCTTTCCCTACACTGAAATAATAGCATTTCTATCTCACATAGCTTATTAGGTATGGTCGTGGTCAAACGTTTTGAGAATGACAAGTGTTGGTCTCCACAAAGTTTGCTGCTTCAGTGTTCTTAGATCTTTATGTCAGTAGTTACTATGGTACACTGAAGTATAATTACAAGTATTCCATAAGTGTCAAAGACTTTCATTGACAATGACATTCAGTTTATGCCAAAGAGTCAATATTTGCAGTGTTGACCCTTCTTTTTCAAGACCTCTGCAATCCGCCCTGGCATGCTGTCAATTAACTTCTGGGCCAAATCCTGACTGATGGCAGGCCAGTCTTGCATAATCAATGCTTGGAGTTTGTCAGAAGTTGTGGGTTTTTGTTTGTCCACCCGCCTCTTGAGGATCGACCACAAGTTCTCAATGGGATTAAGGTCTGAGGAGTTTCCTGGCCATGGACCCAAAATGTAGATGTTTTGTTCCCCGAGCCACTTAGTCATCACTTTTGCCTTATGGCAAGGTGCTCCATCATGCTGGAAAAAGCATTGGTCGTCACCAAACTGTTGGATGGTTGGGAGAAGTCGCTCTGAGGAACATTCTTTATTCATGGCTGTGTTCTTAGGCAAAATTGTGATTGAGCCCACTCCCTTGGCTGAGAAGCAACCCCACACATGAATGGTCTGAGGATGCTTTACTGTTGGCATAACACAGTAGCGCTCACCTTGTCTTCTCCGGACAAGGTGTTTTCTGGATGGCCCAAACAATCTGAAAGGGGATTCATCAGAGAAAATGACTCTACCCCAGTCCTCAGCAGTCCAATCCCTGTACCTTTTGCAGAATATCAGTCTGTCCCTGATGTTTTTCCTGGAGAGAAGTGGCTTCTTTGCTGCCCTTATTGACACCAGCCCATTCTCCAAAAGTCTCCCGCAGCTGAATCAACTTTAGGAGACGGTCCTGGCGCTTGCTGGACTTTCTTGGGGGCCCTGACGCCTTCTTCACAACAATTTAACCTCTCTCCTTGAAGTTCTTGATGATCCGATAAATGGTTGATTTAGGTGCAATCTTACCAGCAGCAATATCCTTGCCTGTGAATCCCTTTTTGTGCAAAGCAATGATGACGGCACGTGTTTCCTTGCAGGTAACCATGGTTGACAGAGGAAGAACAATAATTTCAAGCACCACCCTCCTTTTAAAGCTTCCAGTCTGTTATTCTGACTCAATCAGCATGACAGAGTGATCTCCAGCCTTGTCCTCGTCAACACTCTCACCTGTGTTAACGAGACAATCACTGACATGATGGCAGCTGGTCCTTTTGTGGCAGGGCTGAAATGCAGTGGATTTTTTTGGAGGGGATTAAGTTCATTTTCATGGCAAAGAGGGACTTTGCAATTAATCTCATCACTCATGACATTCTGGAGTATATGCAAATTGCCATCAACACTGAGGCAGCAGGATTCGTTTTACTGTGGATATAGATACTTTTGTACCTGTTTCCTCCAGCCTCTTCACAAGGTCCTTTGCTGTTGTTCTGGGATTGATTTGCACTTTTCACACCAAAGTACGTTAATCTCTAGGAGACAAAACGCGTCTCCTTCCTGAGCAGTATGACGGCTGCGTGGTCCCATGGTGTTTATACTATTGTATGTACAGATGAACAGGCACTAGTTGAGTAAATAAACAGTTATTGTTTGGTACAGTTGAGTCATTAATTTCTTTTCACAGATTATTTTGTACTCACATGCCAATCACAGACTAAAATAGTGAATTGTGGTGTGGAATATAGAGGAGGTGGTGGCTGTGGGGGGAAGTTCTGCCTGTCACGTGTTCTCAACAGGCTGCCAGTCTGGGAAGGTCCAGGAACTGCTGCTCTCTGTGTTCTGACTGTTTGCAGTGCTAGTGATGTTAGTTCATCTGTGTATCTCATTATGTGCCCAGTATGATAGAGGACGTTCTTAGCAGATAATGACACCATGACAATAACAGTAGCTGTAGATGATGTAGTGAAAAGTTGGAGGGTGGTTGGTAATGGAGGACATCAGGTGGATCCACGTCTGGGTGTTGGGCAGAACCCCTGGGTCCTGGAGAACAGAGTTAAAGAGAACAGGGTAGGAGACCGAGACGTAAACAAGCAAACACACAGGTTACACTTTACTGTCAGAACATGTGATGTATTAGTGTAGTGTTATAAAGGAGAGATATGTAACACTTATGGAAGGTATAGTCTTCCTCAATCTGGTCCTCCTCCGACTCAGAGCAGAGAATCAGACTGATCCGGACTCACTGATTCTGGTTGATGGGAAACCTCCTGGGGGCTCGGACAGTCGATGGTCCTAAAGTCATTTGGAGGTAAATTAAAAAGGTACATTTTTATAACTAACTACCAATACTTGCTTTCTAAAATGTCAACCAAAGCTTAACATGTTTTGTCTATTGGTCTCCACTGAAGTGTAGGACGTCAGGGCTTTCAGTGGTCGACCATCAACTGGAGATTATTGGCTGAAACCCAGGAAACCTTAGTAAGACAGAAATAGTGTTAGGGAAACTAAAGCTAGCTTCAGGTTATTTTGTGTGCAAATAGTTATTATATTTTTATATTCACTTTAACAGATGGTGATCCCAGCTAAAAGAACATCTCAGAGGGATGCCATTGAAGTGCAAGCTACATAGAAACAGAAAGCTACAATAACATTTACAGTAGCTAGATAAAGTAAACTAAATACAACTGTCTGGCTAGCAGCTACTGTAGCTGACTAGGCAAGCTGAGGTAAATAAGTACAGTAGCTGGCAACATCAAAAATCAGCTTAAATTATTTCTTCCTATTTAACAATATTTTCTTATATGAAGACAAATATACGGTAAAGAAAGTGTTCTCTTTGCAGTCTTTTCGGTCCTCTGAAGCAGGAGGTAGTCAGCAGGTCATCACCGTCAAACACTGTCCTTGGAGAGCAATTCTGAGGTAATAATTCTGCGCGGACTGAGGTGAAAGAGAGCCAAGCAACCAGCATAGCAATGGGAGCTTTGGTTCATTACGGAATACAGTCAATGTATCATGTTCAAGCAACAGAAGCCAGAACTCATCAAATCTTATTGTGAGGAAGAGGGGGACACTATTTGGCATGACAGTCCCCGCCACACCACCCCTCCCCAGTCCCCACCACACCAACCCTCCCCAGTCCCCACCACACCAACCCTCCCCAGTCCCCACCACACCAACCCTCCCCAGTCCCCACCACCCCTCCCCTCCCCAGTCCCCACCACACCAGCCCTCCCCAGTCCTGACAACAACTTCACCTGGTTTCATGATTCTGTGTATCTCCGCGGCTCCCTTCCTCAGGTCTGGCCAATAGTAGTAACAATTACAGTGGAACACCTTGTCTACCGTACTGTCTGCTAGAGGCATGGCTGCCACATCACACTGATACAAAGACAACTTTCCACTGGAGACCAAGTCCTTCAGACGATCACCTGCCATCTAGAGAGAGGAGAGGAGGTGAGGGGAGAGAGGAGGTAAGGGGAGAGAGGAGGTGAGGGGAGAGAGGAGGTGAGGGGAGATGAGTGGGCAGTAGGAGGAGAGAATAGCAGTGTGGTAGTTCAGTCACTAAACTAACAGCCCTCTACACATGCACACACCTTACACACTAATTTATTCTCCATCTCACCTGGTGCATGTACTTTGAGTAGTCCACTCCTATGAGTCTCCCAGTAGGTTCTGTCAGTAGTGTGGCTGCAGCCTTCAGGCCCAGTCCCGGCCCGTGGCCCAGCTCCAACACTGTATCCCCAGGCTGGATCCCACACAGTGACACCGCACTCTCCTCTAAGACTGTGTTGTGGTACTTCAGGAACTTAGTTATCAGCCACCCATACACTGACCGGGTGGGATGACCCAACTGTTGCCCCAGCTTCTCTAAAATCAGCATTATCTAGAGACAGAGAGAGAGAGAGAGAGAGAGAGAGAGAGAGAAGGACAAAAATAGAGAAGGAAATCAGTCAATATAAGTAAATTCCTTTAGGCCCTAATCTATGGATTTCACATGACTGGGCGAGGTGCAGCCATGGGTGGGAACTCTGGAAAAATACCAGGTCAAACCATGGCATCAGTGATCTTCAGGGCGGGGACAGCCACGTGTGAAGAGAGCTCTACGGCAGGCAGCGGAGTCAAGGAGAGAGCGCAGCACGTAGTGACAAGTAGTATTAGGCATGCTATTTAGATTGTCAGTATGGAGACAACCCCTTTCCCCAAAAACATGTCAGAACTCATAACTGACTTCAGGCACACTAGAGCACTTTACATGCATTCGCTCAGAGGCAGTTTGAAATAAACTGCATTCTGTCGACTTTCTTATTGAAAACCGTATCATGCAAAGGGTTTTACACATTCTCAATTATTGCGTGCTTCTGTTATGGGGAAAAGGTCCACAATGAGAATTACACTTGTAATATTACTCATTCAAGGGTTTTTCTTTATTTGCACTATTTTTTACATTGTAGAATAAAAGTGAAGACATCAAAACTATGACATAACACATATGGAATCATGTAGTAACCAAAAAAAGTGTTAAACAAATCAAAATATATTTTGTATTTGAGATTCTTAGCTACCCTTTGCCTTGACAGCTTTGCACACTCCCATCCATGACCATATATGGTGTCATGTCGAGGTGATTCCCACATGCTGCTGGTTGTCGCTAGCGACACCGTGGCCAATTTCTTCCATCCCACTTAATTACACTTCAAGTAGGATAGCAGCCTACACTAAAAATGTTTTAAAATATTGATAGTAACCATCTGGATGTCACCATAACAGGCGCTGCAAGCCGGCAAACAGTTATGTCCTTCACTCAGAGTCCCGTTTTCCGAGAACTGCTGTCCTGCAGTAACTTAGAAGGGAGTAGCTACAAGTCTGAAGTTTACGTACACCTTAGCCAAATATATTTCAACTCAGTTTTTCACAAAACCGTGCTTCATGGTTGGGATGGTGGTCTTCGGCTTGCAAGCCTCCCCCTTTTTCCTCCAAACATAACGATGGTCATTATGGCCAAACAGTTCTATTTATGTTTCATCAGACCAGAGGACATTTCTCCAAAAAGTACGATCTTTGTCCCCATGTGCAGTTGAATTTTCCAAGCTGTTTAAAGGCACAGTCAACTTAGTGTATGTAAACTTCTGAACCACTGGAATTGTGATATAGTGAATTATAAGTGAAATAATCTGTCTGTAAACAATTGTTGGAAGAATTACTTGTGTCATGCACAAAGTAGATGTCCTAACCGACTTGTCAAAACTATAGTTTGTTAACATGAAATCTGTGGAGTGGTTGAAAAATGAGTTTTAATGACTTCAACCTCAGTGTATGTAAACTTCTGACTACAACTGTACCGCTACATAGTGTAGTTAATCAGGCCAGGGAGACAGATAAAGCTGATGAAAATGGAATGATTCTTATCGGAGTCCCAACTTCGGCAGACAAGTTTGAAATATCTTGCTGAAGTTTCCAGCTACAAGAATAATCTGTCTGAGTGACATGGCCAGGTTAACTAGTATTGGTCAGGTTAACTAGTATTGACCAGGTTAACTAGTATTGGCCAGGTTAACTAGTATTGGTCAGGTTAACTAGTATTGGCCAGGTTAACTAGTATTGGTCAGGTTAACTAGTATTGACCAGGTTAACTAGTATTGGCCAGGTTAACTAGTATTGGTCAGGTTAACTAGTATTGGTCAGGTTAACTAGTATTGGCCAGGTTAACTAGTATTGGTCAGGTTAACTAGTATTGGTCAGGTTAACTAGTATTGACCAGGTTAACTAGTATTGGCCAGGTTAACTAGTATTGGCCAGGTTAACTAGTATTGGTCAGGTTAACTAGTATTGACCAGGTTAACTAGTATTGGTCAGGTTAACTAGTATTGGCCAGGTTAACTAGTATTGGCCAGGTTAACTAGTATTGGTCAGGTTAACTAGTATTGGTCAGGTTAACTAGTATTGGCCAGGTTAACTAGTATTGGTCAGGTTAACTAGTATTGGCCAGGTTAACTAGTATTGGTCAGGTTAACTAGTATTGGTCAGGTTAACTAGTATTGGCCAGGTTAACTAGTATTGGTCAGGTTAACTAGTATTGACCAGGTTAACTAGTATTGGCCAGGTTAACTAGTATTGGTCAGGTTAACTAGTATTGGTCAGGTTAACTAGTATTGGCCAGGTTAACTAGTATTGGTCAGGTTAACTAGTATTGGCCAGGTTAACTAGTATTGGTCAGGTTAACTTAGTTATAGTTTCACTAACGGCTAGCTAATGTTAGTTACGTTCGACTAGTTATAAAGTCATTGTCCACCGTATTTCGCCTCATTTGAAGTAGTTAGCCAGTTTGTTATGTGGTGATATATATAAAGTTGGATGACTTACGTAGAGAAGAGACGAAACGTCGATCCGCTGTGAGAGTTGAAACTACAGTAACGTTCACTTCTTCTGTGGTGAAACTAAGGTCACCTTCATCCTCCCCCACATGTACACCGCCACCTAGTGGATGTAGAGGTCCATCAACACACGTGTAAGGGACTGGCATTACGAATAACGGAAATATGTGAAAATGGAAATGTTAAGCAAATTTGGACAGCTCATTTAATAACTATACTGAAAGAAAACGGTGGTGAAAAAGTAATGTGAAGTAGAACTCTGGAGGGAGAGGAGTAGATCCTGAGGAGGCCAGTGTCAGTGGAGAGCTGTGGAGGAGTTGGATTGTAGAAGTGTGGAGGTCAGGAGGTAACAGTCCATTGGGTGATTTGAAGGTGAGTTAAAGGTGAACCTTTATTGAACTGGCTGCATCACATCTGGCCGTGATTGGGAGTCCCATAGGGCTGCATCACATCTGGCCGTTATTGGGAGTCCCATAGGGCTGCATCACATCTGGCCGTGATTGGGAGTCCCATAGGGCTGCATCACATCTGGCCGTGATTGGGAGTCCCATAGGGCTGCATCACATCTGGCCGTGATTGGGAGTCCCATAGGGCTGCATCACATCTGGCCGTGATTGGGAGTCCCATAGGGCTGCATCACATCTGGCCGTGATTGGGAGTCCCATAGGGCTGCATCACATCTGGCCGTGATTGGGAGTCCCATAGGGCTGCATCACATCTGGCCGTGATTGGGAGTCCCATAGGGCTGCATCACATCTGGCCGTGATTGGGAGTCCCATAGGGCTGCCTCACATCTGGCCGTGATTGGGAGTCCCATAGGGCTGCATCACATCTGGCCGTGATTGGGAGTCCCATAGGGCTGCATCACATCTGGCCGTGATTGTAAATAAGAATGCGTTCTTAACTGACTCGCCTCGTTAAATAAAGGTTAAAGTAATAAAATAAAAATGGGAGCCGGTGGAGTTTGATGATGGTGGGGGTGATGTGGAGTTTGATGATGGTGGGGGTGATGTGGAGTTTGATGATGGTGGGGGTGATGTGTGTGAGGACTCTGTCCAGTGTTTTGGTATGTTCTGCAGTGTTTCAGAACACACTGGCATAGTAGTACAGTTTTGTATAGAACAGTTCTCATGGCTCTTATTATCTCTCTATAGGGTTGCAAAATTCCAGCAACTTTCCCAAAATACCCAGCTTTTCCAGAAATCCTGTTTCCTGCTTATTCCATTCTGATTACGGGAATCATCCACCTGGAATTTGGAGAAAACCTGGGAATTCAACTCTAATCTCTCCTCTCATCAAGATGACTAATCATGCACTGCTCATTTATATCCACCAGATGGCAGCAGTGTATAATCTATTTTATGTGTTTATAAAATTCCCTATGGGAAGAATGAATGGTGGAATAACTATTGGAACCATTTCCCAGTTTGACCGCTAGGTTTTATGGGTATTATGACACCGCCACTGTCACCCACCTGTGTACACGCTGATAGCTAAAATGACTGGGAGAAAAACCATTTTAAAAAGCTTTTCATTCAGTCGATGTAAATACAGTTGACCGTCATGCTTATTGGTTTACAGGTTAATTTGCATAAAGTAGTGTTATTAAATTGGCCTGTGTGTGTTTTGATTAGTCATCATGCATCTTATTTATCTAACACAACTATCACACACTCACAGCATACAGAGCCTATTCTGAGAGGGAGTTCTGCTGCAGCTCCTCAGCTGGCTGCTGCTGGAGTAAAACATGAGCCTTTAGAAGCCCATTCATCTCAACTGGTAATTGAATGGGAGCTGAGGATTGGTGATTACCTTTAATTAAAAACATGCATTAACATAAATTAATGACAGGATTTAAAGGTACATTTACTACTGGTGACAGATGTCATGGGGAAATCACCAAACAAATATCAAAGGGCAAACAATTCACACAAAGAACCAATGAATGCTTTAGAATTGGAGAGAGATAGCTGAGCCATTCTGGAGAGAGATTCTCCTATATCTTCGCCACACACCCCTCCCCTTCTTGTCTCAACATTTTAAATTATACTCAAGACATTATCTTCACAGATATTTTAGATGCTTTTCACTGACAACTCAATAATCAGTAATCCCAATTTAATAATCAATAATCCCAACTCAATAATCAGCTTGGTTTATTGCCACACACGCTCGATTCCTCAAAGGCAATGATGGTGAAGAAACCCTTTTGTGTGTGTGTCCATCACTTGTCAGCAGTAGCGTATATAGCCTGGTAGCTGATGTGTCTATGTTGCAGATCCTCCATAGTGACCTGGTTAAACCCAGAGGCTCGCAGAGCTGCCATGTAGAACTCCGGCCTGGACGCAAAGCTGACCACGCTGCCCAGTCTCAGAGTGGTCACCATCACACCTCCTACAGTAGAGAGATATTCAGAGTGGTCACCATCACACCTCCTACAGTAGAGAGATATTCAGAGTGGTCACCATCACACCTCCTACAGTAGAGAGATATTCAGAGTGGTCAAAATCACACCTCCTACAGTAGAGATATTCAGAGTGGTCAACATCACACCTCCTACAGTAGAGAGATATTCAGAGTGGTCTCCATCACACCTCCTACAGTAGAGATATTCAGAGTGGTCCCCATCACACCTCCTACAGTAGAGATATTCAGAGTGGTCCCCATCACACCTCCTACAGTAGAGATATTCAGAGTGGTCTCCATCACACCTCCTACAGTAGAGATATTCAGAGTGGTCCCCATCACACCTCCTACAGTAGAGATATTCAGAGTGGTCCCCATCACACCTCCTACAGTAGAGATATTCAGAGTGGTCCCCATCACACCTCCTACAGTAGAGATATTCAGAGTGGTCAACATCACACCTCCTACAGTAGAGAGATATTCAGAGTGGTCAACATCACACCTCCTACAGTAGAGAGATATTCAGAGTGGTCAACATCACACCTCCTACAGTAGAGATATTCAGAGTGGTCAACATCACACCTCCTACAGTAGAGATATTCAGAGTGGTCACCATCACACCTCCTACAGTAGAGATATTCAGAGTGGTCTCCATCACACCTCCTACAGTAGAGAGATATTCAGAGTGGTCCCCATCACACCTCCTACAGTAGAGATATTCAGAGTGGTCCCCATCACACCTCCTACAGTAGAGATATTCAGAGTGGTCCCCATCACACCTCCTACAGTAGAGAGATATTCAGAGTGGTCCCCATCACACCTCCTACAGCAGAGATATTCAGAGTGGTCCCCATCACACACTCCTACAGTAGAGATATTCAGAGTGGTCCCCATCACACCTCCTACAGTAAAGATATTCAGAGTGGTCCCCATCACACCTCCTACAGTAGAGATATTCAGAGTGGTCACCATCACACCTCCTACAGTAGAGATATTCAGAGTGGTCCCCATCACACCTCCTACAGTAGAGAGATATTCAGAGTGGTCCCCATCACACCTCCTACAGCAGAGATATTCAGAGTGGTCCCCATCACACCTCCTACAGCAGAGATATTCAGAGTGGTCCCCATCACACACTCCTACAGTAGAGATATTCAGAGTGGTCCCCATCACACCTCCTACAGTAAAGATATTCAGAGTGGTCCCCATCACACCTCCTACAGTAGAGATATTCAGAGTGGTCACCATCACACCTCCTACAGTAGAGATATTCAGAGTGGTCCCCATCACACCTCCTACAGTAGAGAGATATTCAGAGTGGTCCCCATCACACCTCCTACAGCAGAGATATTCAGAGTGGTCCCCATCACACACTCCTACAGTAGAGATATTCAGAGTGGTCCCCATCACACCTCCTACAGTAGAGATATTCAGAGTGGTCCCCATCACACCTCCTACAGTAGAGATATTCAGAGTGGTCCCCATCACACCTCCTACAGTAGAGATATTCAGAGTGGTCCCCATCACACCTCCTACAGTAGAGATATTCAGAGTGGTCAACATCACACCTCCTACAGTAGAGATATTCAGAGTGGTCCCCATCACACCTCCTACAGTAGAGAGATATTCAGAGTGGTCCCCATCACACCTCCTACAGCAGAGATATTCAGAGTGGTCCCCATCACACCTCCTACAGTAGAGATATTCAGAGTGGTCCCCATCACACCTCCTACAGTAGAGATATTCAGAGTGGTCCCCATCACACCTCCTACAGTAGAGATATTCAGAGTGGTCCCCATCACACCTCCTACAGTAGAGATATTCAGAGTGGTCCCCATCACACCTCCTACAGTAGAGAGATATTCAGAGTGGTCCCCATCACACCTCCTACAGTAGAGATGTTCAGAGTGGTCCCCATCACAACTCCTACAGTAGAGATATTCAGAGTGGTCCCCATCACACCTCCTACAGCAGAGAGACAACCAGTCTGCACAACCACATCAACCCTCCCCAGTCCCCACAACCACACCACAGCAAACCTCCCCAGTCTCCATAACCACACCAACCCTCCACAGTCCCCACAACCACACCACACCAACCCTCCCCAGTCCCCACAACCACACCTCCCAGTCACCACAACCACACCAACCCTCCACAGTCCCCACAACCACTCTTCCCCAGTCCCCACACCACATCAAACCAACCCTCCCCAGTCCCCACAACCACACCAAATCAACCCTCCCCAATCCCCACAACCACACCAACCTTCCCCAGCCCCGACACCAACCCTCCCTCCCCAGTCCCCACAGCCACACCAACCCTCCCCTGTCCCCACACCAACACCAACCCTCCCCAGTCCCCACAACAACACCACACCAACCCTCCCCAGTCCCCACACCAACACCAACCCTTCCCAGTCCCCACAGCAACACCATACCAACCTTCCCCAGTCCCCACAACCACACCACACCAACCTTCCCCAGCCCCCACACCAACCCTCCCTCCCCAGTCCCCACAGCCACACCAACCCTCCCCAGTCCCCACACCAACACCAACCCTCCCCAGTCCCCACAACAACACCACACCAACCTTCCCCAGTCCCCACACCACACCAACCCTCTCAAGTCCCCACAACCACACCAACCTTACCCAAGGGGCTCAATATTTGCTAATTCACATGTCAGTCTGCAAACATGGACGCATTTCAAATATAGGTGAGAGCTTTAACAACAGTAGTATTGAATATATAGGTATTTTACCATTCTGTGTACTGTGAAATCATAAGACAGTAAACAGGATTATTATATACACTTATGGGTTAAAGAGGATGTAATGTACTTTTATAATTTTTTGGGCAACTATTGAAGACACGACACCAATATAGTTCAGGCCCCGAAAGTAGTACCAAGAATAGGAGGGGAAAGCAAAGCAGAACTGGGCGTGAGCAAAAGTAAACAGGACATAAAGATAATAGTGGCGAACTGCCAAGTGATGTTAAACATCTACATAAGGAGGAGTGACTATGAATGTTATGTAAACATGTGACTGTATAAAAAGAGACCAGTTGCTCCATGGACCAGATTGTTACTTTGTAATAAAATATATTCTGAATTCATGTCTGAGAGATATTTAAGAAGTATTTCCACTACATATATTGATGCCCATGCCATCAACCCTCCAGTTGCCAGCTCACTCCTTCCCAGATTTTCCCAAGACCTCCGGTTGCACCAAGTCTACATCGTGCAGGAAGGCATCACTGGGAGCTCTGCTCTTCTCTCAGTCATAACTGTGTGTCTTCCTAAAGCACAGACAAACATATATCTTGGTAAACAAAAAAACATTACAGCTTCAAATACTAACCAACTGTATACAATCCCCAATATTAGAGTTCACTCCCCACTCTATCCCCAGGTCTTGCCTTTCACTTCAGACTAGGGAACCTAATTTGAGGTGAGATGGGATCACCTTGCTTCACTTCAGACTAGGGAACCTAATTTGAGGTGAGATGGGATCACCTTGCTTCACTTCAGACTAGGGAACCTAATTTGAGGTGAGATGGGATCACCTTGCTTGCTACTCCTAGTTGTTCTGAACAGAACAGAGCAGGTATAGGCTGTTATTACTATGGCTGAGGGATTGGCATTTAGTATTTTCATCATATTAATTAAATTGGAGCCAAGTCCCATATGTTCCAAAACTGACCAAAGATATGACCATTCTAGTCTACCAAAAGCTTAAAACTGCAGACAAGGAGAGGGTAGCAATGACAACATGACTGGCAGAGATCATCACTGCAAAACCACTGGAGCGATGTGTTCAGTAGAATGTGAGATACTCATACTTACATACAAAGAAAAGCTGAGATTTAAGAGTGAAAGCTACACAATATATACAAAACTATGTGGACACCCCCACAAATGAGTGGATTCGGCTATTTCAGCCACACCCGTTGCTGACAGGTGTATAAAATCAAGCACACCGCCATGCAATCTCCATTGACAAACATTGGCAGTAGAATGGCCTTACTGAAGAGCTCAGTGACTTTCAACGTGGCACAGTCATAGGATGCCACGTTTCCAACATGTCAGATTTCGTAAAATTTCTTCCCTGCTCGAGCTACCCCGGTCAACTGTAAGTGCTTTTATTATGAAGTGGAAACGTCTAGGCTCAGCCGCGAAGTGGTATGCCACACAAGCTCACAAAACGGGACCACCGAGTGCTGAAATGCGTAAAGATCGTCTGTCCTCAGTTGCAACACTCACTACGGAGTTCCAAACAGATTCTGGAAGAAACATCTTCACAATATCTGTCTGGGTTTGGCGGATGCCAGGAGAACGCTACCTGCCCCAATGCATAGGGCCAACTGTCAAGTTTGGTGGAGGAGGAATAATGGTCTGGGGCTGTTTTCATGGTTCGGGCTAGGCCCCTTAGTTCCAGTGAAGGGCTATCTTAACGCTACAGCATAGAATGACATTCTAGACGATTCTGTGCTTCCAACTTCGTGGCAGTAGTTTGGGGAAAGCCCTTTACTGTTTCAGCATGACAATGCCCCTGTGCACAAAGCGAGGTCCATACAGAAATGGTTTGTTGAGATCGGTGTGGAATAACTTGACTGGCCTGCACAAAACACTGACCTCAACCCCATGAAACATCTTTTGGAGGAATTGGAATGCTGACTTTGAGCCAGGCATAATCGCCCAACATCAGTGCCCGACCTCACTAATGCTCTAAATGTAATGCCTGCATAATGAAACACCTCTGAGAGAGAGAGAGAGTAGAGAGAGTAGAGTGAGAGAGCGAGAGAGAGCGAGAGAGAGCGAGAGAGAGCGAGAGAGTAGAGTGTATGGTTCCTCATAGTTGCTCCTGGCAAAAACATGATGACCCACTTACTGAAGACAGACGGGCTGGGAGAGCGAGATGGCACAGAGAACACAGAGAGCACAGAGAACACAGAGACCCAGAGAATACAGAGAACCCAGAGAACACAGATAATACAGAGAATACAGAGAACACAGAGAACACAGAGAAACCAGAGAAACCAGAGAATACAGAGAACGTGTTTTTCCACAGCAACTCTATTAGTGACTTACAGCCTCTGAGGACTCCATGTCTGGACCTCCCACTGCAACACACACACCCTGAGGCTGAAATACCACTCTCTCCCCTCAACCTCAGTGTAAGACACACATACTCATTCCTCTGGGTATGAGTATGTGTATATATATGACTGTGTATATACAGCGGGTGAAATAAGTATTGAACACGTCACCATTTTTATCAGTAAATATATTTCCAAAGGTGCTATTGACATGACATTTTCACCAGATGTTGGTAACAACCAAAGTAATCCATACATACAAAGAAACCAAAACAAATAAGTTCAGAAATTAAGTTATGTGTAATAATGTGAAATGACACAGGGAAAAAAGTATTGAACACATGAAGAAAGGGAGGTGCAAAAAGGCATGGAAAGCCAAGACAACAGCTGAAAACTATCAGTAATTAAAAAGCAATCCAGCCCCCTGTCAGTGCAAATTAATATCAGCTGGTTCAGTCCCAACTGATGGCCTACAAAAAGGTCTCATTGCCAAGGTGTCACACAAGACACATCTCATGATGGGTAAAAGCAAAGAGCTGTCTCAAGACCTTCGCAACCTAATTGTTGCAAAACATAATGATGGCAATGGTTATAGGCACATTTCTAAGCTTCTGAATGTTCCAGTGAGCACTGTTGGTGCCTAATACGGAAGTGGAAAGACAATCATTTCACCATAAATTTGCCTCGACCAGGTGCTCCTCGCAAGATTTCTGACAGAGGAGTAAAAAGAATAATCAGAAGAGTTGTCCAAGAGCCAAGGACCACTTGTGAAGAGCTTCGAAAAGACCTGCAATTAGCAGGTACTGTTGTCTCAAAGAAAGCAGTAAGTAATGCACTCCACCGCCATGGCCTGTATGCACGCTCACCATGCAAGACTCCATTGCTGAAAAAAAAGCATGTTGAAGCTCGTTTAAAGTTTGCTGCACAACATTTGGAAAATCCAGTGAAATGCTGGGAGAATATAGTGTGGTCAGATGAGAGCAAAATTCAACTGTTTGGATGTCATAATACACACCATGTTTGGAGGAGAAATGGCACTGCACATCACCCTAAAAACAACATACCAACAGTGAAGTTTGGAGGTGGGAACATCATGGTGTGGGGCTGCTTTTCAGCAAATGGTACTGGCAAACTTCACATAATTGAAGGAAGGATGAATGGGAAAATTTACCGAGACATTCTTGACAAAAATCTGCTGCCATCTACCAGGATGATGAAGATGAAACGAGGGTGGACATTTCAGCAAGACAATGATCCCAAACACACAGCCAAGGAAACTCTCAATTGGTTTCAAAGAAAGAAAATAAAGCTGCTAGAATGGCCCAGCCAATCACCTGACTTAAATCCCATTGAAAATCTATGGAAAGAACTGAAGATCAAGATTCATAGAAGAGGCCCACGGAACCTTTAAGATTTGAAGACTGTTTGTGTGGAAGAATGGGCCAAAATCACACCAGAGCAATGCATGCGACTAGTTTCTCCATACAGGAAGCGTCGTGAAGCTGTCATTACCAACAAAGGCTTTTGTACAAAGTATTAAATAAATATCAGTAAGTGTGTTCAATACTTTTTCCATGTGTCATTTCATATTATTACACATAACTTAATTTCGGAACTTATTTGTATGTATGGATTACTTGGGTTGTTACCAACATCTGGTGAAAAAGCCATGTTAATAGCACCTTTGGAAATATATTTACTGAGAAAAATGGTGACGTGTTCAATACTTATTTCACCCGCTGTATAGATATATATACAGTCATGTGAAAAAGTAAGTACACCCCTGGAAAGTTTTTTTTTTTTTTTTTACATATTTGGACAGATGGATATGTAATCTTCACTTCACTATTGGCAGATAAAGGTTACCCAATTTAACAAATCACACACAAAATCAAACTGTTATGCAATTAAAATAAACAAAAAGGCCTTATAAACAAAATAAATGTGTACACTACTACCTTTACCATCACATAAAATGGCTAAAACAAGTGCAAATGATTAGAAAACATTAGAGAGAAACTTAGGAGGGTCCAGCCTTCCATAAAGATAAGAACATTGGTCTGGTTTGGTCTTAACCATATGGGTGTGTGGTAACACATCATTCAAAGATCTAAAGACCTACTGAGGCCCTCAGAATAAAGATAATTGATGCTCATGAGTCTGGGAGGGGTTACAGTCTGGGAGGAGTTACAGTCTGGGAGGAGTTACAGTCTGGGAGGAGTTACAGTCTGGGAGGAGTTACAGTCTGGGAGGAGTTACAGTCTGGGAGGAGTTACAAATCCATTTCCAAGCAATTCGAAGAACATCATTCCACTGTCCGACAAAAATTCCAGTCTCTTTCTGACAGTGTACCCATGCACAGTTGTGTCTTGATATTCTTTTTTGAAAGCAGAGGCTTCTTCCTTCCTGACCTCCCATGTAGGCTATGTTTTTGCAGTCTCTTTCTGACAGTGTACCCATGCACTTCGACATTGATTGTGGCAAGAGAGGCCTGTAGATCCCTTGATGTTACCCTGGGGTTCTTAGAGACGTCTATGAGCATCTTTCAGTCAGCTCTTGGGCTGACTTTGGTGGGACGACCTGTCCTAGGTAGTTTTCCAGTGGTCTGGAATTTTCATTGGACAGTGGAATGATGTACTTCGAATTGCTTGGAAATGGATTTGTAACTCCTCCCAGACTGTAACTCCTCCCAGACTGTAACTCCTCCCAGACTCATGTGCATCAATCATTTTCTTCTGAAGGCCTCGGGTAGGTCTTTTGATCTGGAGCTTACCCGCGGGAGCATGTCTCGCCGCCTTGGACTGTGCGCCGACGGAGCAGGACTGGACGTAGTGTCGCACAGTCCTCCCCATGCCAGGCCACCAGTACTTTGCCCGGAGTGCTTCCATGGTCCTGGTGATCCCTGGGTGTCCCGTCGCTGGGGATTGGTGCGCCCAGGTCATCAGCCTTCCATGTCGCTGGTGGGGGATTCCTTCTCCCCGCCCAAACAATCTCTGCGTCGACATCCCAGGCGACAGGACCCACGACTCACGATGGGGGTAAGATGGAGACCATGTGAGCCGGTTCTATGCATACAGGAGAGTGTGTCGGCTCTGCTGTTCTTGGTGCCTGGACGGTAAGTCAGGGGGAAGAGGAACCGGGCGAAGAACATCGTCCACCTGTCCTGACGTGGGTTAAGGTGCCGAGCAGCCCTGACGTATGCTTCTAAGCAGAGTTGCAAAGAAAATGCCACATCTCAGACTGGCCAATAAAAATAAAAGATTAAGATTGGCAAAAGAACACAGACACTGGACAGAGGAAGATATGGCTTTTTCTTTGCAACTCTGCCTAGAAGGCCAGCATCCCGGAGTCGCCTCTTCACTGTTGACTTTGAGACTGGTGTTTTGTGGGTACTATTTAATGAAGCTGCCAGTTGAGGACTTGTGAGGCATCTGTTTCTCAAACTAGACACTCTAATGTACTTGTCCTCTTGCTCAGTTGTGCACCGGGGCCTCCCACTCCTCTTTCTATTCTAGTTAGAGACAGTTTGCGCTGTTCTGTGAAGGGAGTAGTACACAGCGTTGTACAAGATCTTCAGTTTCTTGGCAATTTCTCTCATGGAATAGCCTTCATTTCTCAGAACAAGAATAGACTGATGAGTTTCAGAAGAAAGTTATTTGTTTCTGGCCATTTTGAGCCTGTAATCGAACCCACAAAGGCTGATGCTCCAGATACTCAACTAGTCTAAAGAAGGCCAGTTTTATTGCTTCTTTAATCAGCACAACAGTTTTCAGCTGTCTAACATAATTACAAAAGGGTTTTCTAATAATCAATTAGCCTTTTAAATGATATACTTGGATTAGCTAACACAACGTGTCATTGGAACACAGGAGTGATGGTTGCTGATAATGGGCCTCTGTACGCCTATGTATATATTCCATAAAAAAATTAGCAGTTTCCAGCTACAAGTCATTTACAACATTAACAATGTCTACACTGTATTTTCAAAAACAAGAACATTTTTAAGTGACCCCAAGCTTTTGAACGGTAGTAAAGTACCAGTCAAAAGTTTGGACACCTACTCAAGCAAGTTTTTTTTTTTTTATACTATTTTTTACATTGTAGAATAATAGTGAAGACATCAAAACTATTAAATAACACATATGAAATCATGTTGTAACCAAAAAAGTGTTAATATATGTTTTATATTTGAGATTCTTCAAAGGGCTCCCAAGTGGCGCAGTGAAACTGCATCTCAGTGCTAGAGGCGTCAATACAGACAACCTGGTTTGAATCCAGCCTGTATCACAGCTGGCCATGGTTGGGAGTCCCATATGCCCAATAGTCCATTGGCCCAGCGTCGGCCGAGTTTGGCTGGTGTAGGCCAGCATAGTAAATAAGAATTTGTTCTTAAGTGACTTGCCTAGTTAAATAAAGGTTACAAAAATAAATAAAAATGCCTTGATGACAGCTTTGCACACTCTTGGCATTCTCTCAACCAGCTTCATGGGGAATGCTTTTCCAACAGTCTTTAAGGAGTTCCCACATATGCTGAGCATTTGTTGGCTGCTTTTCCTTCACTCTGCGGTCCAACTCATCCCAATCCATCTCAATTGGGTTGAGGTCGGGTGATTGTGGAGGCCAGGTCATCTGATGCAGCACTCCATCACTCTCCTTCTTGATCAAATAGCCCTTACAAATCTAAAATTTGGACTCATCAGACCAAAGGACAGATTTCCACCGGTCTAACGTCCATTGCTCGTGTTTCTTGACCCAAGCAAGTCTCTTCTTCTTATTGGTGTCCTTTAGTAGTGGTTTATTTGCAGCAATTCAACCATGAAGGCCTGATTCACAACGTCTCCTCTGAACAGTTGATGTTGAGATGGGTCTGTTACTTGAACTCTGTGAGGCATTTATTTGGTTTGCAATCTGAGGTGCAGTTAACTCTAATGAACTTATCCTCTGCAGCAGAAGTAACTCTGTCATCCTTTCCTGTGGCGGTCCTCATGAGAGCCAGTTTCATCATAGAGTTTGATGGTTTCTGCACTTGAAGAAACTTTAAAAGTTCTTGAAACTTTCCAGATTGACTGACCTTCATGTCTTAAAGTAATGATGGACTGTTGTTTCTCTTTGCTTATTTGAGCTGTTCTTGCCATAATCTGGACTTGGTCTTTTAGTAAATAGGGTTATATTCTGTATACCAGCCCTACCTTTTCAACTGATTGGCTCAAACGCATTAACGAATGAAATTCCACAAATAAATTTTTAACAAGGCACACCTGTTAATTGAAATACATTCCAGGTGAATAATTCATGAAGCTGGTTGAGAGAATGAGAGTGTGCAAAGCTGTCATCAAGGCAAAGGGTGGCTACTTTGGTTACTACAATATTCCATATTAGTTTTGTTGTCTTCACTATTATTTTACAATGTAGAAAATAGTAAAAATCAAGAGAAACCCTCAAATGAGTAGGTGTGTCCAAACCTTTGACTGGTACTGTATATATTTATTTTTAGCCAAGCAGGTGGGGCTCAAAACAGATGGGGCCCTGAATGAAGGGTCGCCCCACTGACTGGGAGCTGATCCATCCTCAGTGTTCTCCTATCACAGCCATTAAACTCTGTAACTGTTTTAAAGACACCATTGTCCTCATGGTGAAATCCCTGAGCGGTTTCCTTCCTCTCCAGCAATTGAGTTAGGAAGGACTCCTGTATCTTTTTAGTGACTGGGTGTACTTATACACCATCCAAAGTGTAATTAATAATTACACCATGCTGAAAGGGATATTCAATATCTGCTTTTTATATTTTCACCCATCTACCAATAGGTGCCCTTCTTTGCAAGGCATTGGAAAACCTCCCTGGTCTTTGTGGTTGAATCTGTGTTTGAAATTCACTGCTCGACTGAGGGACCTTACAGATAATAGTATATGTGGGGTCCCGAGATGAGGTAGTCATTCAAAAATCATGTTAAACACTATTATTGCATACAAAGTGACTCCATGCAACTTATTATGTGACTTGTTGAGCACATTTTTACTCCTGAACTTATTTAGACTTACCATAACAAAGGGGTTTAATACTTGTTGACTAAAGACATATCAGCTTTTCAGTTTTAATACATTTTGTAAAAGTAAGGGGTGTGAATACTTTCTGAAGGCACTGTATATTCATCATGTTTCACAATAGCATGCTGCCACGGCCAGACCTCACACTAACTCATCCATGTCCTCTCTTACCCTGGTTGCTGGGTTACGGTAGGGCCTGATGCAACTCTTGGCCAGGGAGGCTTTGTTCTACAGATGGCCTTCTTCTCCTCCTCTCTTCCTCTCCCTCTCATCCTCTCTCTGTCCTCCTGTCTTCCTCTCCCTCTCGCTGTCCTCCTCTCTCCCTCTCCCCCCTCTCGCTGTCCTCCTCTCCCCCCTCTCACTGTCCTCCTCTCTCCCTCTCCCCCCTCTCGCTGTCCTCCTCTCTCCCTCTCGTTGTCCTCCTCTCTCCCTCTCTCTCTCACCTCTCTCTCTGCATCCTGTCCAGGGGGTTTACTGTCCCTCTTTAGCAGGGACCGGAAGGCCACAATTTGTGCGACTACAGAGCTGTGTGTCAGAACGGGCAGTGAGCAACACAGGGGCCCCCCAGGGAACGGTCCTGTCCCCCTTCCTGTTCACCCTCTACACCTCAGACTTCAGATACAACTCTGAAACATGCCACCTACAGAAGTTCTCAGATGACTCCGCAATTGTAGGGTGCATCAGGGGTGGGCAGGAGGAGGAGTACAGGAGCACAATCAATGACTTTGTGTTGTGGTGTGAGCAGAACCACCTTCAGCTCAACATCAGCAAAACAAAGGAGATGGTTGTGGACTTCAGGAGAACCAAGGCCCAACTGACTGCAGTCCCTAAAAGGGCCAGAGCCAACTCTACTTTCTGAAGAGGCTAAGGTCCTTCAACGTGTGCAGTGAACTACTGCATACCTTCTACCAGTCAGTGCCATCTTTTTTGCAGTGGTGTGCTGGGGCGCCCACATAAAAGCCGCTTATGTTTCTCGGGTAAATAAGTTGATCAGGAAGGCTAGCTCTGTTCTGGCGATTAACCTTGACACTCTAGAGGAGGTGGCGGAGAGACGGATCCTGGCCAAACTGCTGGCCATCACGGACAACGTCACTCACCCTCTGCATGCCATAGTTATGACGCAGAGGAGCACCTTCAGTCACAGACTGATCCCACCACGGTGTGCCAGAGAGCGCTACAGGAGGTCCTTCCTGCCGGCGGCTATTAGACTATTTAATGCCTCACCGGGTTGCCGTGCCGTCGGCAACATAGACCTGGAACTGTTGGGGTGTTAGGACCTAGTTTAACAATTATGCATCCATCCGTGAGTAGCTCTGGTCTAATCACTCATTCACTCAGGACTTATTTATTCATTCAGGTCTGTATATACATATTCATGTACAGTTGTTATATCATATCACTTGCAATATTGTAAGTAATTCTTGGACTTAACTTACGTAGTCATTCACTCTGGAATGCATATTAGTATCCTGTCAGTTGTATCTTTTTTTCATTGCTTTTAGTATATCGAATGTGCAATACGTGCATTTATCTGTAATTAAACCCTGCGCACTATGGACTGTATTTTAAGGGAATTATTATTACCCTAAATTATATCATACACACATTTAGCTATTAAAGTATCTCTTCCTGTCATTTACCTGTACAGTTTGTGTAACCACGCAAATATTCACTTACCTGTAAATTTAACTTTATATTTACCTGTATAGTTAATTTAACCATGCAAAATATTCACTTACCTGTTCATTTAATCAGACTGTATATTAAGTAAACTATTATTACCCTCACTTATATCATTTATGCAATATTTGTATCATTAAAAACAAATAGTAATAATTCACTAAAACACTCTGTAATAATGTATAGTGTACATATTCAGCCATCCACCCATACTATGCAATGTCTTTTTACAGCTTTTTTGCACTCCAGACTTCTTGTATTTCTGTACGTTTTCATACTGCCGCTCTATGTATCATGTATCGTGAATCTGTCTTTTGTGTATTTTCGTTCTGGCATTTTGCACCTGCCCTGTGTTTTTTCGTAGCTGCTTGACAAAGAAATTTCCCCTCGGGGATCAATAAAGTATCTATCTATCTATCTATCTATGTACTGTCCCTCTATAACAGGCCAATGCGTCAACTTGGTCTTCGTTAGCCAATAATAAATAAGTGAGAACATCCTGGCGCGATAGGTATTGGCTTAATCGGCTTAATCTGCAAACCAATCATCTTCCACAACACCCCTACGTATCTTGTGCACCTCTGTCTTATAGGTCCGAGGTCTTGGCAGTAAAGAGATTGTGTTTGTATAGGTCCGACGTCTTGGCAGTAAAGAGATTGTGTTTGTATAGGTCCGACGTCTTGGCAGTAAAGAGATTGTGTTTGTATAGGTCCGACGTCTTGGCAGTAAAGAGATTGTGTTTGTATAGGTCCGACATCTTGGCAGTAAAGAGATTGTGTTTGTATAGGTCCGACGTCTTGGCAGTAAAGGGATTGTGTTTGTATAGGTCCGACGTCTTGGCAGTAAAGAGATTGTGTTTGTACAGGTCCGACGTCTTGGCAGTAAAGAGATTGAGTTTGTAACTCTTATTGGGATAGTTCTCCCCATAAGCACGACACACATCGACCACAAATGTTAAGGCTGTAGTCTTTCTTCTTCTCAGTGACGCCATTAGCTAGCTAGCTATGTCCTTTGCTAATTAGCTAGCTGGTCCTATTGTTTTTTCTCACTTTGAGCCCAAGGAAAATGTAATTCTGTAGTTCCTGTTCTCCATTTGAAATCGTTTGATACTTTAAATACTTTTCTCAGTAAGTTCACTCTCACATAATTATATGGACACTTCCGCTAAGTCCAACATAGAATGGTTGTTGTCCCAGGCTTATAATATACCAGGTACATATATCAAGCTTATAATATAAGCCTGGTGACAATAGCCTGGGGACAAGGTTAGTCTGATCTAGAATGAAATGTAACGCACTGCTTTCTGCAGTCAGACCCAGTCCCAGTTCCAGTCCTATATAATATGCAGCAGTTCTTTGGGTCTTTGGGGTTGTTTCAATGTCTTTCAGCTGTGAAACGCTCTAATTTAAAAGAGCGATGAGAAGGTAGCCTAGTTCCTGAGGTTAATAGATAGTTGGGCGTGGAAAGTCTATATATAGTGGAGAGGCCCCTGGCTGTCCCTTGACTCCAGTCCCACTGGACCTACAGGGGCCTTTAATACTGAGTAGCAGAGCCACTGGCCTCAATACTCTCTCTCTCTCTGTCTCTCTGTCTCCCTTCCTCTGTTTCTGCACAGTGACATAATGACATCAACAAATATAATAATAATAATAATATTAATAATAATGGTGATTAGAGAAAGGGGACACTATGCGGCAGGTAGCCGAGTGATTGGAGCGTTGGGCCCGTAACCGAAAGGTTGCTGGATCGAATCCCAGAGCTGACAAGGTAAAAATCTGCTGTTCTGCACCTGAACAAGGCAGTTTAACCCAGTGTTCCCCAGTAGGATGTCGTTGTAAATAAGAATTAGTTCTTAACTGACTTGCCTTGTTAAATAAATATAAATACAGTGGGACCCTAGATAAGATGAGCAATAGTGACTGAATAAAATAAATGTTTAATACTGAGCTGGAAAGTATTTCATTTTATAGTAATACTATAATACTATTGCTCAGAGAAAGATATTTTGTTCATCAAATAAATATACAATTCTCAAAAAGGTAGGGGTCAAAAGGTAGGGGTCAAAAGGTAGGGGTCAAAATGATTGACGCCCCTAAATATACACCTGGATTCACCTGGTCAGTCTATGTCAGGTGTCCCTAATGTTTTGTACAATCAGTGTCTATATCAGTACAATGAGACTATGTCTACGTGTAACAACATTGAATATGTATAATGAGATCATATGTCAGTAGTGTGTGTGTGTGTGCGCATGCGTGAGTGCACACAGACACACACCTTGTGCACATGGTTTTGTTTGAGTATGTGTGCATATCTGAGTGTGTAGGTAAGTGTCTGATGAGTGTATGTATATAAGTATTCAGACCCTTTATCTCTGCAGATCCTCTCAAGCTGCACAGCTATGTTCAGGTCTCTCTAGAGATGTTCGACCGGGTTCAAGTCTGGGCTCTGGCTGGGCCAATCAAGGACATTCAGAGACTTGTCCCGAAGCCACTCCTGCTTTGTCTTGGCTGTGTGCTTAGGGTCGTTGTCCTGTTGGAAGGTGAACCTTCGCCCCAATCTGAGGTCCTGAACACTCTGGAGCAGGTTTTCATCAAGGATCTCTCTGTACTTTGCTCCGTTCATCTTTGCCTCGATGCTGACTAGTCTCCCAGTACCTGCCGCTGAAAATCATCCCCACAGCAAGATTGCTGCCACCACCATGCTTCATCGTAGGGATGGTGGCAGGTTTCCTCCAGACATAACGCTTGGCATTTAGGCCAAAGAGTTCAATCTTGGTTTCATCAGACCAGAGAATCAATACCTCATGGCTTGGTTTTTGCTCTGACATGCACTGTCAACTGTGGGACCTTATATAAACATGTGTGTGAATTTTCAAATCATGTCCAATCAATACCATTTACCACAGGTGGACTCCAATCAAGTTGTAGACACATCTAAAGGATGATCAATGGAAACAGGAAGCACCTGAGCTCAATTTTGAGTCTCATAGCAAAGGGTCTGAACACTTATGTAAATAACTCTGTTATTATTCTTTTTATACATTTGCAAAAACTTCTAAAAAACTGTTTTCCCTTTGTCATTATGGGGTATTGTGTGTAGATTGCTGAGGATTTTTTATTTATTTAATCAATTTTTGAATAAGGCTGTAATGTAACAAAATGTGGAAAAAGTCAAGGGGTCTGAATACTTTCCGAACTCACTGTACATCAGGGATCTGTCTAAAGTTATATACTGTATTTTTATACTGTATTTTTCAAAATCTGGTTAGTATGTTGTCATATGTTTGTCAGGAATACAGGAAGTGCATGTCAGTTTTGACCTCCTGTGATGTCTGATTGAAGCTGTCTTCTTCTGCCCTGACTGTGGCTCAGTCTGTATGAGAGGGGGTTCTTCATTTTACATCTTGGAGGATTAGATACTTATTTTGTTTTGGTTTTGGATTAGATATCTTGCCAAATGTACATTTGGCAAGATATCTAATCCAAAACCAAAACAAAATAAGTTCAGAAATTAAGATATGTGTAATAATGTGAAATGACACAGGGAAAAAGTATTGAACACATGAAGAAAAGGAGGGGCAAAAAGGCATGGAAAGCCAAGACAACAGCTGAAAACTAGCAGTAAATAAAAAGCAATCCAGCCCCCTGTCAGTGCAAATTAATATCAGCTGGTTCAGTCCCAACTGATGGCCTACAAAAAGGTCTTATTGCCAAGGTGTCACACAAGACACATCTCATGATGGGTAAAAGCAAAGAGCTGTCTCAAGACCTTCGCAACCTAATTGTTGCAAAACATAATGATGGCATTGGTTATAGGAGCATTTCTAAGCTTCTGAATGTTCCAGTGAGCACTGTTGGGGCCATAATACGGAAGTGGAAAGACAATCCTTTCACCATAAATTTGCCTCGACCAGGTGCTCCTCGCAAGATTTCAGAAGAGTTGTCCAAGAGTCAAGGACCACTTGTGGAGAGCTTCAAAAAGACCTGCAATTAGCAGGTACTGTTGTCTCAAAGAAAACAGTAAGTAATGCACTCCACCGCCATGGCCTGTATGCACGCTCACCACGCAAGACTCCATTGCTGAAAAAAAAGCATGTTGAAGCTCGTTTAAAGTTTGTTGCACAACATTTGGAAAGCCAGTGAAATACTGGGAGAATATAGTGTGGTCAGATGAGACCAAAATTGGATGTCAAAATACACACCATGTTTGGAGGAGAAATGGCACTGCACATCACCCTAAAAACACCATACCAACAGTGAAGTTTGGAGGTGGGAACATCATGGTGTGGGGCTGCTTTTCAGCAAATGGTACTGGCAAACTTCACATAATTGAAGGAAGGATGAATGGGCAAATTTACCGAGACATTCCTGACAAAAATCTGTTGCCATCTACCAGGATGATGAAGATGAAACGAGGGTGGACATTTCAGCAAGACAATGATCCCAAACACACAGCCAAGGAAACTCTCAATTGGTTTCAACGAAAGAAAATAAAGCTGCTAGAATGGCCCAGCCAATCACCTGACTTAAATCCCATTGAAAATCTATGGAAAGAACTGAAGATCAAGATTCATAGAAGAGGCCCACGGAACCTTCAAGATTTGAAGACTGTGTGGAAGAATGGGCCAAAATCACACCAGAGCAATGCATGCTACTAGTTTCTCCATACAGGAGGCGTCTTGAAGATGTCATTACCAACAAAGGCTTTTGTACAAAGTATTAAAAAAATATCAGTAAGTGTGTTCAATACTTTTTCCCTGTGTCATTTCACATTATAACACATACCTTAATTTCTGAACTTATTTGTTTTGGTTTCTTTATATGTATGGATTACTTGGGTTGTTACCAACATCTGGTGAAAATGTCATGTCAATAGCACCTTTGGAAATATATTTACTGAGAAAAATGGTGACGTGTTCAATGCTTATTTCACCCGCTGTATACCGAGTATGTCCACATCCCCGTCAGACCATTTATTGGTAAACTACATGGTAATGTAAAAGTTGTATTTTTTAGTGATCCAATATGTAATATAGAACACTTATCATAATGTGGTTTTAATCCAGAGAGGTTAGAAACAGTATCTAAACACCAGAGTAGGGCTGGATAATAAGTCCTTAGTTTTGAGGTCATGCTCAGGTAAAACTATATGGCTCATCTATACTTCCATATTTCCAAGTCCTATTCTTGAAGATCAAGGGGTATAACATTTATTGGAATGACTGGAATTCTGATAGACTTTGGTTTTTAATGTAAATATATAATTTAATCATATTATTATATGTAGTAGAAAGCATTGGGTTAGAAGAAGCCTCCATAACCAACCCATAAAGTAACATGTAACATCCATATATGACCAGCTATGTAAACTTTAACATGTATTTATCCTGTAATAGATGTTGTTCAGTCAGTAACATCCATGTTAGTCTTCTTCTAATGTCTCTTAAGGGGAAAGTAATCTAAAAGTAACTGAATGTAATCAGATTACATTACTGAGTTTGGGGTAATACAAAAGTTACTGATTATAATTTTGGACATGTAACTAGTAACTGTAATGGATTACATTTAGAAAGTAACCTACCCAACCCTGCCCACCGCTAACACAGAGGAAACACTGGTACGGAGTCATGATCTGATTTGCTGAATGGCGGACGAGGGAGGGCCTTGAATGCTTGCTTGTGGGTAGAATAACAGTGGAGATAGGGAGATAGGGAGATAGGGAGATTTCATTGTCAAGCAGCTACAACAAAACACAGGGCAGGGAAAGTACACAAAAGACAGATACATGGTACATGATACATAGAGCGGCAGTATGAAAAAGTATAGAAATACAAGAAGTGTGGAGTGCAAAAAATAAAAATAAAAAAAATAAAAAAGCTATAAAAAGACATAGCATAGTATGGGTGGTTGGCTGAATATGTACACTATACATTGGTGGATGTTGGATGGTTAACTATACTATACAGGTCGATGGCAGAGAAATACTTCAGTAGCTAAAAATGCGTATGATATGAGCGAGGGTAATAATAGTTTACTTTTTTTTTTTTTTTTTCACCTTTATTTAACCAGGTAGGTCAGTTGAGAACAAGTTCTCATTTGCAACTGCGACCTGGCCAAGACAAAGCAAAGCAGTGCGACAAAAACAACACAGAGTTACACAGTAAACAAACATAGTCAAAAACACAATAGAATAGAAAAACTTAATAGACAGACTGGGTAAATGAACAGGTAAGTGAACATTTTGCATGGTTAAATTAGCTGTACAGGTAAGTATACAGTTATATTTACAGATAAGTGAAAACTTGCAAGGTTACACAAACTGTACAGGTAAATGACAGGAAGAGATACTTAAATAGCTAAATGTGTGTATGATATAATTTGGGGTAATAATAGGAATTCTCTTAAAATACAGTCCTTAGTGCAGGGTTTAATTACAGACAACTGCACGTATTGCACATTCGATATACTAAAAGCAATGAGAAAAGGTGCAACTGGCAGGATACTAATATGCATTCCTGAGTGAATGCCTACGTAAGTTAGGTCCAAGAATTACTAGCAATATTGCACGTGATATGATATAACAACTGTACATGAGTATGTATATACAGACCTGCATGAATAAATAAATAGGTCCTGAGTGAATGAGTGCTGACAGACCAGAGTTACTCACGGATGGATGCATAATTGTTAAACTAGGTCCTAGCACCCCAACAGTTCCAGGTCTATGTTGCCGACGGCACGGCACCCCGGTGAGGCATTATATAGTCTCATAGCCGCCGGCAGGAAGGACCTCCTGTAGCGCTCTCTGGCACACCGTGGTGGGATCAGTCTGTGACTGAAAGTGCTCCTCTGCGTCATAACCATGGCGTGCAGAGGGTGGGTGACGTTGTCCATGATGGCCAGCAGTTTGGCCAGGATCCGTCTCTCCACCACCTCCTCTAGAGTGTCAAGGCTCATCCCCAGGACAGAGCTAGCCTTCCTGATCAGCTTATTTACCCGAGAAGCATCACCGGCTTTGATGTTTGCTCCCCAGCACACCACACCATCGCCCCTAGTGGTGAGAGACACGTGTTAATGGAAGTTGGGCATCACGTTTCTTAGTGATGCGGAATTAAAATTGCTGTCAACTAGGAAAGCAGCCTCTGGATGTAGGGTTTGCTGCTTGTTTATAGCTGTGTACAGTTGGTTAAGGCAGCTGTGTACAGCTTTTTATTTTTCCAACCAGGCAAAGTACTATAAAGGCACCACTGATCTCGACAAGTGGCGCAACAATCAGAGAAATTCACAGTTGAGGGTAACGTTAAGCAGTTAACTTTTATCAGATAACTGGGCAACCATTTTTCAACAAACATTTTCCATCTAGCTAGTTACTAGCTATACATATAGTTCAGTGGAGGCTGGTGAAGGCATTACTATGAGCCGTCCACCCCTCAGCAGCCTCCACTGATATAGTTATATGTCTGTCATATTGAGATGTCTAGCTATAAGTTAAACTGGGTGAAAGGGAGAGAGGGAAGAGAGTGGAAGACAGAGAGAGAGATTGAGAGAGAGAAACAGAGGGAGAGAATATTTCATCAACTCTTCTCTTCCAACTTGTTAGGCATTCATATCTACCTACGGGGGAAGGATGGCACACAGGAGGGGGATTTCTACCCAGATGCATGCTGGACATTTCAGAGTGAAGCGCATGTCAAAGACTCCAGCCACCCAAGTCATTCCGCACAGCAAGCACTGGACTCACTGGACTCTACCCACACACTCACTGGACTCTACCCACACACTCACTGGATTCTACCCACACACTCACTGGACTCTACCCACACACTCACTGGACTCTACCCACACACTCACTGGACTCTACCCACACACTCACTGGACTCTACCCACACACACTACAATGGCTCTCCAACACACATGTACACACACACAACAAACGCTTATCTATCCTGATTGACTAGTCACTTTTACCCCTACCTATGTACATATTACCTCAACTACCTGGTACCCCTGCACAATGACTCTGTACCGGTACCCCCTGTATATAGTACCGGTACCTCCTGTATATAGTACCGTTGCCTCCTGTATATAGTACCGTTGCCTCCTGTATATAGTACCGTTGCCTCCTGTATATAGTACCGTTGCCTCCTGTATATAGTACCGTTGCCTCCTGTATATAGTACCGTTGCCTCCTGTATATAGTACCGTTGCCTCCTGTATATAGTACCGTTGCCCCCTGTATATAGTACCGTTGCCCCCTGTATATAGTACCATTGCCTCCTGTATATAGTACCGTTGCCTCCTGTATATAGTACCGTTGCCTCCTGTATATAGTACCGTACCTTCTGTATAAAGCCTCGTTAATTTGTGTTACTTTTCATTCTTTTTTTTTTACTCTTTATTGAACTGTATTGTTGGTTAAGGGCTGGTTAAAGGGTTGGTTAAGGGCTGGTTAAAGGGTTGGTTAAAGGGTTGGTTAAGGGCTGGTTAAAGGCTGGTTAAAGGGTTGGTTAAGGGTTGGTTAAAAGGTTGGTTAAAGGGTTGGTTAAGAGCTGGTTAAAGGGTTGGTTAAGGGCTGGTTAAAGGGTTGGTTAAGGGCTGGTTAAAGGGTTGGTTAAGGGCTGGTTAAAGGGTTGGTTAAGGGCTGGTTAAAGGGTTGGTTAAGGGCTGGTTAAAGGGCTGGTTAAGGGCTGGTTAAAGGGTTGGTTAAGGGCCTGTTAAAGGGTTGGTTAAGGGCTGGTTAAAGGGTTGGTTAAGGGCTGGTTAAAGGGTTGGTTAAGGGCTGGTTAAAGGGTTGGTTAAGGGCTGGTTAAAGGGTTGGTTAAGGGCTGGTTAAAGGGTTGATTAAGGGCTGGTTAAAGTGAGTTCGGATCAGTCTGATTCTCTGCTCTGAGTCGGAGGAGGACCAGATTGAGGAAGACTATACCTTCCATAAGTGTTACATATCTCTTCTTTATAACACTACACTAATACATCACATGTTCTGACAGTAAAGTGTAACCTGTGTGTTTGCTTGTTTACGTCTCGGTCTCCTACCCTGTTCTCTTTAACTCTGTTCTCCAGGACCCAGGGGTTCTGCCCAACACCCAGACGTGGATCCACCTGATGTCCTCCATTACCAACCACCCTCCAACTTTTCACTACATCATCTACAGCTACTGTTATTGTCATGGTGTCATTATCTGCTAAGAACGTCCTCTATCATACTGGGCACATAATGAGATACACAGATGAACTAACATCACTAGCACTGCAAACAGTGACACAGAGAGCAGCAGTTCCTGGACCTTCCCAGACTGGCAGCCTGTTGAGAACACGTGACAGGCAGAACTTCCCCCCACAGCCACCACCTCCTCTATATTCCACACCACAATTCACTATTTTAGTCTGTGATTGGCATGTGAGTACAAAATAATCTGTGAAAAGAAATTAATGACTCAACTGTACCAAAACAAGTTTATATATTAAAGTCTTAAATATTGGCAGGTTGGTTTTCACAGCTGTTTCACAAGATGTTCATTATTGTAAGTTGTAAGGTATTTATTAGTTTCACATTATTAACTGTTGTATCCCAGGACCTACAATGGATATATATATATATATATATATTCAACCACAAGGGTGTACTAATGAGCTATGCAAGATATATATATATATATTATTTCAGTGTGGATTCAAAAAAATATATATACAGTACATAATTTAACCAGGCAAGTCAGTTAAAAACAAAGTCACTCACTGGACTCTACCCACACACACTCACTGGACTCTACCCACACACACTCACTGGACTCTACCCACACACTCACTGGACTCTACCCACACACACTCACTGGACTCTACCCACACACTCACTGGACTCTACCCACACACTCACTGGACTCTACCCACACACACTCACTGGACTCTACTTAACTTCAATAGGCTCCCGATTAGAGGCAATGCCGCGCAGCTGCCTCTAATTGGGGAGCAACCACCAACTCCACATAGAGTTATCCAGAAAGGTCTCTGGACACTGAACTTGAACACCAGAGACCTCTCTGAACATAGATCATTGCATTGTGATACAGCCTGGATAAGGGAAGGGCAGGTTAAAATAAGAACATACCAGCCAGACAAGCCAGTGTATGTATCAAACAGATTTGCATATGAATGGAGTGGAAATTAGCTGACTTCGTGATCTGTAAGGTAAATAACTTTAATGTGTCAAGCAGATAACACGTTTTCTTTGCCATTTCCGAAACGTAGCAACGTTTAAGACATGGATTTCATGTTGTGATATTAATAAGGTACCAAAAGTAGTTTGAATTAATGTTTTCATTTTATTAGCTAAACCAAACTTGTTTAAACAGTGAAATTGTTGCGGAAATCGACCTTGTTTTCATAGCGATGATGAAAACAACGTCATTTAGGCTGTAATGATCTCCAAAACTCATTAGGTCATCAGACCGTTGATATAGCAACGGACACTAATAGTTTATGGAATTCCATTGTGACGTAGAGGGGGACACTGTTTGGCCGGGGGAAATTATTTGTCATGACAGACCCTCCCCCTCTTGCTTCTGTAACGCCGGTGTTTCCTCTTGGATATCCCAAAAATTGGGTCGGAATTCCAGAGAGAGCCCAGGACAGATGAGTCGAAGTTGAAGCCTTCGTTAGTAACTGCCGATCTGATGTTAAAATAAATTACAAAATAATCACAAAAAAGCAATTTCTCGTGTTCTTATTTCTATTTCTTGTGTGCTTTTGTTTTACTTTACTTTTTTTATGACATTTTTTGTGTACTTGTGCATGCAAACTTACCAGAAGCCGCCGTTCCATTTATGCAGAAAATGGAAAAGTTGTCTGGTTGATTAACAGAGTCGAGTGTATTGTCCGTAAGCCATGTCTCAATAAAAACAAAGACACAGCATGAAAAGTCTCAGTCGCCTTGAAGTTGAGTCAGCTTGGGAAGGAAAGGCAGTGTAGGTTCAGTAGAGAAACAAAGACAGTCTAAAAAGACAGGCCTCTTCTCTGAATGGTCGGTCACTACATTGAAGCCTCTTCTCTGAATGGTCGGTCACTACATTGAAGCCTCTTCTCTGAAAGGTCGGTCACTCCATTGAAGCCTCTTCTCTGAAAGGTCGGTCACTCCATTGAAGCCTCTTCTCTGAAAGGTCAGTCACTCCATTGGAGAATCTTCTCTGAATGGTACTAGCCCTCCATTGCCAGGAATGTATCCCCCAACTGGGTGATGCCACGGCTGCTGAAAAGAGAACGAAAACCCACCACATCTTGGCAGTGGTTAGGAGCATTCCCTCTTGACACAGCATGGAGTAATACTTCCAAACAGACAGCCAGCTAGCCAGCTATCAAGCCAAAAGATAGACTTTTCATCAGGATCCTGCAACTCTAAGAGTCAAGACCATGGGATATAGTGATCAAAACCTAGAGCAGCCAAAACCCAAAACATTTATAAAAATGCATTCTGACACAAGTACAATATTTACAGAGCTCTGACTAGGCAACCGCAGAACCCAGTCATTTATTCAGAATGTGATTCTAAATATCCACATTGAGTAGTTGAAGACATCTGTCCATGGATTAGTTGAAGACATCTATCCATGGATTAGTTGAAGACATCTATCCATGGAGTAGTTGAAGACATCTATCCACGGAGTAGTTGAAGATATCTATCCATGGAGTAGTTGAAGACATCTATCCATGGAGTAGTTGAAGACATCTATCCATGGAGTAGTTGAAGACATCTATCCACGGAGTAGTTGAAGATATCTATCCATGGAGTAGTTGAAGACATCTATCCATGGAGTAGTTGAAGACATCTATCCATGGAGTAGTTGAAGACATCTATCCATGGAGTAGTTGAAGACATCTATCCACGGAGTAGTTGAAGATATCTATCCATGGAGTAGTTGAAGACATCTATCCATGGAGTAGTTGATGACATCTATCCATGGAGTAGTTGATGACATCTGTCCATGGAGTAGTTGAAGACATCTATCCATGGAGTAGTTGAAGACATCTATCCATGGAGTAGTTGATGACATCTATCCATGGAGTAGTTGATGACATCTATCCATGGAGTAGTTGATGACATCTGTCCATGAAGTAGTTGATGACATCTGTCCATGGAGTAGTTGATGACATGTGTCCATGGAGTAGTTGACGACATCTGTCCATGGAGTAGTTGATGACATGTGTCCATGGAGTAGTTGAAGACATCTATCCATGGAGTAGTTGAAGACATCTATCCATGGAGTAGTTGATGACATCTATCCATGGAGTAGTTGATGACATCTGTCCATTAAGTAGTTGATGACATCTGTCCATGGAGTAGTTGAAGACATCTATCCATGGAGTAGTTGATGACATGTGTCCATGGAGTAGTTGACGACATCTGTCCATGGAGTAGTTGATGACATCTGTCCATGGAGTAGTTGATGACATCTGTCCATGGAGTAGTTGAAGACATCTGTCCATGGAGTAGTTGAAGACATCTATCCATGGAGTAGTTGATGACATCTATCCATGGAGTAGTTGATGACATCTGTCCATGGAGTAGTTGAAGACATCTATCCATGGAGTAGTTGATGACATCTGTCCATGGAATAGTTGATGACATCTGTCCATGGAGTAGTTGATGACATCTGTCCATGGAGTAGTTGATGACATCTGTCCATGGAGTAGTTAATGACATGTGTCCATGGAGTAGTTAATGACGTGTCCATGGAGTAGTTGACGACATCTGTCCATGGAGTAGTTAATAACATCTGTTCATGGAGTAGTTGATGACATCTGTCCATTTAAATCATATTTTTTTTTTGCCAGATTTATTTTTTTGCTTTAAATCGCATGTATCATTATTATTATTGGATAGATGTGTTTAGTTTCATCCGAAAGTATCTAAAATGTATTGTGAAGCTCAACAAAGTAATTTGTAGATTACTTAAACATGATGTGCGAAAAATGCTAATATCGGGACCAGATGGAATTTTTGCCACAAATGCTAAAAGTTTACCATTTGGAAACAACAGTGCCAGGGAAGCTAAATCAGAGCATGGATTGCTGTCAAACCTTGTCCATAGATTTCCGCAAATGTAATGTTTTCAATGTTTTTCTCCATAATGCAGCCCCTTTGATTAAACACCATTAACCTACAGTATATCTAGCCAATAATGTCTTTGGTCACCTTGATCAAAAGGTGCTGTCCTGCTGGTTGTTTCATTCATAAGTCATGTTGTGGCTAAACCCAAAGAGTGGGGTTGTGATGCGTCTGAGACTCTGTGTTTATGTCTGTCCACGCTCTGATAGGAGGAGAGAGAGGAGAGAGGAGAGAAAGAGAAAGAGAGGAGAGAGAGAGAAAGAGAGGGGCACCTGCCAGGGGCGGGGGTAGTGCTCACATGTTAATAAACCCCAGCTCTCGCGCCGTGGGCGGGAACACCAATTGGAGAGAGTCAGAGAGAGTGAGAAGACCAGACAGACAGAGAGAGAGAGAGAGAGAGAGAGAGAGAGAGAGAGAGAGAGAGAGAGATAGATAGAGGAGACGGAAGAGGAGAAGCCGTGGTGGTGGCAGGCTAACAGGGGCTCGCGGAGGGGGAGCAGCTGGTGCCCCTGCATGCGTCTCCATCCCTCCATGGATGACCACCTCAGCCTCCTCCAATCCATTACCAACACCCACCAGGACCACCCCGACCTCCGAGACCAGAACACCCTGGTAAACCAGGGATACACAGAGACAGACATTGATGTGATGACGGTGGTGGCGTGCAGCGGAGACAACATGCTGGAGGAGTTGGTGACTCTACCAGGTCACCACTCTCTGGACCGATACGAACGGATCCAACCGGACCACGAGTGCTGCGAGCGCGTTGTCATCAACATCTCCGGGCTGCGCTTCGAGACGCAGCTGAAGACGCTCTCCCAGTTCCCTGAGACCCTGTTGGGGGACCCCAAGAAGAGAATGAGGTAACTTCAGTACTTTAGTAATATTGGTTATACTGTGTCTGTATGTTAACTCCTAGAAGATAATGAGGTAACTTCAGTACTTTAGTAATATTGGTTATACTGTGTCTGTATGTTAACTCCTAGAAGATAATGAGGTAACTTCAGTATTTTAGTAATATTGGTTCTACTGTGTCTGTATGTTAACTCCTAGAAGATAATGAGGTAACTTCAGTATTTTAGTAATATTGGTTATACTGTGTCTGTATGTTAACTCCTAGAAGATAATGAGGTAACTTCAGTATTTTAGTAATATTGGTTCTACTGTGTCTGTATGTTAACTCCTAGAAGATAATGAGGTAACTTCAGTATTTTAGTAATATTGGTTCTACTGTGTCTGTATGTTAACTCCTAGAAGATAATGAGGTAACTTCAGTATTTTAGTAATATTGGTTCTACTGTGTCTGTATGTTAACTCCTAGAAGATAATGAGGTAACTTCAGTATTTTAGTAATATTGGTTCTACTGTGTCTGTATGTTAACTCCTAGAAGATAATGAGGTAACTATAGTACTTAAATAGGTTATTATACACTTGTAGTGGACAGCAATATTTGGCATGTCTATATACAGTATATATGATATTATAAATACCTCACATGTGACTCGTAATTAGACTAAGTAATTAGCCTATTAACATATTAATCTGACTCCATAAAGATCATTATGAGTTGACGTTGACTAGCAAGAATTAGTCTGAGAATTGTCTTTATCAAAGGCAGATATTTAATTAACATTGTATAATGAATGGATTCACATACAAGGCATAGAGCTTAAGTTACAAAGCATTAACAAGCATTACAAGACATTATTCCAAGCATATAGATCCTAAACTTAACTTACAGGACAACGCATGAACAATGAGATGCTTACTAGAACATAAGACAGAACATACAACCTTCCTCCATGGACTGGATACAGGATAAGAGAGAGAGAACATATAACCTTCCTCCATGGACTGGATACAGGATCAGAGAGAGAACATACAACCTTCCTCCATGGACTGGATACAGGATCAGAGAGAGAACATACAACCTTCCTCCATGGACTGGATACAGGATAAGAGAGAGAACATACAACCTTCCTCCATGGACTGGATACAGGATAAGAGAGAGAACATACAACCTTCCTCCATGGACTGGATACAGGATGAGAGAGAGAACATACAACCTTCCTCCATGGACTGGATACAGGATAAGAGAGAGAACATACAACCTTCCTCCATGGACTGGATACAGGATAAGAGAGAGAACATCCAACCTTCCTCCATGGACTGGATACAGGATAAGAGAGAGAACATACAACCTTCCTCCATGGACTGGATACAGGATAAGAGAGAGAACATACAACCTTCCTCCATGGACTGGATACAGGATAAGGGAGAGATCATACAACCTTCCTCTATGGACTGGATACAGGATAAGAGAGAACATACAACCTTCCTCCATGGACTGGATACATGATGAGAGAGAGAACATACAACCTTCCTCCATGGACTGGATACATGATGAGAGAGAGAACATACAACCTTCCTCCATGGACTGGATACATGATGAGAGAGAGAACATACAACCTTCCTCATGGACTGGATACATGATGAGAGAGAGAACATACAACCTTCCTCCATGGACTGGATACATGATGAGAGAGAGAACATACAACCTTCCTCCATGGACTGGATACATGATGAGAGGGAGGACAAAGGCGTTTAATTCCATTTAGAACATCTGAAGGTAAATAACTTTAATGTGTCAAGCAGATTTGCTGACGAAATTGCCTTCCCTTCAGGAAAAAATATGTTTACCCCTATCAACGTTTCGGCTTATTTTTTGTTACTGGTTAATATAAGCTAACTAACTAGCTAACTACCTGTTGAACACGGAACGAGGGAGAGCTCAGATTGTTGCTTCGGAAAGTTTGTTGTTTTGAAAGTGTATTGGAAAGATTCTTGGTAGCTAGCAAACTTTTGAGTTTGGATCCAGTGATCACAGTGATCACAATATAGTTCCAAAACCTGGGCCTAAAATGGTGTATAAGACATCATACTAAATATTTAGCTGTGACTCTTATGTGGATGATGTTCAAAATATTTGTTGGTCTGATCCAGATGCTGAACTTTATGAATTTATGAAATAGCTTCTTCCAGTTATTGATAAACACGCACCTGTTAAGAAACTCTGTTAGAACTGTTAAGGCTCCATGGATTGATGAGGAATTGAAAAACTGTATGGTTGAAAGAGATGGGGCTAAAGGAGTGGCTAATAAGTCTGGCTGCACATCTGACTGGCTGACTCACTGACTAAACTCAACAAAAAGAAGAAGAAACTGTATTATGAAGACAAGATCAATGATATAAAAAAACTGGAGAACTTTAAATGGAATGATGGGCAGAAAGACAAATTCAATTCAATCGTTCATCGAATCAGATGGCTTATTCCTCACAAAACCCTTTGATGTTGCCAATTATTTTAATGATTACTTAATTGACAAAGTGGGCAAATTTTGACAGGAAATGCCAACAGTGAACAGTGAGCCATAGTATCCATGCTTAAAAAAAACGAATAATGAAAGAAAAGCTTTGCAAGTTTTAATTTTGTAAAGTTAGTGTGGGAGAGGTGGTTAAATTACTGTTATTGATTAATAATGCCAAACCTCCAGGCATTGACAACGTAGATGAAAAGCTACTGAGGATGGTAGCTGACTCTATAGCCACTCCTATCTGTCATATGATAGACAGATAGACAGATAGATAGATAGATAGATAGATAGATAGATAGATAGATAGATAGATAGATAGATAGATAGATAGATAGATAGATAGATAGACAGACAGACAGACAGACAGACAGACAGACAGACAGACAGACAGACAGACAGACAGACAGACAGACAGACAGACAGACAGACAGACAGACAGACAGACAGACAGACAGACAGACAGACAGACAGACAGACAGACAGACAGACAGACAGACAGACAGACAGACAGACAGACAGACAGACAGACAGACAGACAGACAGACAGATAGATAGATAGATAGATAGATAGATAGATAGATAGATAGATAGATAGATAGATAGATAGATAGATAGATAGATAGATAGATAGATAGATACTCAGATATCTTTAATCTGAGCCTAGAGGAAAGTATTTGTCCTCAGGCCTGGAGGGAAGCCAAAGTCATTCCTCTACCCAAGAGTGGTAAAGCGGCCTTTACTGGTTCTAACAGCAGACCTATCAGCTTGCTGCCAGCTCTTAGCAAACTGTTGGAAAAAATGGTATTTGACCAAATACAATGCTATTTCACTGTAAACAAATGAACAACAGACTTTCAGCATGCTTATAGAGAAGGGAACTCAACATGTACTGCACTGACACAAATTATGGTAAAGGCTCCCAAGTGGCGCAGTGGTATAAGACAATGCATCTCAGTGCTAGAGGTGTCACTACAGACAACCTGGTTAGAATCCAGACTGTTTCATAGCCGGCCGTGATTGGGAGTCTCATAGGGTTTGGCCAGTGTAGGCCATCATTGTAAATAAGAATTTGTTCTTAACTGACTTGCCTAGTTAAATAAAGGTTAAATAAAAATTGGTTGAAAGAAATTGATAATAAAAAGATTGTGGGAGCTGTACTTTAAGATTTCAGTGCAGCCTTTGAAATAAAATGGATTAATAAAGCCCTTTTTACATCAGCAGAAACCCAGCCTAAAACCCCAAATAGCAAGCAATGCAGATGTAGACGCACGGTGGCTGGAAAAACTCCTTAGAAAGGCAGAAACCTAGGAAGAAACCTAGAGAGGAACCAGGCTCTGAGGGGAGACCAGTCCTCTTCTGGCTGTGCCGGGTGGAGATCATAACAATACATGGCCATTAAGGACAAATCTTTCTCCAAGATGTTCAAATGTTCATAGATGACCAGCAGGGTCAAATAATAATCATAGTGGTTGTAGAGGTTGCAACAGGTAAGTACATCAGGAGTAATAGCAGGTGTGGTAGAGAGAAAGAGAATTGAGGAGCTGAATTATTTTCTTTAACTGAAGCTGTCAAACATGTAAAGTGTGGTGTACTGCAGGGCAGCTCTCTAGGCCCTCTACTCTTTTCTATTTTTACCAATGACCTGCCACTGGCATTAAACAAAGCATGTGTGTCCATGTATACTGATGATTCAACCATATACACATCAGCAACCACAGCTAATGAAGTCACTGAAACCCTTAATGGACCAGTAATAAACTGGTCCTGAACATCTCTAAAATGAAGAGCATTGTATTTGGTACAAATCATTCCCTTAGTTCTAGACCTCAGCTGAATCTGGTAATGAATGGTGTGGCTGTTGAACAAGGTGAGGAGACTAAATTACTTGGCGTTACCTTAGATTGTAAACTGTCATGGTCAAAACATATCGATTCAATGGTTGTAAAAATGGGGAGAGGTCTGTCTGTAATACAGAGATGCTCTACTTTTTTGACACCACTCTCCTTAAAGCAAGTTTGCAGGCTCTAGTTTAGTCTAATCTTGATTATTGTCCAGTTGTGTGTTCCAGTGCTGCAAGGAAGAACTTAGTTAAGCTGCAGCTGGCCCAGAACATAGCGGCACGTCTTGATCTTCATTATAGTCACAGGGCTGATATAAATGCTATGCATGCCAGTCTCTCTTGGCTAAGAGTTGAGGAGAGACTGACTGCATCACTTCTTCTTTTTATAAGAAACATTAATGTGTTGAAAATCCCTAATTGTTTGCATAGTCAACTTACACACAGCTCTGACACACACACTTACCCCACCAGACATGCTACCAGGGGTCTTTTCACACTTACCCCACCAGACATGCCACCAGGGGTCTTTTCACACTTACCCCACCAGACATGCCACCAGGGGTCTTTTCACACTTACCCCACCAGACATGCCACCACGGGTCTTTTCACACTTACCCCACCAGACATGCCACCAGGGGTCTTTTCACAGTCTCCAAATCCAGAACAAATTCAAGAAAGCGTACAGTATTATATATTAAGCCATTATTGCATGGATCTCCCTTCCATCTCATATCGCTCAAATAAACAGCAAACCTGGTTTAAAAAATCTGATAAAGCAACACCTCACGGCACAACACCTCTCCCCTATTTGACCTAGATAGTTTGTGTGTGTATTGATATTGATATGTAGGCTATGTATGCCTTTTTTTTATTTAACTGATGTAGTTCTGTCGAGCTTTTCTTGTCTATTAATGTTCTGTATTGTGTCAGGTTCCATGTTTTTTGCAGACCCCAGGAAGAGTAGCTGCTGCTTTTGCAACAGCTAATGGGGATCCTAATTAAATACCAAATAGTCCTTATATCACATAAAATCAGATATCAGGAAATATCTCGAAATTCTGCCATGAGAACGTGAGAGCTGGTTGAGATGTAGATGTCGCCTGATATTGACTATATCCACCCAGTGTTGAGGTACTTCATTGTTTAGTGTTGACAGTTTATTGTAACTTAAATCTTTATGTTAATTGTATTTTAACTCTAACCCTAAGAGCAGGATGAAGTACAGAAGGACTTACTCTCTGCTGGTAACGGGTTATTGTCTTGTCTTAACACAGCCTACTGCTGACAATCAATCAATTAAGTATTAATATATACATTAAATGTCTGTCTGTCTGTCTGTCTGTCTGTCTGTCTGTCTGTCTGTCTGTCTGTCTGTCTGTCTGTCTGTCTGTCAATTAAGTATTACTTCATATGTATCATGTATCGGTCTCTTTCTACCCCCTCCAACCCCACCCCCTTCTCCAGGTACTTTGACCCACTGAGGAACGAGTATTTCTTTGACAGGAACCGGCCCAGCTTCGACGCCATCCTCTACTACTACCAGTCAGGTGGGCGTATCAGGAGACCAGTCAACGTGCCCATTGACATCTTCTCTGAAGAGATTCGCTTCTACGAGCTGGGAGAAGAGGCGATGGAGAAGTTCAGAGAGGATGAGGGTTTTATTAAGGAAGAGGAGAGACCACTACCTGACAATGAGCTGCAGAGACAGGTGTGGTTCAGCACAGACGTGTTGTATCGTTGTATACGCCAACAAAAGCCTATGCCGAAACACGTCCGAGTTTAGAAATGTTTGTTCCATTGAACATGCCTTACCAATAACAGAATTTAAATTATACGCAGAGTGCCTTGGTACTACTTAACCCCTTTACCAAAGAGCACCTTCTAGGGCTTTCCTTGAACCCTTTATCAAAGAGCACCTTCTAGGGCTTCCCTTGACCCCTTTACCAAAGAGCACCTTCTAGGGCTTCCTTTGACCCCTTTACCAAAGAGCACCTTCTAGGGCTTCCTTTGACCCCTTTACCAAAGAGCACCTTCTAGGGCTTCCCTTTCTTCTTCTTTTCTGCCGATCCCGTCTGGTGGTCCCGTGTGGCTCAGTTGGTAGAGTATGGTGCTTGTAATGTCTGCCAGGGTTGTAGGTTGGATTCCCACGGGCGACCAGTACAAGAAAAATGTCTGCAGTTCCTCTGGATAAGTGCTGTTGATGTTCCCTTGAGCAAGGAATTTAAAATACTGATAAAAACAGAATAATGTCCATCTTGGGTGAACTAATACAGTATATATTATCTTAAAGGTGTGGTTAATACAGTATACAGTATATTCTCTCATCTTAAAGGTGTGGTTAATACAGTATATTCTCTCATCTTAAAGGTGTGGTTAATACAGTATATATTATCTTAAAGGTGTGGTTAATACAGTATATATTATCTTAAAGGTGTGGTTAATACAGTATATCTCATCTTATCTTAAAGGTGTGGTTAATACAGTATATCTCATCTTAAGGGTGTGGTTAATACAGTATATATCATCTTAAAGGTGTGGTTAATACAGTATATATCATCTTAAAGGTGTGGTTAATACAGTATATCTCATCTTATCTTAAAGGTGTGGTTAATACAGTATATATCATCTTAAAGGTGTGGTTAATACAGTATATATCATCTTAAAGGTGTGGTTAATACAGTATATATCACCTTAAAGGTGTGGTTAATACAGTATATCTCATCTTATCTTAAAGGTGTGGTTAATACAGTATATATAATCTTAAAGGTGTGGTTAATACAGTATATCTCATCTTATCTTAAAGGTGTGGTTAATACAGTATATCTCATCTTATCTTAAAGGTGTGGTTAATACAGTATATCTCATCTTATCTTAAAGGTGTGGTTAATACAGTATATCTCATCTTATCTTAAAGGTGGGGTTAATACAGTATATCTCATCTTATCTTAAAGGTGTGGTTAATACAGTATATATCATCTTAAAGGTGTGGTTAATACAGTATATCTCCTCTTATCTTAAAGGTGTGGTTAATACAGTATATCTCCTCTTAAAGGTGTGGTTAATACAGTATATCTCATCTTAAAGGTGTGGTTAATACAGTATATATCATCTCATCTTAAAGGTGTGGTTAATACAGTAATCTCATCTTATCTTAAAGGTGTGGTTGCTGTTTGAGTACCCTGAAAGCAGTGGTCCAGCTCGGGGGATAGCCATCGTCTCCGTCCTCGTCATCCTCATCTCTATCGTTATCTTCTGCCTGGAGACGTTACCGGAGTTCAGGGACGACCACAAGGAGCCGGTCCCAGTGGGTCCCGTTATTAACGGCACCGAGCCGTACTTCTCCTCTCCCTTCTCCGACCCGTTCTTTGTGGTGGAGACGCTGTGCATCATCTGGTTCTCCTTTGAGCTGCTGGTCCGGTTCTTTGCCTGTCCCTCCAAGGCCACCTTTTCTAGGAACATCATGAACATCATAGATATTGTTGCTATCATCCCCTACTTCATTACGCTGGGCACGGAGCTGGCGGAGCAGCAGGGGAACGGGCAGCAGGCCATGTCCCTCGCCATCCTCAGGGTCATCCGTCTGGTCAGGGTGTTCAGGATCTTCAAGCTGTCCAGACACTCCAAGGTACCCAGCACCATCTCTATATAGTGCAAACCTCCAAAGATGTGTTCAATGTTCACTGTTGCCCTCCCTCTCACTTTCACTCTCCCTCTTGCTCTCGCTGTGTGTGTGTATGTGTGTGTGTGTGTGTGTGTGTGTGTGTGTGTGTGTGTGTGTGTGTGTGTGTGGGTGTGTGTGTGTGTGTGTGTGTGTGTGTGTGTGTGTGTGTGTGTGTGTGTGTGTGTGTGTGTGTGTGTGTGTGTGTGTGTGTGTGTGTGCGTGCGTGCGTGCGTGTGTGTGTACTGTCAAGCTGAAGCTGCGTTGAATCAAACCAATTGCCCTAATACAGCAAATGAATTAGAGTGAACTCTCTCTGTCTATCTATGGTAGGTCTGAACTCTCTCTGTCTATCTATGGTAGGTCTGAACTCTCTCTGTCTATCTATGGTAGGTCTGAACTCTCTCTGTCTATCTATGGTAGGTCTGAACTCTCTCTGTCTATCTATGGTAGGTCTGATCTCTCTCTGTCTATCTATGGTAGGTCTGATCTCTCTCTGTCTATCTATGGTAGGTCTGAACTCTCTCTGTATATCTATGGTAGGTCTGAACTCTCTCTGTCTATCTATGGTAGGTCTGAACTCTCTCTGTCTATCTATGGTAGGTCTGAACTCTCTCTGTCTATCTATGGTAGGTCTGATCTCTCTCTGTCTATCTATGGTAGGTCTGATCTCTCTCTGTCTATCTATGGTAGGTCTGAACTCTCTCTGTCTATCTATGGTAGGTCTGAACTCTCTCTGTCTATCTATGGTAGGTCTGAACTCTCTCTGTCTATCTATGGTAGGTCTGAACTCTCTCTGTCTATCTATGGTAGGTCTGAACTCTCTCTGTATATCTATGGTAGGTCTGATCTCTCTCTGTCTATCTATGGTAGGTCTGAACTCTCTCTGTATATCTATGGTAGGTCTGAACTCTCTCTGTCTATCTATGGTAGGTCTGAACTCTCTCTGTCTATCTATGGTAGGTCTGAACTCTCTCTGTCTATCTATGGTAGGGGCTCCAGATCCTGGGCCAGACCCTGAAGGCCAGCATGAGGGAGCTGGGCCTGCTCATCTTCTTCCTCTTCATCGGAGTCATCCTCTTCTCCAGTGCCGTCTACTTCGCTGAGGCCGATGACCCAGACTCCGGCTTTAGCTCCATCCCTGATGCCTTCTGGTGGGCCGTGGTCACCATGACCACTGTTGGCTATGGTGACATGCACCCGATAACCATTGGCGGGAAGATCGTGGGCTCTCTCTGTGCCATCGCTGGCGTGTTGACCATCGCCCTGCCCGTCCCTGTCATCGTGTCCAACTTCAACTACTTCTACCACCGGGAGACGGAGGGTGAGGAGCAGGCGCAGTACCTCCATGTGGGCAGCTGTCAGCCGCTGGCAGCCGAGACGGAGGAGGATGGGGAGACGAGGAAGAGGAGCAGCTCAACATCGCTGAGTAAGAGCGAGTACCTAGGGATAGAGGAACAAAGAGGACTGAACAGCACCTTCCCCACGGCAACCACCGCTACCACCACGACAACCATGACACAAAACAACACAGCGAACAGTGTCAGTGTCAACAAGAAGATATTCACTGACGTGTAGGTCTAGTGCTTTAACAGATGTGGTTGAATGAGGAGAAACTAATCACCACCATAGACCTCCAGCCCCCTACCTAATGGGGATAGATTCACTACATGACCAACAGCATGTGGACACCTGCTCGTCCAACATCTCATTCCAAAAATCATGGGCATTAATATGGAGTTGGTTCCCCCTTTTCTGCTATAAAAGCCTCCACTCTTCTGGGAAGGCTTTCCACTAGATGTTGGAACATTGCTGCAGGGACTTGCTTCCATTCAGCCACAAGAGCATTAGTGAGGTCGGGCACTGATGTTGGGGGATATGGCCTGGCTCGCAGTCTGCGTTCTAATTCATCCCGAAGGTGTTCCATGGGGTTGAGGACAGGGCTCTGTGCCGGCAAGTAAAGTTCTTCTACAGCGATCTCGACAAAACATATCTGTATGGACCTCGATTTGTGCACGGAGAATTGTCATGCTGAAACAGGAAAGGGCATTCCTCAAACTGTTGCCACAAAGTTAGAAGCACAGAATCGTCTAGAATGTCATTGTGTGGCCTACCACTTTGCGGCGTAGCCGTTGTTGCTAATAGATGTTTCCTCTTCATAACAGCACTTCAAATTGACCGGGGCAGCTCTAGCAGGGCATACATTTTATGAACTGACTTGTTGGAAAGGTGGTATCCTATGACAGTTCCACATTGTAAGTCACTGAGCTCTTCAGTGAGGCTATTCTAATGCCAATGTTTGTCTATGGAGATTGCATGGCTGTGTGTTCGATTTTATTACTGAAACAGACCAATACACTAAATTGAAGGGGTGTCCACATACTTTTATATATATAGTGTATCTAGATGATATGGTCATTCCACCAGGTTGTACTCTGACTGTTATAACACAGCAGTCAGTGTCTGGGTGAAGGAGACGGAGACAGAGAGATATCCAGCTATAGATCCATAACCATGTCCACTCAGCACAGCAAGCAGCTCTTTGTGTGTGTGTTCCATTCTCAGAAACAGATCAGAGTTCAAATAATTACAATTAATTCTTTATTTCCATCTAGAAGGAGAGAGACTGAGACAGAGGTAATGAGGGAGAGAGAGTCGCTCCTTTCGCTTCTCTGGACTGTGCTTTTTCATTCTATGGGCACACCCTGTCCTGAACTTCAGTCACAGTTACTAGCCGGCCTCCACCCAGAACCCTGTCCTGAACCTCAGTCACAGTTACTAGCCGGCCTCCACCCAGAACCCTGTCCTGAACCTCAGTCACAGTTACTAGCCGGCCTCCACCCAGTACTCTACCCTGCACCTTACAGACTGCTGCCCCACGTACAGAGTCATGGAACACTGGTCACTTTAATAATGTTTACATACTGTTTTACCCAGTACATATACATACTGTATTACTACATACTGTCAATACACACCATCCTATATAACTACTGTCCATACTGTCTATACACACCATCCTATATGACTACTGTCCATACTGTCTATACACACCATCCTATATAACTACTGTCCATACTGTCTATACACACCATCCTATATGACTACTGTCTATACACACCATCCTACATAACTACTGTCTATACTGTCTATACACACCATCCTATATAACTACTGTCCATACTGTCTATACACACCATCCTATATAACTGCTGTCCATACTGTCTATACACACCATTCTATATAACTACTGTCCATACTGTCTATACACACCATCCTATATAACTGCTGTCTATACACACCATCAAATATAACTACTGTCCATACTGTCTATACACACCATCCTATATAACTACTGTCCATACTGTCTATACACACCATCCTATATAACTACTGTCTATACACACCATCCTATATAACTGCTGTCTATACGCACCATCAAATATAACTACTGTCCATACTGTCTATACACACCATCCTATATAACTACTGTCCATACTGTCTATACACAACATCCTATATAACTACTGTCCATACTGTCTATACACACCATCCTATATAACTACTGTCCATACTGTCTATACACACCATCCTATATAACTACTGTCCATACTGTCTATACACACCATCCTATATAACTACTGTCCATACTGTCTATACACACCATCCTATATGACTACTGTCTATACACACCATCCTACATAACTACTGTCTATACTGTCTATACACACCATCCTATATAACTACTGTCCATACTGTCTATACACACCATCCTATATAACTGCTGTCCATACTGTCTATACACACCATTCTATATAACTACTGTCCATACTGTCTATACACACCATCCTATATAACTGCTGTCTATACACACCATCAAATATAACTACTGTCCATACTGTCTATACACACCATCCTATATAACTACTGTCCATACTGTCTATACACACCATCCTATATAACTACTGTCCATACTGTCTATACACACCATCCTATATAACTACTGTCTATACACACCATCCTATATAACTACTGTCCATACTGTCTATACACACCATCCTATATAACTACTGTCTATACTGTCTATACACACCATCCTATATAACTAGTGTCCATACTGTCTATACACGCCATCCTATATAGCTACTGTCTATACACACCATCCTATATAACTACTGTCCATACTGTCTATACACAACATCCTATATAACTACTGTCCATACTGTCTATACACACCATCCTATATAACTACTGTCTATACTGTCTTTACACACCATCCTATATAACTACTGTCTATACTGTCTATACACACCATCCTATATAACTACTGTCCATACTGTCTATGCACACCATCCTATATAACTACTGTCCATACTGTCTATACACACCATCCTATATAACTACTGTCTATAGACACCATCCTATATAACTACTGTCTATACTGTCTATACACACCATCCTGTATAACTACTGTCCATACTGTCTATGCACACCATCCTATATAACTACTGTCCATACTGTCTATACACACCATCCTATATAACTACTGTCTATAGACACCATCCTATATAACTACTGTCCATACTGTCTATACACACCATCCTATATAACTACTGTCCATACTGTCTATACACACCATCCTAAATAACTACTGTCTATACACACCATACTATATAACTACTATCCATACTGTCTATACACACCATCCTATATAACTACTGTCCATACTGTCTATACACACCATCCTATATAACTACTGTCCATACTGTCTATACAAAACATCCTATATAACTACTGTCCATACTGTCTATACACACCATCCTATATAACTACTGTCTATACTGTCTATACACACCATCCTATATAACTACTGTCCATACTGTCTATACACACCATCCTATATAACTACTGTCTATACACACCATCCTATATAACTACTATCCATACTGTCTATACACACCATCCTATATAACTACTGTCCATACTGTCTATACACACCATCCTATATAACTACTGTCCATACTGTCTATACAAAACATCCTATATAACTACTGTCCATACTGTCTATACACACCATCCTATATAACTACTGTCTATACTGTCTATACACACCATCCTATATAACTACTGTCCATACTGTCTATACACACCATCCTATATAACTACTGTCTATACACACTATCCTATATAACTACTGTCCATACTGTCTATACACACCATCCTATATAACTACTGTCCATACTGTCTATACACAACATCCTATATAACTACTGTCCATACTGTCTATACACACCATCCTATATAACTACTGTCCATACTGTCTATACACAACATCCTATATAACTACTGTCCATACTGTCTATACACAACATCCTATATAACTACTGTCCATACTGTCTATACACAACATCCTATATAACTACTGTCCATACTGTCTATACACACCATCCTATATAACTACTGTCCATACTGTCTATACACAACATCCTATATAACTACTGTCCATACTGTCTATACACAACATCCTATATAACTACTGTCCATACTGTCTATACACACCATCCTATATAACTACTGTCTATACACACTATCCCATATAACTACTGTCCATACTGTCTATACACACCATCCTATATAACTACTGTCTATACTGTCTATACACACCATCCTATATAACTACTGTCTATACTGTCTATACACACCATCCTATATAACTACTGTCCATACTGTCTATGCACACCATCCTATATAACTACTGTCCATACTGTCTATACACACCATCCTATATAACTACTGTCTATAGACACCATCCTATATAACTACTGTCCATACTGTCTATACACACCATCCTATATAACTACTGTCCATACTGTCTATACACACCATCCTATATAACTACTGTCTATAGACACCATCCTATATAACTACTGTCCATACTGTCTATACACACCATCCTATATAACTACTGTCCATACTGTCTATACACACCATCCTATATAACTACTGTCCATACTGTCTATACACACCATCCTATATAACTACTGTCTATACACACCATCCAATATAACTACTGTCCATACTGTCTATACACACACCATCCTATATAACTACTGTCCATACTGTCTATACACACCATCCTATATAACTACTGTCCATACTGTCTATACACAACATCCTATATAACTACTGTCCATACTGTCTATACACACCATCCTATATAACTACTGTCTATACTGTCTATACACACCATCCTATATAACTACTGTCCATACTGTCTATACACACCATCCTATATAACTACTGTGTATACACACTATCCTATATAACTACTGTCCATACTGTCTATACACACCATCCTATATAACTACTGTCCATACTGTCTATACACAACATCCTATATAACTACTGTCCATACTGTCTATACACACCATCCTATATAACTACTGTCCATACTGTCTATACACAACATCCTATATAACTACTGTCCATACTGTCTATACACAACATCCTATATAACTTCTGTCCATACTGTCTATACACAACATCCTATATAACTACTGTCCATACTGTCTATACACACCATCCTGTATAACTACTATCCATACTGTCTATACACAACATCCTATATAACTACTGTCCATACTGTCTATACACAACATCCTATATAACTACTGTCCATACTGTCTATACACACCATCCTATATAACTACTGTCTATACACACTATCCTATATAACTACTGTCCATACTATCTATACACAACATCCTATATAACTACTGTCCATACTGTCTATACACACCATCCTATATAACTACTGTCTATACACACTATCCTATATAACTACTGTCCATACTGTCTATACACACCATCCTATATAACTACTGTCCATACTGTCTATACACAACATCCTATATAACTACTGTCCATACTGTCTATACACACCATCCTATATAACTACTGTCTATACACACTATCCTATATAACTACTGTCCATACTGTCTATACACACCATCCTATATAACTACTGTCCATACTGTCTATACACAACATCCTATATAACTACTGTCCATACTGTCTATACACACCATCCTATATAACTACTGTCCATACTGTCTATACACACCATCCTATATAACTACTGTCCATACTGTCTGTACACACCATCCTATATAACTACTGTCTATACTGTCTATACACACCATCCTATATAACTACTGTCCATACTGTCTATACACACCATCCTATATAACTACTGTCTATACACACCATCCTATATAACTACTGTCTATACTGTCTATACACACCATCCTATATAACTACTGTCCATACTGTCTATGCACACCATCCTATATAACTACTGTCCATACTGTCTATACACACCATCCTATATAACTACTGTCTATAGACACCATCCTATATAACTACTGTCCATACTGTCTATACACACCATCCTATATAACTACTGTCCATACTGTCTATACACACCATCCTATATAACTACTGTCTATAGACACCATCCTATATAACTACTGTCCATACTGTCTATACACACCATCCTATATAACTACTGTCCATACTGTCTATACACACCATCCTATATAACTACTGTCCATACTGTCTATACACACCATCCTATATAACTACTGTCTATACACACCATCCAATATAACTACTGTCCATACTGTCTATACACACACCATCCTATATAACTACTGTCCATACTGTCTATACACACCATCCTATATAACTACTGTCCATACTGTCTATACACAACATCCTATATAACTACTGTCCATACTGTCTATACACACCATCCTATATAACTACTGTCTATACTGTCTATACACACCATCCTATATAACTACTGTCCATACTGTCTATACACACCATCCTATATAACTACTGTGTATACACACTATCCTATATAACTACTGTCCATACTGTCTATACACACCATCCTATATAACTACTGTCCATACTGTCTATACACAACATCCTATATAACTACTGTCCATACTGTCTATACACACCATCCTATATAACTACTGTCCATACTGTCTATACACAACATCCTATATAACTACTGTCCATACTGTCTATACACAACATCCTATATAACTTCTGTCCATACTGTCTATACACAACATCCTATATAACTACTGTCCATACTGTCTATACACACCATCCTGTATAACTACTATCCATACTGTCTATACACAACATCCTATATAACTACTGTCCATACTGTCTATACACAACATCCTATATAACTACTGTCCATACTGTCTATACACACCATCCTATATAACTACTGTCTATACACACTATCCTATATAACTACTGTCCATACTATCTATACACAACATCCTATATAACTACTGTCCATACTGTCTATACACACCATCCTATATAACTACTGTCTATACACACTATCCTATATAACTACTGTCCATACTGTCTATACACACCATCCTATATAACTACTGTCCATACTGTCTATACACAACATCCTATATAACTACTGTCCATACTGTCTATACACACCATCCTATATAACTACTGTCTATACACACTATCCTATATAACTACTGTCCATACTGTCTATACACACCATCCTATATAACTACTGTCCATACTGTCTATACACAACATCCTATATAACTACTGTCCATACTGTCTATACACACCATCCTATATAACTACTGTCCATACTGTCTATACACACCATCCTATATAACTACTGTCCATACTGTCTGTACACACCATCCTATATAACTACTGTCTATACTGTCTATACACACCATCCTATATAACTACTGTCCATACTGTCTATACACACCATCCTATATAACTACTGTCTATACACACCATCCTATATAACTACTGTCTATACACAACATCCTATATAACTACTGTCCATACTGTCTATACACACCATCCTATATAACTACTGTCTATACTGTCTATACACACCATCCTATATAACTACTGTCCATACTGTCTATACACACCATCCTATATAACTACTGTCTATACTGTCTATACACACCATCCTATATAACTACTGTCCATACTGTCTATACACACCATCCTATATAACTACTGTCTATACACACCATCCTATATAACTACTGTCCATACTGTCTATACACACCATCCTATATAACTACTGTCTATACACACCATCCTATATAACTACTGTCTATACTGTCTATACACACCATCCTATGTAACTACTGTCTATACACACCATCCTATATAACTACTGTCTATACTGTCTATACACACCATCCTATATAACTACTGTCTATACTGTCTATACACACCATCCTATATAACTACTGTCCATACTGTCTATACACGCCATCCTATATAACTACTGTCTATACACACCATCCTATAAAACTACTGTCCATACTGTCTATACACAACATCCTATATAACTACTGTCCATACTGTCTATACACACCATCCTATATAACTACTGTCTATACTGTCTATACACACCATCCTATATAACTACTGTCTATACTGTCTATACACACCATCCTATATAACTACTGTCCATACTGTCTATGCACACCATCCTATATAACTACTGTCCATACTGTCTATACACACCATCCTATATAACTACTGTCTATAGACACCATCCTATATAACTACTGTCCATACTGTCTATACACACCATCCTATATAACTACTGTCCATACTGTCTATACACACCATCCTATATAACTACTGTCCATACTGTCTATACACGCCATCCTATATAACTACTGTCTATACACACCATCCTATATAACTACTGTCCATACTGTCTATACACACCATCCTATATAACTACTGTCCATACTGTCTATACACACCATCCTATATAACTACTGTCTATAGACACCATCCAATATAACTACTGTCCATACTGTCTATACACACCATCCTATATAACTACTGTCCATACTGTCTATACACACCATCCTATATAACTACTGTCCATACTGTCTATACACACCATCCTATATAACTACTGTCCATACTGTCTATACACACCATCCTATATAACTACTGTCTATACACACCATCCTATATAACTACTGTCCATACTGTCTATACACACCATCCTATATAACTACTGTCCATACTGTCTATACACACCATCCTATATAACTACTGTCCATACTGTCTATACACACCATCCTATATAACTACTGTCTATACTGTCTATACATACCATCCTATATAACTAGTGTCCATACTGTCTATACACGCCATCCTATATAGCTACTGTCTATACACACCATCCTATATAACTACTGTCCATACTGTCTATACACAACATCCTATATAACTACTGTCCATACTGTCTATGCACACCATCCTATATAACTACTGTCCATACTGTCTATACACACCATCCTATATAACTACTGTCTATAGACACCATCCTATATAACTACCGTCCATACTGTCTATACACACCATCCTATATAACTACTGTCCATACTGTCTATACACACCATCCTATATAACTACTGTCCATACTGTCTATACACGCCATCCTATATAACTACTGTCTATACACACCATCCTATATAACTACTGTCCATACTGTCTATACACACCATCCTATATAACTACTGTCCATACTGTCTATACACACCATCCTATATAACTACTGTCTATAGACACCATCCAATATAACTACTGTCCATACTGTCTATACACACCATCCTATATAACTACTGTCCATACTGTCTATACACACCATCCTATATAACTACTGTCCATACTGTCTATACACACCATCCTATATAACTACTGTCCATACTGTCTATACACACCATCCTATATAACTACTGTCTATACACACCATCCTATATAACTACTGTCCATACTGTCTATACACACCATCCTATATAACTACTGTCCATACTGTCTATACACACCATCCTATATAACTACTGTCCATACTGTCTATACACACCATCCTATATAACTACTGTCTATACTGTCTATACATACCATCCTATATAACTAGTGTCCATACTGTCTATACACGCCATCCTATATAGCTACTGTCTATACACACCATCCTATATAACTACTGTCCATACTGTCTATACACAACATCCTATATAACTACTGTCCATACTGTCTATACACACCATCCTATATAACTACTGTCTATACTGTCTATACACACCATCCTATATAACTACTATCTATACTGTCTATACACACCATCCTATATAACTACTGTCCATACTGTCTATGCACACCATCCTATATAACTACTGTCCATACTGTCTATATACACCATCCTATATAACTACTGTCTATACACACCATCCTATATAACTACTGTCCATACTGTCTATACACACCATCCTATATAACTACTGTCCATACTGTCTATACACACCATCCTATATAACTACTGTCCATACTGTCTATACACACCATCCTATATAACTACTGTCTATACACACCATCCTATATAACTACTGTCTATACTGTCTATACACACCATCCTATATAACTACTGTCCATACTGTCTATACACACCATCCTATAGACAGTAGTTATATACACACCATCCTATATAACTACTGTCTATACTGTCTATACACACCATCCTATATAACTACTGTCCATACTGTCTATACACACCATCCTATATAACTACTGTCTATACACACCATCCTATATAACTACTGTCCATACTGTCTATACACACCATCCTATATAACTACTGTCTATACTGTCTATACACACCATCCTGTGTAACTACTGTCTATACACACCATCCTATATAACTACTGTCTATACTGTCTATACACACCATCCTATGTAACTACTGTCTATACACACCATCCTATATAACTACTGTCTATACTGTCTATACACACCATCCTATATAACTACTGTCTATACTGTACTGTACTGTTTTGTACTGCTAGGTATTAAAGGAGCTGGAAACACAAGCATTTCACTGCAATCTAATAAACTTATATTTGATTTTGAAAGTTCCTCACAGGGCAGAGCTTTCAGTGTAGCGCCATATTGATCATATATACACACCACACATACACACACTGATCATATATACACACCACACATACACACATTGATCATATATACACACCACACATACACACACTGATCATATATACACACCACACATACACACACTGATCATATATACACACCACACATACACACACTGATCATATATACACACCACACATGCACACACTGATCAAATATACACATTACACATACACACACTGATCACACACGCACACACACTGATCACACATGCACACACACAGACACACACTGATCACACACGCACACACACACACACTGATCACACATGCACACACACATACACACACTGATCACACACGCACACACACACTGATCACACACTTACACACACATACACACACTGATCACACACGCACACACACATACACACACTGATCACACACGTACACACACACACACACACTGATCACGCACACACACATACACACACTGATCACACACGTACACACACACACACACACTGATCACACACGCACACACACATACACACACTGATCACACACGCACACACACACACACTGATCACACATGCACACACACATACACACACTGATCACACACGCACACACACATACACACACTGATCACACACGCACACACACATACACACACTGATCTCACACGCACACACACATACACACACTGATCACACACGCACACACACATACACACACTGATCACACACACACACACACACATACACACACTGATCACACACGCACACACACACACTGATCACACCCGCACACACACATACACACACTGATCACACCCGCACACACACATACACACACTGATCACACACGCACACACACATACACACACTGATCACACACGCACACACACACACACACACACACTGATCACACCCGCACACACACATACACACACTGATCACACACACACAATCTGTAAGATATTTCTAATGATATGAATGTAGGACTCTGTAGCAGCAGTAAAATAGAATCCTACAGAAGTGATGTTTTTATTATATGGACTAGGGTCTACAGATCTAGAGAGAACCTACTGTATAAGAATGTACCATAACATACACACACATACACACAGCCTAGATCAGAACACGGCTTCTGCTGGATGCCTCCAATATTGCCCGCTGTGATGCAGTCTCCTTGGCAACGGTCGGTGGTTTCCTGGGTAACCCCAGCCACGGTTGCCATGGCACCACTGTTTCCTGGGTAACCCTCCAGATGGCCTGGGACTTGGAGGTAGCCAGCCTCAACATTCTCATCTCCCCTCTTCTCTAGTCTCACAGAGAGGAGAGTTGTACACCTCTGTCCACCTAATACTAAGAGACAATAGAGCAGGACTGAGAACAGACAGCTTGTTGATCACTCAAGGCTTTTAGAAGGCTTTCAGTGATACAGAAGCTCAAAGACAGACAGACAGACAGACAGACAGACAGACAGGCAGGCAGGCAGGCAGTCTGTCTGTCTGTCTGTCTGTCTGTCTGTCTGTCTGTCTGTCTGTCTGTCTGTCTGTCTGTCTGTCTCTGTCTCCCTGCCTTTCTGTCTCCCTGCCTTTCTGTCTGTCTGTCTGTCTGTCTGTCTGTCTGTCTGTCTGTCTGTCTGTCTGTCTGTCTGTCTGTCTGCCTGTCTGTCTGTCTCTGTCTACCTGTCTAAATAAAAGTGGTTAGTTGTCCTGTCTGGCTCAGTGTCAGTGGTTAATGGTCCTGTCTGGCTCAGTGTCAGTGGTTAATGGTCCTGTCTGGCTCTGTGTCAGTGGTTAGTGGTCCTTCCTGGATCATTGTCAGGGGTTAGGGGCCCTGCCTGGCTCTGTGTCAGAGGTTAGGGGCCCTGCCTGGCTCTGTGCTGGCTCAGTGTCATTGGTTAGTGTTAAAACTCCTATACCTCCTCTCACATCGGTTACAATTACACTGTTACAACTCCTATACCTCCTCAAACAGTTAATATTACACTGTTACAACTCCTATACCTCATCACACAGTTTACTATTACACTGTTACAACTCCTATACCTCCTCACACAGTTTACTATTACACTGTTACAACTCCTATACCTCATCACACAGTTAATATTACACTGTTACAACTCCTATACCTCATCACACAGTTAATATTACACTGTTACAACTCCTATACCTCATCACACAGTTAATATTACACTGTTACAACTCCTATACCTCATCACACAGTTTACTATTACACTGTTACAACTCCTATACCTCCTCACACAGTTTACTATTACACTGTTACAACTCCTATACCTCCTCACACAGTTTACTATTACACTGTTACAACTCCTATACCTCCTCACACAGTTTACTATTACACTGTTACAACTCCTATACCTCATCACACAGTTAATATTACACTGTTACAACTCCTATACCTCATCACACAGTTTACTATTACACTGTTACAACTCCTATACCTCATCACACAGTTAATATTACACTGTTACAACTCCTATACCTCATCACACAGTTAATATTACACTGTTACAACTCATATACCTCATCACACAGTTAATATTACACTGTTACAACTCCTATACCTCATCACACAGTTTACTATTACACTGTTACAACTCCTATACCTCATCACACAGTTTACTATTACACTGTTACAACTCCTATACCTCCTCACACAGTTTACTATTACACTGTTACAACTCCTATACCTCATCACACAGTTTACTATTACACTGTTACAACTCCTATACCTCCTCACACAGTTTACTATTACACTGTTACAACTCCTATACCTCATCACACAGTTTATTATTACACTGTTACAACTCCTATACCTCATCACACAGTTTACTATTACACTGTTACAACTCCTATACCTCATCACACAGTTTACTATTACACTGTTACAACTCCTATACCTCCTCACACAGTTTACTATTACACTGTTACAACTCCTATACCTCCTCACACAGTTAATAATACACTGTTACAACTCCTATACCTCCTCACACAGTTAATATTACACTGTTACAACTCCTATACCTCCTCACACAGTTTACTATTATACTGATACAAATCATATACACTACCGTTCAAAAGTTTGGGGTCACTTAGAAGTGTCCTTGTTTTTAAAAGAAGAGCACATTTTATTTAACGAGGCAAGTTAGTTAAGAGCAAATTCTTATTTTCAATGACGGTCTACCGGGGAACAGTGGGTTAACTGCCTTGTTCAGGGGCAGAACAACAGATTTTTACATTGTCAGCTCGGGGATTCGATCCAACAAACTTTCGGTTACTGGCCCAATGCTCTAACCACTCGGCTACCTACCACCCCCAAAGAATAAGATACAATTAATAAAAAATACAGTGTAGACATTGTTAATGTTGTAAATTACTATTTTCACTGGAAACTGCTGATTTTTTTATGGAATATCTACATAGGCGTACAGAGGCCCATTATCAGCAACCATCACTCCTGTGTTCCAATGGCACGTTGTGTTAGCTAATCCAAGTTGATCATTTTAAAAGGCTAATTGATCATTAGAAAACCCTTTTGCAATTATGTTAGCACAGCTGAAAACTGTTGTGCTGATTAAAGAAGCAATAAACCTGGCCTTCTTTAGACTAGTTGAGTATCTGGAGCATCAGCATTTGTGGGTTCGATTACAGGCTCAAAATGGCCAGAAACAAAGAACTTTCTTCTGAAACTCGTCAGTCTATTCTTGTTCTGAGAAATTAAGGCTATTCCATGCGAGAAATTGAACCACCTCAGAAAAGCTATAAATCAATAAGTTCAAACGAGAATACTACCTGGGCTCATTCTTTATGTTATTCTAAGGCTATCTGACCAACAGAACACAAGTATGCAATGTTGTTGATGTTCTGTCAGAGGCCAAAGAAATATCCTGTGGAGTACCGCAGGGATCAATTTTAGGGCCTCTCTTATTTTTAGATACAGTGGGGAGAACAAGTATTTGATACACTGCCGATTTTGCAGGTTTTCCTACTTACAAAGCATGTAGAGGTCTGTAATTTTTATCATAGGTACACTTCAACTGATCGGTACACTTCACTTCAAAAATCCAGAAAATGACATTGTATGATTTTTTAGTAATTCATTTGCATTTTATTGCATGACATAAGTATTTGATCACCTACCAACCAGTAAGAATTCCGTCTCTCATAGACCTGTTAGTTTTTCTTTAAGAAGCCCTCCTGTTCTCCACTCATTACCTGTATTAACTGCACCTGTTTGAACTTGTTACCTGTATAAAAGACACCTGTCCACACACTCAATCAAACAGACTCCAACCTCTCCACAATGGCCAAGACCAGAGAGCTGTGTAAGGACATCAGGGATAAAATTGTAGACCTGCACAAGGCTGGGATGGGCTACAGGACAATAGGCAAGCAGCTTGGTGAGAAGGCAACAACTGTTGGCGCAATTATTAGAAAATGGAAGAAGTTCAAGATGACGGTCAATCTCCCTCGGTCTGGGGCACCATGCAAGATCTCACCTCGTGGGGCATCAATGATCATGAGGAAGGTGAGGGATCAGCCCAGAACTACACGGCAGGACCTGGTCAATGACCTGAAGAGAGCTGGGACCACAGTCTCAAAGAAAACCATTAGTAACACACTACGCCGTCATGGATTAAAATCCTGCAGCGCACGCAAGGTCCCCCTGCTCAAGCCAGCGCATGTCCAGGCCCGTCTGAAGTTTGCCAATGACCATCTGGATGATCCAGAGGAGGAATGGGAGAAGGTCATGTGGTCTGATGGGACAAAAATAGAGCTTTTTGGTCTAAACTCCACTCGCCGTGTTTGGAGGAAGAAGAAGGATGAGTACAACCCCAAGAACACCATCCCAACCGTGAAGCATGGAGGTGGAAACATCATTCTTTGGGGATGCTTTTCTGCAAAGGGGACAGGACGACTGCACCGTATTGAGGGGAGGATGGATGGGGCCATGTATCGCGAGATCTTGGCCAACAACCTCCTTCCCTCAGTAAGAGCATTGAAGATGGGTCATGGCTGGGTCTTCCAGCATGACAACGACCCCGAAACACACAGCCAGGGCAACTAAGGAGTGGCTCTGTAAGAAGCATCTCAAGGTCCTGGAGTGGCCTAGCCAGTCTCCAGACCTGAACCCAATAGAAAATATTTGGAGGGAGCTGAAAGTCTGTATTGCCCAGCGACAGCCCCGAAACCTGAAGAATCTGGAGAAGGTCTGTATGGAGGAGTGGGCCAAAATCCCTGCTGCAGTGTGTGCAAACCTGGTCAAGAACTACAGGAAACGTATGCTCTCTGTAATTGCAAACAAAGGTTTCTGTACCAAATATTAAGTTCTGCTTTTCTGATGTATCAAATACTTATGTCATGCAATAAAATGCTAATTAATTACTTAAAAATCATACAATGTGATTTTCTGGATTTTTGTTTTAGATTCCGTCACTCACAGTTGAAGAGTACCTATGATAAAAATTACAGACTTCTACATGCTTTGTAAGTGGGAAAACCTGCAAAATCGGCAGTGTATCAAATACTTGTTCTCCCCACTGTATGTTAATGATATGCCAGATACAGTAAAGTGCAAACTCCTGCTTTATACTGATGACTCAGCCATACTGGTATCAGGGAAGGATACAGTTTACATAGAGGAGACCCTGAGTAAGGAATTGCATTTTGTTAGAGATTGGTTGACTGACAACAAATTGTCACTACATTAAGGAAAAACTGAATCGATTTTGTTTGGAACAAAATGTAGATTGCTTAGGGCTGACAAGATAAAGGTAACCTGTGCAGGTAAGGAGATTGAACCTAAACAAGTGTAACTTATCTTGGTGTGTCCCTAGATCAATCCCTTTCTGGAGACCTGATTGCTGCGAAAAGTATTTCTAAAATGGCAAACAAATTGAAATATTTTAACATCAAAGTTAAGAAACTGCTGGTCTCAACCTTGATTCAGTGTCATTTTGATGATGCCTGCTCAGCTTGGTATAGTGAGCTATCAAAAAAGCTGAAAACAAGAAATATGTTATCAGGTATATGCTGAATGTCCCCGCTAGGACCCACATAGGGGTACAGGAGTTCCGGGAGGTGGGCTTGTTGCCTTTGGAGTCCAGAGTGGACCAACTTAAACTTAATCACATGTTTAACATATTAAATGATTATGCCCCAGGTTATATGAAAACCCACATTGATATGGTCTATAACCAACACAGTTACAATACCAGAGCTGGTGTTATGTCTTAACACTTTAAAAAGCAGGCAAAAGTTTTCATTGGACAACATTGTCTAAGTAAGAGAAACCCCTCCACTGCCCCTTGTACCCCCCTACTGCTGGTCAGGTGTGAGAAACCCCTCCACTGCCCCTTGTGCCCCCCTACTGCTGGTCAGGTGTGAGAAACCCCTCCACTGCCCCTTGTGCCCCCCTACTGCTGGTCAGGTGTGAGAAACCCCTCCACTGCCCCTTGTGCCCCCCCTACTGCTGGTCAGGTGTGAGAAACCCCTCCACTGCCCCTTGTGCCCCCCTACTGCTGGTCAGGTGTGAGAAACCCCTCCACTGCCCCTTGTTCCCCCTACTGCTGGTCAGGTGTGAGAAACCCCTCCACGGCCCTTGTGCCCCCCTACTGCTGGTCAGGTGTGAGAAACCCCTCCACTGCCCCTTGTGCCACCCTACTGCTGGTCAGGTGTATTTATTAGAATGATAGGTATGCTTGTTTGTTTTAACGTGAAATTAATACGGTTGATTTTTAAGGTTAGGGAAAAGTGCAGTGAATAGTGCCATATAAAGGCTGGTGCTTCTTGGGTAAATAAGCTGATCAGGAAGGCTAGCTCTGTTCTGGGGATTAGCCTTGACACTCTAGAGGAGGTGGCGGAGAGACGGATCCTGGCCAAACTGTTGGCCATCATGGACAACGTCACCCACCCTCTGCACGCCATGGTTATAACGCAGAGGAGCACCTTCAGTCACAGACTGATCCCACCACGGTGTGCCAGAGAGCGCTACAGGAGGTCCTTCCTGCGGCTATTAGACTATTTTAAATACATTTTGTTGAATAGGTCTGTTAGCCAAAATAAATTCAATTCAATAGCCTTGTATAGCTGCAAACCTAGTCATCTCAATGGCAAGATCGATAAAAGTTTTCACTCGATCAATTTACACATTTAAACTTAACAATTTCAAGATAAAAATGTAAGTATCACTCAGATAACCATTTGGACTCTAACACTATCTACAGATAATGTGCTTGTGTACATCACACAGCTACCTGTTGACAAGAAACAAGAAAAAAGGCACAGGAGAAGAAACAGTTATAGAGAGGGCTGGCATCTTCTTCTAGTGTTGTTGAGGGAATGGGAGATGCAAATGGCTGTGCTCCTGCGCCCCCTGCTGGTAAACATAGACATAAGGCATTCCCAATGGATATCGTTGGGAGGACTCAGACCAAAATAATGGATTACAACCATATACAGTCATTACAACAACAACATCTAAACCATGATATGAATACAATGTGATTCCATAACCTTATGGGCAGGCACAACTATATTATACGAAAATAAAGATGCATAGTTAGGTTTCTGTGCTTTTCTCAAAATGTGTACATTACAAATTATAAACATACAATAGTCTATGCCATCTCAATCTAATCTCAAAATGAGATGGCAAGTATAATCTACATTAGATTCAAGATTCTTCAAAGTAGTCACTATTTGCCTTGATGACAGCTTTTTCATTTTTCTCAGTAAATATATTTCCAAAGGTGCTATTGACATGACATTTTCACCAGATGTTGGTAACAACCCAAGTAATCCATACATACAAGGAAACCAAAACAAATAAGTTCAGAAATTAAGTTATGTGTAATAATGTGAAATATCAGCTGGTTCAGTCCCAACTGATGGCCTACAAAAAGGTCTCATTGCCAAGGTGTCACACAAGACACATCTCATGATGGGTAAAAGCAAAGAGCTGTCTCAAGACCTTCACAACCTAATTGTTGCAAAACATAATGATGGCATTGGTTATAGGCGCATTTCTAAGCTTCTGAATGTTCCAGTGAGCACTGTTGGGGCCATAATACGGAAGTGGAAAGACAATTATTTCACCATAAATTTGCCTCGACAAGGTACTCCTCGCAAGATTTCTGACAGAGGAGTGAAAAGAATAATCAGAAGAGTTGTCCAAGAGCCAAGGACCACTTGTGGAGAGCTTCAAAAAGACCTGCAATTAGCAGGTACTGTTGTCTCAAAGAAAACAGTAAGTAATGCACTTCACCGCCATGGCCTGTATGCACGCTCACCATGCAAGACTCCATTGCTGAAAAAAAAGCATGTTGAAGCTTGTTTAAAGTTTGCTGCACAACATTTGGAAAATCCAGTGAAATGCTGGGAGAATATAGTGTGGTCAGATGAGAGCAAAATTGAACTGTTTGGATGTCATAATACACACCATGTTTGGAGGAGAAATGGCACTGCACATCACCCTAAAAACACCATACCAACAGTGAAGTTTGGAGGTGGGAACATCATGGTGTGGGGCTGCTTTTCAGCAAATGGTACTGGCAAACTTCACATAATTGAAGGAAGGATGAATGGGCAAATTTACCGAGACATTCTTGACAAAAATCTGCTGCCATCTACCAGGATGATGAAGATAAACGAGGGTGGACATTTCAGCAAGACAATGATCCCAAACACACAGCCAAGGAAACTCTCAATTGGTTTCAAAGAAAGAAAATAAAGCTGCTAGAATGGCCCAGCCATTCACCTGACTTAAATCCCAAATCTATGGAAAGAACTGAAGATCAAGATTCATAGAAGAGGCCCACGGAACCTTTAAGATTTGAAGACTGTTTGTGTGGAAGAATGGGCCAAAATCACACCAGACCAATGCATGCAACTAGTTTCTCCATACAGGAGGCGTCTTGAAGCTGTCATTACCAACAAAGGCTTTTGTACAAAGTATTAAATAAATATCAGTAAGTGTGTTCCCTGTGTCGTTTCATATTATTACACATAACTTAATTTCTGAACTTATTTGTTTTGGTTTCTTTGTATGTATGGATTACTTGGGTTGTTACCAACATCTGGTGAAAATGTCATGTCAATAGCACCTTTGGAAATATATTTACTGAGAAAAATGGTGACGTGTTCAATACCTATTTCACCCGCTGTATATATAGTTGGTACCCGACAGTATATAGCCTCGGTAATGTTATTTTACTGCTGCTCTTCAATTTTTTTTGTTATCTATTTTTTACTTAACAATTATTTTTCTTAAAACTGCATTGTTGGTTAAGGGCTTGTAACTAAGCATTTCACTGTAAGGTCTACACCTGTTGTATTGTTGGTTAAGGGCTTGTTAGTAAGCATTTCACTGTAAGGTCTACACCTGTTGTATTGTTGGTTAAGGGCTTGTTAGTAAGCATTTCACTGTAAGGTCTACACCTGTTGTATTGTTGGTTAAGGGTGTGATGGCTTGGTTGTGGTAAGGCCTCTTACTCCCACCTAGGGGAGGAGAGAGGCACACAACCAAGTCATCACACATTATTAGGGAGATGATCATCCCCAATCAGAGACAGCTGTATAGCGTTGTCTCTGATTGGGGATAGTATTTAGATTCCACACACAGCCACCTGTGTGTGGATCATTGTTCATTTGTGTTTGTCTGCACTGCCTGCTGCAAGCCAAAGTAAGTCACTGTGTTTTGTTAGAATCGTGTTTATGTTTTTCACTCTCCTTGTTTATTTTATGCCTCGTGAGTACATCTCATAAAATAAAAAGTATGACACTTCACCAGCGCTCCGTCTATCGTCCCTTATATCCGACGCACCGTGACAGAATGATCCACCACCCTGGGACGCAACGAGAGAAGACAGTGGTAGACATCCTCTACGATATGGGGAAATTATCGAAAGAGGATGTCTACCATTATCATGCGGTGGAGGAAGGCTGGGGTCCGGAGCAACCGAGGCGCCGGAGACGGAGGACACGTCACCGGGCTAGGTTTGAGGACCAGCCTGGAGCCCAGAAAACCCCTCAAACAGATTTTGGGGGGGGGCTATGGGGGTGGTCGGGGATCGAGGGAGAAGAGCCCCGACCACTGCACTCGTGGGGGTTCCAGGAGGAGCCCCTACAGCCGTGGGAACGGGAGTACAGAGAGGAGTCGGAGGAAGACGACGACGATGTGCTTCTGTTCCCTCACTCGTGGGGGTTCCCGGAGGAACCCTCACAGGATGGGGATTGGCGGTGGAGTAGGCACGACAGGGACAGTCGTGCTCCAGCGCCAGTTCCCAGTCCGGTGCCTCCAGCGCCGGTCCAGAGTCGGAGGAAGAGGAGACCGACTCAGCGCACCACACCATCGGTGCGCAACACTAGCCCGGAGCGACCCGTACCAGCTAAACGCACCCAGCCAACGGTGCGTTTCCCCAGCCCGGTACGGCCCGCGCCTGCTCCGCGCACCAGCCAAACGGTGCGTTTCCCCAGCCCGGCGCACCCCGTGCCAGCTAAACGCAACAACCCAACAGTGCGTTTCCCCAGCCCGGCGCGACCCGTGCCAGCTCAACGCACCGACCCAACGGTGCGTTTCCCCAGCCAGGTACAGCCCGTTCCAGCTACTCGCACCAGACCAGTGGTGCGTTCCCCCAGCCCGGTACGGTCTGTGCCTACTCCTCGCACCCAACCTATGGTGCGTATCTCCAGCCCGGTGAGACCCGTGCCAGCTCCTCGCACCAGACCTATGGTGCGTGTCCCCAGTCCAGTACGCCCCGTGCCTACCCCTCGCACGGAGGCTACCGCGACGGTCGCCACCACAGGGCTGGAAACCCTCTCTGCGTCGGTGCCCAGGGTGGGCACGACGTTCAGCCCCGCTGTGGAGCAGGAGCTCCATAGCGTGTCGGTGCCCAGTCTGGGGCCGACAGCCAGCCCCACCAGAGGGCTGGAAACCATCTCTGCGTCGGTGCCCAGGGTGGGCACGACGTTCAGCCCCGCTGTGGAGCAGGAGCTCCATAGCGTGTCGGTGCCCAGTCTGGGGCCGACAGCCAGACCAGCTGCAGGGCTGAAGACCACCTCTTCGTCGGTGCCCAGGGTGGGCACGGCATCCAGCCTGAGGTCTCCGGAGAAGGTCAGCAGCCCGAGGCCTCCTGTGACGGTCAGTAGCCTGAGGTCTCCTGTAAAGGTCAGCAGCCTGAGGCCTCCTGTGAAGGTCAGCAGACCGAGACCTCCGGAGAAGGTCAGCAGCCCGAGGTCCCCGGAGACGGTCAGCAGCCCGAGGTCCCCGGAGACGGTCAGCAGCCCGAGGTCCCCGGTGACGGTCAGCAGCCCGAGGTCCCCGGTGACGGTCAGCAGCCCGAGGTCCCCAGTGACGGTCAGCAGCCCGAGGTCCCCGGTGACGGTCAGCAGCCCGAGGTCCCCGGTGACGGTCAGCAGCCCGAGGTCCCCGGTGACGGTCAGCAGCCCGAGGTCCCCGGTGACGGTCAGCAGCCCGAGGTCCCCGGTGACGGTCAGCAGCCCGAGGTCCCCGGTGACGGTCAGCAGCCCGAGGTCCCCGGTGACGGTCAGCAGCCCGAGGTCCCCGGTGACGGTCAGCAGCCCGAGGTCCCCGGTGACGGTCAGCAGCCCGAGGTCCCCGGTGACGGTCAGCAGCCCGAGGTCCCCGGCGACGGTCAGCAGCCCGAGGTCCCCGGCGAAGGTCAGCAGCCCGAGGTCCCCGGCGACGGTCAGCAGCCCGAGGTCCCCGGCGAAGGTCAGCAGCCCGAGGTCCCCGGCGAAGGTCAGCAGCCCGAGGTCCCCGGGGAGGGTCAGCAGCCCGAGAGCTCCGGGGAAGGTGAGCAGACCTGAACCTCCACCGGTGCCCAGTCCGGGGCCGGTCGTCTGCGTCGCCCCAGTGCCGGAGCAGTCCGCTCCACCGGTGCCCAGTCCGGGGCCGGTCGTCTACGTCGCTCCAGTGCCGGAGCAGTCCGCTCCACCGGTGCCCAGTCCGGGGCCGGTCGTCTACGTCGCTCCAGAGACGGAGCAGTCCGCTCCACCGGTGCCCAGTCCGGGGCCGGTCGTCTACGTCGCTCCAGAGACGGAGCAGTCCGCTCCACCGGTGCCCCGTCCGGGGCCGGTCATCTGCGTCGCTCCAGTGCCGGAGCAGTCCGCTCCACCGGTGCCCAGTCCGGGGCCGGTCGTCTACGTCGCTCCAGGGAAGGAGCAGTCCGCTCCACCGGTGCCCAGTCCGGGGCCGGTTGTCAGCCCCTCTCCAGGGTCGAGGGCTCCCGCACCAGGGTCCAGACAGGACTTGGTGAATGGCGGGAGTACTGAGGGGGGAACCACCGCGCCGGGGTCCGGACCGGACCGGACGTGCAACCGTGAGGTAGGAGGGAAGCTACTCTCACAGCCTGTGCCACGCCCGGAACCGGAACCGGAGCCCCCACCAGCAACCACCTCAGTACCCCGCCATGTCCCCCCTAGTTTTTGGACATTTTTTTTTTTTGTCTTTCAGGAAGGGGGGGATTGTGTGTGCGATCGGGAGTCCGCACCTTGGGGGGGGGGGTACTGTGATGGCTTGGTTGTGGTAAGGCCTCTTACTCCCACCTAGGGGAGGAGAGAGGCACACAACCAAGTCATCACACATTATTAGGGAGATGATCATCCCCAATCAGAGACAGCTGTATAGCGTTGTCTCTGATTGGGGATAGTATTTAGATTCCACACACAGCCACCTGTGTGTGGATCATTGTTCATTTGTGTTTGTCTGCACTGCCTGCTGCAAGCCAAAGTAAGTCACTGTGTTTTGTTAGAATCGTGTTTATGTTTTTCACTCTCCTTGTTTATTTTATGCCTCGTGAGTACATCTCATAAAATAAAAAGGATGACACTTCACCAGCGCTCCGTCTATCGTCCCTTATATCCGACGCACCGTGACAAAGGGCTTGTTAGTAAGCATTTCACTGTAAGGTCTACACCTGTTGTATTGTTGGTTAAGGGCTTGAAAGTAAGCATTTCACTGTAAGGTCTACACCTGTTGTATTGTTGGTTAAGGGCTTGTTAGTAAGCATTTCACTGTAAGGTCTACACCTGTTGTATTGTTGGTTAAGGGCTTGTTAGTAAGCATTTCACAGTAAGGTCTACACCTGTTGTATTGTTGGTTAAGGGCTTGTTAGTAAGCATTTCACTGTAAGGTCTACACCTGTTGTATTGTTGGTTAAGGGCTTGTTAGTAAGCATTTCACTGTAAGGTCTACACATGCTGTATTGTTGGTTAAGGGCTTGTTAGTAAGCATTTCACTGTAAGGTCTACACCTGTTGTATTGTTGTTTAAGGGCTTGTTAGTAAGCATTTCACTCTAAGGTCTACACCTGTTGTATTGTTGGTTAAGGGCTTGTTAGTAAGCATTTCACTCTAAGGTCTACACCTGTTGTATTGTTGGTTAAGGGCTTGTTAGTAAGCATTTCACTGTAAGGTCTACACCTGTTGTATTGTTGGTTAAGGGCTTGTTAGTAAGCATTTCACTGTAAGGTCTACACCTGTTGTATTGTTGGTTAAGGGCTTGTTAGTAAGCATTTCACTGTAAGGTCTACACCTGTTGTATTGTTGGTTAAGGGCTTGTTAGTAAGCATTTCACTCTAAGGTCTACACCTGTTGTATTGTTGGTTAAGGGCTTGTTAGTAAGCATTTCACTGTAAGGTCTACACCTGTTGTATTGTTGGTTAAGGGCTTGTTAGTAAGCATTTCACTGTAAGGTCTACACCTGTTGTATTGTTGGTTAAGGGCTTGTTAGTAAGCATTTCACTGTAAGGTCTACACCTGTTGTATTGTTGGTTAAGGGCTTGTTAGTAAGCATTTCACTGTAAGGTCTACACCTGTTGTATTGTTGGTTAAGGGCTTGTTAGTAAGCATTTCACTGTAAGGTCTACACCTGTTGTATTGTTGGTTAAGGGCTTGTTAGTAAGCATTTCACTGTAAGGTCTACATCTGTTGTATTCTGCACATGTGACAAATAACATTTGATTTGATTTTACTAAGACACACACACACAACGGCATAGTTTAACAACGCTCACACAATGACTGGGTTTTCATCAGATAAGTTTATGGGGGCAATGACCTAATCAGTCTTGTCTGTGTGTGTGTATCAATGAGATTTCAACCTTTATTCACCCACTCAAAAAGACAGCTAGATGTTTGTTGAATTCTATTCACGGTATTACAAAAGCCATTATGAATTGTGTTAGGTTGACTATAGAACCAAATATCAACATTTAAAGGAGATGGCTTTAATTCCAGCTTGTCTACAAATTGATAATAAATATGTTGGATTCACGTCTCCATCTCAACCAAAAATCTAAGTTAAATAATAGGACTCAATCTAATCAAACTATAAATGCACTTTAAATAAAGTCTCAATTGATTCAGTCCTATTTTTTAAACTATAGCTGTTGATGACTTTGCAAATGCTTTGTAGGCCTAAATAGTATCATTGATGATATATGACAGAGTATGGTGACATTTAATTAGCTCTGTTGAACCCACCCTTTGGAATGACTTCACTAGCAACAGTGAATCCATATAGTTATTAAGAGATCTATTGATCTATTGAATTAAAGCTAGCTAAAGTCAGCAAGGTAAATGCATAGCTGAGTCTGGCTGGCACTGACAGGAGTATAGAGTCAAGTTAAATACAGCATGGTGAAGCTGAATGAAATTCTTCCAACTGCAGTCACATATTGGCTACCTAGCAACATGACATCATTTCTGGAGGCAGTGGAAACGCAATTTGAGCTTGTCCACCAAGGCCAGCCCAACCTGGGTTGACTTCAAAGTGCCAATGGGAACAGGGCTTAAGTGTACTACAATATACATGTAAAGAACGAGGGGTACAGGGCTGGTGAAATATGATCATCTACCGTGGGACTTGGTACTCTCCTTCATGGTTGTCTATGTAGCTTCCTATATACATCTTGAACCCCTTTTCGTTCTTGCTAGCTGGAGTCTCGGAGGCTGATTTAACAATTCAACCTACATCATAAATATTAACTTGAGTGAAGTCCTGAAGTCACCTAGTAAAAAACTGCGACATAGTGGTAGTAATGTTATATTGTCGATAACAACTAGACTGACTTCTATAGTATGCGCTACCGGAAATTGCCACACCGGTAGGAAGTGCGCTTAGAAGGTTCGGTCATGGAATGTGAATAAGGGCTGATGAGAGACATCAGGGAAACAGAGAGAGAGAGAGAGAGAGGGAGAGAGAGAGAGAGAGGGTGGGTGGGTGGGGGGGATTACATTAGACGCATCATGTCTGTTTAACTTCTAGTGAGCTCCGGAGAGAAGGGCGGAGAGCAACAATTAGGATACATGTTCTGTGTTTATGAGGAGCAGACGCGTCAGGTCCTAGCACCAACCCCAGGCTGAGAGAGCAGCTCGGCGGGTCCCCAGCGTCAACCCCAGCCGAGAGCAGCGCGGCAGACAGAGCGCCATCAGGGTGATTGTTGCATGTCTTCTCTCTCTGAATGCTGAATGCCTAGAGAGCGTCGAGCTTGACTAACTAGGCTGATTATGACTGAAGCGGCAGCTGCTGTGAGCCTAGTGCATGGAGGCTGCTGTGTTCTGCCTGTCTATATATGATATGATGATCCGCCCCGAAGAGAGCGAGGTGCTGCAGCTATACAGCATGTTGTCAGAGACACCTGCTGCTCCTAACGGGCACCGACTGGTTGTACCCCGGTTCTACCCTGGACAAACATACGGAACACAGTCATACTGAAGTATGGTGGTGATTATAGTGATGGTGATGATGATGATAGTGATGGTGGTGATGATGATGAGGCTTGATAGTTGCATGAACTTAGATGAACAGGTGTGTCTCTCATCATATATATAGCTCTGCTGTTTTCATCCCTATTGAAACATAAAAGAACTGTATTATTCCATGGAATGGGTTATGGAAATCAGACGGAAATTGATCTTATTATTTTTATCATCATTTTGTGTATCAATGACATCAGATCGATGTGGTGATGTTGGTTCTCAGGAGAGCCAAACAAATGCCTTCCATACGGAATACTGACCTGTTTGAGACACCAACCCAAACAGCTTCCACGTCTTTCTGTCTTTATGCATGGATCTATGATCATAAATTATAATTACCAGCCGCGCTGCCCGCCACTACCCTCCTCTGTGTCTTCCCAGATATTGGGCGGCGGCTAGCCTAGTGGTTAGGGCGTTGGGCCCCTAACTGAAAGGTCGCTGGATCGAATCCCCGAGTTGACAAGGTAAAAATATGTCGTTCTGCCCCTGAACAAGGCAGAAAAATAATTTGATCTTAACTGTCTTTCCTAGTAATATAAAAAAATATTCGCTAAAGGACTAGCTACATTCACCTTACCGCTGTTCCAGACTCTAAAGAGGGGGCGTCTTATTCTGCTGATCCCTGCATCTCTGGGCCATATTTTAAGAAGTGCTCTCTGTATGAAAAGCGTCCCTCCCTGCGCACTATTACCCCATCACCTACAGAACGGGTACCAACCGGTGGCTCAGCAGAGTCTGAGAAGGAGGGGGGAGAGTACTCCAAGGCAGGCAGCCTCACCCCCAGTCCCCGGGTGTGAATGTGACGCAGCCCCGGGGTGAATGTGATATATGGCCGTCTGTCAGCAGTCAGGCTCCATGGTTACCGTGGGCTGTGACTTATAGCGGGGGGGTCTCCATCTCGCTCCACAACGACCTGTGCGCGGTTTTTTGTTTATCTCGGAGCAGACAGTCTTCTTCCTGCCCCGCAACCGCCCAGCGCGCAGGTGCCAAACGAAACAGGTAGGCTATGGTTCTATCCTAACATTACCTGTATGATTCTAGATACATACCCTACTACAGTGTTAAGGGGCCTGATTAGTGATGGTAATGACAATAGTATCCTAGCATGCGTCTACTGCAGTAGCCTATTTTCACATTTACTTGCAGCCTAGGATTTTACTGGGAGTGTATGTAACCAGTTACTGTATACATCAGCAAGGAGGCTGGTATAGAGCTTGTACAGTATGTGCTGCATAGTTGCAGCCCCATAATTAAAAACGTTAGAGAGGTTGTACACTGCTGTTAAACAAGCTCCATTTGAACTATTTAATGATGTGGAAGACAGCTAACCTGAAGACACAGTGGGCTGTTCAATCATTATTTGTGGAATTTAATATGAGAATGTTTGTGAATCTATGTGATACAGTATCTGTATTTAATTTGGTGATGTGATACTGGTGTATATATAAGGTGGTGATGTGATACTGGTGTATATATAAGGTGGTGATGTGATACTGGTGTATATATAAGGTGGTGATGTGATACTGGTGTATATGTAAGGTGGTGATGTGATACGGTGTATATATAAGGTGGTGATGTGATACTGGTGTATATATAAGGTGGTGATGTGATACTGGTGTATATATAAGGTGGTGATGTGATACTGGTGTATATATAAGGTGGTGATGTGATACTGGTGTATATATAAGGTGGTGATGTGATACTGGTGTATATATAAGGTGGTGATGTGATACTGGTGTATATATAAGGTGGTGATGTGATACTGGTGTATATATAAGGTGGTGATGTGATACTGGTGTATATATAAGGTGGTGATGTGATACTGGTGTATATATAAGGTGCTGATGTGATACTGGTGTATATATAAGGTGGTGATGTGATACTGGTGTATATATAAGGTGGTGATGTGATACTGGTGTATATGTAAGGTGCTGATGTGATACTGGTGGATATATAAGGTGGTGATGTGATACTGGTGTGTATGTCAGCCAGTGATTTATAACTGTCTAGCATATGTGTATTTAATGTGATATTGTGATAATGTGTATTTATTTTGATACTAGTATGTATTTAAGCTGGTAATGTGATACTAGTATCTATGTAAGCTGGTAATGCCATGGTAATGTGATACTAGTATCTATGTAAGCTGGTAATGCCATGGTAATGTGATACTAGTATCTATGTAAGCTGGTAATGCCATGGTAATGTAATACTAGTATGTATGTAAGCTGGTAATGCCATGGTAATGTGATACTAGTATCTATGTAAGCTGGTAATGCCATGGTAATGTGATACTAGTATCTATGTAAGCTGGTAATGCCATGGTAATGTGATACTAGTATCTATGTAAGCTGGTAATGCCATGGTAATGTGATACTAGTATGTATGTAAGCTGGTAATGCCATGGTAATGTGATACTAGTATCTATGTAAGCTGGTAATGCCATGGTAATGTGATACTAGTATCTATGTAAGCTGGTAATGCCATGGTAATGTGATACTAGTATCTATGTAAGCTGGTAATGCCATGGTAATGTGATACTAGTATGTATGTAAGCTGGTAATGCCATGGTAATGTGATACTAGTATGTATGTAAGCTGGTAATGCCATGGTAATGTGATACTAGTATGTATGTAAGCTGGTAATGCCATGGTAATGTGATACTAGTATCTATGTAAGCTGGTAATGCCATGGTAATGTGATACTAGTATGTATGTAAGCTGGTAATGCCATGGTAATGTGATACTAGTATGTATGTAAGCTGGTAATGCCATGGTAATGTGATACTAGTATCTATGTAAGCTGGTAATGCCATGGTAATGTGATACTAGTATGTATGTAAGCTGGTAATGCCATGGTAATGTGATACTAGTATCTATGTAAGCTGGTAATGCCATGGTAATGTGATACTAGTATGTGTGTAAGCTGGTAATGCCATGGTAATGTGATACTAGTATGTATGTAAGCTGGTAATGCCATGGTAATGTGATACTAGTATCTATGTAAGCTGGTAATGCCATGGTAATGTGATACTAGTATCTATGTAAGCTGGTAATGCCATGGTAATGTGATACTAGTATGTATGTAAGCTGGTAATGCCATGGTAATGTGATACTAGTATCTATGTAAGCTGGTAATGCCATGGTAATGTGATACTAGTATGTATGTAAGCTGGTAATGCCATGGTAATGTGATACTAGTATGTATGTAAGCTGGTAATGCCATGGTAATGTGATACTAGTATGTATGTAAGCTGGTAATGCCATGGTAATGTGATACTAGTATCTATGTAAGCTGGTAATGCCATGGTAATGTGATACTAGTATGTATGTAAGCTGGTAATGCCATGGTAATGTGATACTAGTATGTATGTAAGCTGGTAATGCCATGGTAATGTGATACTAGTATGTATGTAAGCTGGTAATGCCATGGTAATGTGATACTAGTATGTATGTAAGCTGGTAATGCCATGGTAATGTGATACTAGTATCTATGTAAGCTGGTAATGCCATGGTAATGTGATACTAGTATGTATGTAAGCTGGTAATGCCATGGTAATGTGATACTAGTATCTATGTAAGCTGGTAATGCCATGGTAATGTGATACTAGTATCTATGTAAGCTGGTAATGCCATGGTAATGTGATACTAGTATCTATGTAAGCTGGTAATGCCATGGTAATGTGATACTAGTATCTATGTAAGCTGGTAATGCCATGGTAATGTGATACTAGTATCTATGTAAGCTGGTAATGCCATGGTAATGTGATACTAGTATGTATGTAAGCTGGTAATGCCATGGTAATGTGATACTAGTATCTATGTAAGCTGGTAATGCCATGGTAATGTGATACTAGTATGTATGTAAGCTGGTAATGCCATGGTAATGTGATACTAGTATCTATGTAAGCTGGTAATGCCATGGTAATGTAATACTAGTATCTATGTAAGCTGGTAATGCCATGGTAATGTGATACTAGTATCTATGTAAGCTGGTAATGCCATGGTAATGTGATACTAGTATCTATGTAAGCTGGTAATGCCATGGTAATGTGATACTAGTATCTATGTAAGCTGGTAATGCCATGGTAATGTAATACTAGTATCTATGTAAGCTGGTAATGCCATGGTAATGTGATACTAGTATCTATGTAAGCTGGTAATGCCATGGTAATGTGATACTAGTATCTATGTAAGCTGGTAATGCCATGGTAATGTAATACTAGTATCTATGTAAGCTGGTAATGCCATGGTAATGTGATACTAGTATCTATGTAAGCTGGTAATGCCATGGTAATGTAATACTAGTATGTATGTAAGCTGGTAATGCCATGGTAATGTGATACTAGTATCTATGTAAGCTGGTAATGCCATGGTAATGTGATACTAGTATCTATGTAAGCTGGTAATGCCATGGTAATGTGATACTAGTATCTATGTAAGCTGGTAATGCCATGGTAATGTGATACTAGTATGTATGTAAGCTGGTAATGCCATGGTAATGTGATACTAGTATGTATGTAAGCTGGTAATGCCATGGTAATGTGATACTAGTATGTATGTAAGCTGGTAATGCCATGGTAATGTGATACTAGTATGTATGTAAGCTGGTAATGCCATGGTAATGTGATACTAGTATCTATGTAAGCTGGTAATGCCATGGTAATGTAATACTAGTATGTATGTAAGCTGGTAATGCCATGGTAATGTGATACTAGTATCTATGTAAGCTGGTAATGCCATGGTAATGTGATACTAGTATCTATGTAAGCTGGTAATGCCATGGTAATGTGATACTAGTATCTATGTAAGCTGGTAATGCCATGGTAATGTGATACTAGTATGTATGTAAGCTGGTAATGCCATGGTAATGTGATACTAGTATGTATGTAAGCTGGTAATGCCATGGTAATGTGATACTAGTATCTATGTAAGCTGGTAATGCCATGGTAATGTGATACTAGTATCTATGTAAGCTGGTAATGCCATGGTAATGTGATACTAGTATCTATGTAAGCTGGTAATGCCATGGTAATGTAATACTAGTATGTATGTAAGCTGGTAATGCCATGGTAATGTGATACTAGTATGTATGTAAGCTGGTAATGCCATGGTAATGTGATACTAGTATCTATGTAAGCTGGTAATGCCATGGTAATGTGATACTAGTATCTATGTAAGCTGGTAATGCCATGGTAATGTGATACTAGTATCTATGTAAGCTGGTAATGCCATGGTAATGTGATACTAGTATCTATGTAAGCTGGTAATGCCATGGTAATGTGATACTAGTATCTATGTAAGCTGGTAATGCCATGGTAATGTGATACTAGTATCTATGTAAGCTGGTAATGCCATGGTAATGTGATACTAGTATCTATGTAAGCTGGTAATGCCATGGTAATGTGATACTAGTATCTATGTAAGCTGGTAATGCCATGGTAATGTGATACTAGTATGTATGTAAGCTGGTAATGCCATGGTAATGTAATACTAGTATCTATGTAAGCTGGTAATGCCATGGTAATGTGATACTAGTATCTATGTAAGCTGGTAATGCCATGGTAATGTGATACTAGTATCTATGTAAGCTGGTAATGCCATGGTAATGTGATACTAGTATCTATGTAAGCTGGTAATGCCATGGTAATGTGATACTAGTATCTATGTAAGCTGGTAATGCCATGGTAATGTAATACTAGTATCTATGTAAGCTGGTAATGCCATGGTAATGTAATACTAGTATCTATGTAAGCTGGTAATGCCATGGTAATGTGATACTAGTATGTATGTAAGCTGGTAATGCCATGGTAATGTGATACTAGTATCTATGTAAGCTGGTAATGCCATGGTAATGTAATACTAGTATGTATGTAAGCTGGTAATGCCATGGTAATGTGATACTAGTATCTATGTAAGCTGGTAATGCCATGGTAATGTGATACTAGTATCTATGTAAGCTGGTAATGCCATGGTAATGTGATACTAGTATCTATGTAAGCTGGTAATGCCATGGTAATGTAATACTAGTATCTATGTAAGCTGGTAATGCCATGGTAATGTAATACTAGTATCTATGTAAGCTGGTAATGCCATGGTAATGTGATACTAGTATGTATGTAAGCTGGTAATGCCATGGTAATGTGATACTAGTATGTATGTAAGCTGGTAATGCCATGGTAATGTAATACTAGTATGTATGTAAGCTGGTAATGCCATGGTAATGTGATACTAGTATCTATGTAAGCTGGTAATGCCATGGTAATGTGATACTAGTATGTATGTAAGCTGGTAATGCCATGGTAATGTGATACTAGTATCTATGTAAGCTGGTAATGCCATGGTAATGTGATACTAGTATGTGTCAGCCTGTGATTCATAACTGTCGAGGATAATTCCAACCAATTTGTCTCTGTTTTAATATTTCATTCAGACCTCTTCAATAATGCAGACCCAGCTCCTCTCGGCTGCTACAGTCCTTTAATAGATCAAATATGACCAATCTGCTCCCCATTATGTAAAAGAGACACCAAGTTTGTCCTAAATGGCACCCTATTCCCTGTATAGTGCACTACTTTTGACCAGGGCCCGTATGGCTGTGCTCAGAAGTAGTGCACTAGAATAGGGTGCCATTTAGAATGGACATGCTTCCCACTCTCCAGCATTTAGAGAACCATCTCAGAGCTTGACCTTGGATAGATGTGCTAATTGGAGACTAATGTATGTACAGTTGAGAGATTGTGCATGGCTGCATCCCAAATGGCACCCTATTCCCTAGTGCACTACTTTTGACCAGCGCCATATGGGCTCTACCCTGTGGGCCCTGGTCAAAAGTAGTGCACTAGGGAATAGGGTGCCATTTGGGACGCAGCCAGAGTGTATCTATCCCATAGAGACTGTATGGAATGGATGGAGCACTCAGCAGCTAACCAGGTTATGCTGGGGGTCTAACTGACCTATATAAAAGTTAATCCAGTATGACTGGGGATACTACTGATCTGTAACCGGTAATCACTTAATACAAGCAGACAGGATGGCGCCACCGCTATCACATGATTCATAATGTAGAGAAGATCCCCAAAACATCTAAAAACATTACATGAAGATTGGTGTCCGGGAAACCAGCCTTGTTTGCAGCTAGTGACATGATGATGAACTTTTATATTTTTAAATTAGTGTTGTGTTTGTACATTTGTGAATCATATCTAAGCATCCTATCATCCTATCCTATCATCTTATCATCCTATCCTATCATCATATCATCCTATCCTATCATCCTATCCTATCATCCTATCCTATCATCTTATCATCCTATCCTATCATCATATCATCCTATCCTATCATCCTATCGTCCTATCCTATCATCTTATCATCCTATCCTATCATCTTATCGTCCTATCCTATCATCTTATCATCCTATCCTATCATCTTATCATCCTATCCTATCATCATATCCTATCATCCTACCATCCTATCATCATATCCTCTCATCCTATCCATTACATTTACATTGTAGTAATTTATCAGACGTTCTCATCCAGAGCGACTTACAAATGGGTGCATTCAACTTAGGATAACCAGTGGGACAAACACACCTCCATCACATCCTATCATCAGATAATCATATCATATCCTATCATCCTATCATCATATCATCCTACCATCTTATCATATCATCCTATCATCTTATCATATCATCCTATCATCATATCCAAACATATCATCCTATCATATCATCATATCATCCTATCATCATATCATCCTATCATATCATCATATCATCCTACCATCATATCATCCTATCATCTTATCATATCATCCTATCATCTTATCATATTATCTTATCATCTTATCCTACCATCCTACCATCATATCATCCTATCATCTTATCATCTATCATCCTATCATCCGATCATCCTATCATCCTATCATCCTATCCTAAGTTCGCCCCCCCTCTCCTTCCCCCTACTGCCCCCTCCCTCTGCCTGTCTTAACGCTGCAGGCTCCGCCCTCTTCCTCCAACATGACGGTTGCTACGGGTGACCTGGGGGACGAGGCGACGGCCCATCCCGGTGACCCGTATGAACCAGAACCGGACTACGGGTGCTGTGAGCGCATTGTCATCAACATCTCCGGGCTGTGCTTCGAGACGCAGCTGAAGACCCTCTCCCAGTTCCCTGAGACCCTGTTGGGGGACCCCAAGAAGAGAATGAGGTAACTTCAGTACTTAGTAATATTGGTTCTACTGTGTCTGTATGTTAACTCCTAGAAGATAATGAGGTAACTTCAGTACTTTAGTAATATTGGTTCTACTGTGTCTGTATGTTAACTCCTAGAAGATAATGAGGTAACTTCAGTACTTTAGTAATATTGGTTCTACTGTGTCTGTATGTTAACTCCTAGAAGATAATGAGGTAACTATAGTACTTTAGTAATATTGGTTCTACTGTGTCTGTATGTTAACTCCTAGAAGAGAATGAGGTTAGATTGTACTCATTCTGGTTACTCTTAACGGTTGAATGTTTACTGTTTATTGTAATTTCATTCTGTTTGTATCTACTACTGACATTGATGGCTCTATTCTATTCCTATTGCGGAATTTCAGCGTTACAGCGTGATTTAAATTTAAAAGCAAGGGTCCCGTGTTTAGTGACAACTGCATTCACAGTAGACACTGCAAATGTTGTCTCAATCCGAAATGACCTTTCCATTTCAATAGAGCTAAACAACCATTCAAAAGTCTGGGTCACTTAGAAAAGAAAAGAACATGTTTTGTCCATTAAAATAACATCAAAGTGATCAGAAATACAGTGTAGACATTGTTAATGTTGTAAATAACTATTGTAGCTGGAAACGGCTGATTTTTAATGGAATATCTACATAGGCGTACAGAGGCCCATTATCAGCAACCATCACTCCTGTGTTCCAATGGCACTTTGTGTTAGCTAATCCAAGTTTATCATTTTAAAAGGCTAATTGATCATTAGAAAACCCTTTTGCAATTATGTTAGTACAGCTGAAAACTGTTGTTGTCACCGTTTCAGGTGAGACCCAGATGTTGAAGTACGTTGATGTAATAACAGTTTATTAATCCAACAGGGGCAGGCAGAGGTCAGGTCAGGTCAGGCAGAGGTCAGTAATCCAGATAGGTGGGACAAAGGTACAGGACAGCAGGCAGGGTCAGGGTCAGGGTCAGGGGCAGGGCAGGCAGGAAGGTCAAACCCGGGAAAACTATAAAACAGGAACTACTAGAGAGACAGGAGCAAGGGGGGGAAAATGAAGGCTATTCCATGTGAGAAATTGCCAAGAAACTGACGATCTCGTACAACGCTGTGTACTACTCCCTTCACAGAACAGCACAAACTGTCTCTAACCAGAATAGAAAGAGGAGTGGGAGGCCCCGGTGCACAACTGAACAAGAGGACAAGTATATTAGAGTGTCTAGTTTGAGAAACCGATGCCTCACAAGTCCTCAACTGGCAGCTTCATTAAATAGTACCCACAAAACACCAGTCTCAAAGTCAACAGTGAAGAGGCGACTCCAGGATGCTGGCCTTCTAGGCAGAGTTGCCTAGAAGAAGCATAATTGCAAAAGGGTTTTCTAATGATCAATTAGCCTTTTAAATTGATCAACTTGGATTAGCTAACACAACGTTCCATTGGAACACAGGAGTGATGGTTGCTGATAATAAAATCAGCCGTTTCCAGCTACAAGAGTCATTTACAACATTAACAATGTCTACACTGTATTTCTGATCAATTTGATGTTATTTTAATGGACAAAAAATTAGCTTTCCTTTCAAAAACAAGGACATTTCTAAGTGACCCCAAACTTTTGAACGTTAGTGTATACATCTATAAAGAATGAATACATCATACAACCCCCCCTTTCTCCAGGTACTTTGACCCACTGAGGAACGAGTATTTCTTCGACAGGAACCGGCCCAGCTTCGACGCCATCCTCTACTACTACCAGTCAGGTGGGAGGCTGCGTCGGCCGGTTAACGTCACTCTAGATATCTTCTCCGAGGAGATCCGCTTCTATGAGCTGGGAGAGGAGGCAATCGAGATCTTCAGGGAGGATGAGGGCTTCATCAAGGAGGAAGAGCGTCCTCTCCCAGAGAACGAGTTCCAGAGACAGGTATATTCTAATGATGTATGTTTTTTTAAATGTGTGTTTTTATCTTAGGCTGCAGTTACACGGCACAATTAGAAAAGCAATTTTAGCTGCTTGCATCTGAGTTGTTTATTGTTTGCTCTCCCCGCAACTAACAAACAACTGAAACTTGGTTGCATCCAGTTGAAACCTTTCAACTTTGTGCAACTAGAGCCAATCAAAACGAATGCTTTTGTGAAATGATCCATTTGAAGGTTGGGAACTCCAGCCCAGTAGTCATGTCAACACAGCTAGTGCTTTGAGTACCTGAACAGTGATCAAGTTGGACAGAAGATACATTACCCAAACAGGACCTGAATAAAGAAATAGTAACATCAGGACTAGTAAAGGTTTATGTCCATCAGGACTAGTGAAGGTTTATGTCCATCAGGACTAGTAAAGGTTTATGTCCATCAGGACTAGTAAAGGTTTATGTCCATCAGGACTAGTAAAGGTTTATGTCCATCAGGACTAGTGAAGGTTTATGTCCATCAGGACTAGTAAAGGTTTATGTCCATCAGGACTAGTGAAGGTTTATGTCCATCAGGACTAGTAAAGGTTTATGTCCATCAGGACTAGTGAAGGTTTATGTCCATCAGGACTAGTAAAGGTTTATGTCCATCAGGACTAGTGAAGGTTTATGTCCATCAGGACTAGTAAAGGTTTATGTCCATCAGGACTAGTAAAGATTTATGTCCATCAGGACTAGTAAAGGTTTATGTCCATCAGGACTAGTGAAGGTTTATGTCCATCAGGACTAGTAAAGGTTTATGTCCATCAGGACTAGTAAAGATTTATGTCCATCAGGACTAGTAAAGATTTATGTCCATCAGGACTAGTGAAGGTTTATGTCCATCAGGACTAGTAAAGGTTTATGTCCATCAGGACTAGTAAAGGTTTATGTCCATCAGGACTAGTGAAGGTTTATGTCCATCAGGACTAGTGAAGGTTTATGTCCATCAGGACTAGTGAAGGTTTATGTCCATCAGGACTAGTAAAGGTTTATGTCCATCAGGACTAGTAAAGATTTATGTCCATCAGGACTAGTAAAGATTTATGTCCATCAGGACTAGTAAAGGTTTATGTACATTTTAATACAACTTTTGAAGTGAACCCAGACCTCTCTCTGACCAGTTTCAACTGAAATTGTTCAACATGACCTTCACTAGTTAGCAAGATTGTTGCTAGCTTGGTTAGCTTGTTGCTAGTTCTCTAACTAGCTTGATCAGTGCTGGCAATTTTATTTAGTCTAGATTGCTAAATTCTACAGCCAGCATTTTTTCTAAATCAATAACGAAACGGTTGAAATCACGCTGTAATGCAGCAGATGACATGGGGTGAGTTTACAATTCTCAAACAATATGCCTGAAGCATTTTCAATTTGATTGGCTGTTGCATTACATTTTTATCGCGCTTGAGTTTCTTCATGTAACAGCAAAGTTGCTTGAGATGATGTCACTTGCAACCTGCAACAAAAATTGTGTGAAAAGTTACTTTGTGTAATTAATTAGTGGCAAATTGTCTAGTTAATCTAAACTGGAGCACGAGTTCTGTTCATTTCAAGTACAACTCAGAGACTGTTTGCTGTCTGCTGTACATTTTATTAATAAAAACGTTGACCTTTGACCTTGAACAGGTGTGGCTGCTGTTTGAGTATCCTGAGAGTTCTGGCGCGGCCCGCATCATCGCCATCATCAGCGTCATGGTGATCCTGATCTCCATCGTGTCCTTCTGCCTGGAGACGCTCCCCGTGTTCCGCAACGATGAAGAGGACGATGGCAACAAGGTGTTCCAGCCCTTCAACAACTCCACCTCTTCCTACACCTCATCCTACTTCACCGATCCCTTCTTCATCCTGGAGACGCTCTGCATCATCTGGTTCTCCTTGGAGTTCCTGGTCCGCTTCTTTGCGTGTCCTAGTAAAGCTGGGTTCTTCAGTAACATCATGAATATCATCGATATTGTTGCGATTATCCCGTATTTTATTACTCTGGGCACCGAGCTGGCAGAGAAACCGGAGGACGGGCAGGCGGGGCAGCAGGCCATGTCTCTCGCCATCCTCAGGGTCATCCGTCTGGTCAGGGTGTTCAGGATCTTCAAGCTGTCCAGACATTCCAAGGGGCTCCAGATCCTGGGCCAGACCCTGAAGGCCAGCATGCGGGAGCTGGGCTTGCTCATCTTCTTCCTTTTCATCGGAGTCATCCTCTTCTCCAGTGCTGTCTACTTCGCCGAGGCCGACGAGGCCGACTCCCAGTTCAGCAGCATCCCAGAAGCCTTCTGGTGGGCCGTGGTTTCTATGACCACCGTTGGCTATGGCGACATGGTACCCACCACTATTGGCGGGAAGATCGTGGGCTCTCTCTGTGCCATCGCTGGCGTGTTGACCATCGCCCTGCCCGTCCCTGTCATCGTGTCCAACTTCAACTACTTCTACCACCGGGAGACGGAGGGTGAGGAGCAAGCGCAGTACCTGAACACTCCCGTCTCCACCAAGGCCGACTCAGCCGAGGACCTGAAGAAGAGTGGCCACAGCAGGAGTGGATCCCCCCTCAGTAAATCAGACTACATGGAGATACAGGAAGCAGCACTGAACCTCAGCACAGAGGACTTCAGAGCGGAGAGCCTCAAGACAGGCAACTGCACCCTGTTGGCTAATGCTAACACGCAAGCTAATGCTAACACGTTGGCTAACACCAACTACGTCAACATCACTAAGATGAGAACGGATGTATAGCCTGCTTCAGGCGTTATAACAGCGACTTGCTTGGCTGTAGAGGTGCAGGGGGACTGGAAGGAAAGAGGAGGGGAAGAGGACTGAGGAAAGATCCATCCTCTCTCTGATATTGTAGAAGGCTTGGAGTCTCTACTGTTGGAGTCCAGACTGGATCACTAAAACTCTGGTAAGAGTGGAGTTCCTGCATCTCACCCCCCAAACGGATCTGTTCCTAACTCAACCCCTTGCCCTTCCCTCCCCTGTTGGGAGTTGAAGCGTCCTTGTGTTCGGTGACTGTATGGCGTTAGTCTGGCCTGTGTGACTGTTCAGCTGTCCAGTAGTCGTCTATATGCTCAGCTGTGCTCGCTACAGTAGTCCAATAGTAGCCCAACTGCAGACTGGTACTAAACTATAGAAACACACTGACAGCCATGCGGGACCACACCTAGCTGTAGCCAGTAGCAGGTATACTGCAAAACAGACCTCAGATCAGTGTCTCATCTTCTAACTACTTAGCTCTAACTGCCAGCCTATAGGAGCTTCTTAATCCCCCCTCTCCCACCCCATTAACCCCTGAACCTCTCTCCCACCCCATTACCCCCTGAACCTCTCTCCCACCCCATTAACCCCTGAACCTCTCTCCCACCCCATTACCCCCTGAACCCCTCTCCCACCCCATTAACCCCTGAACCTCTCTCCCACCCCATTACCCCCTGAACCTCTCTCCCACCCCATTACCCCCTGAACCCCTCTCCCACCCCATTAACCCCTGAACCTCTCTCCCACCCCATTACCCCCTGAACCCCTCTCCCACCCCATTACCCCCTGAACCCCTCTCCCACCCCATTAACCCCTGAACCTCTCTCCCACCCCATTAACCCCTGAACCTCTCTCCCACCCCATTACCCCCTGAACCCCTCTCCCACCCCATTAACCCCTGAACCTCTCTCCCACCCCATTAACCCCTGAACCTCTCTCCCACCCCATTACCCCCTGAACCCCTCTCCCACCCCATTACCCCCTGAACCCCTCTCCCACCCCATTACCCCCTGAACCTCTCTCCCACCCCATTACTCCCTGAACCTCTCTCCCACCCCATTACCCCCTGAACCTCTCTTCCACCCCATTACTCCCTGAACCTCTCTCCCACCCCATTACCCTCTGAACCTCTCTCCCACCCCATTACCCCCTGAACCTCTCTCCCACCCTTTACCCCCTGAACCTCTCTCCCACCCTGTACCCCCTGAACCTCTCTCCCACCCTGTACCCCCTGAACCTCTCTCCAACCCCATTACCCCATGAACCCCTCTCTCACCCGTACTCCTGAACTTCTGTCCCACCCGTACCCCTGAAAGTCAACTATGTGGATGTTATTTCACCTCAAAAGAATGTAAGAGGTATTTCATCAATGTGCTTAATGTGTGCCCTGTCAGCTCTCTCTCTCTTTCTGGGCTCTCTTTCTAGCAGTTCCTGCCAGCCAATAGTGGCACTTCAACCTAGGACCCGACTCTTTCATTTCATGTGTCTTCAGAACATCCATGGCAGTGGATAACATAGGTAGATGTAAACTACCTCCACTTCTCCTCCTGTCTCTCTCTAGCGGGGTCCATGATAGAGGGCTGTGTGGTGGCGGTGGTGGCTTCTCCCCCGGCAGAGTGAATGTATTTTATTTATTAATGTGTGTACATTTTATTTGTAGTTATTTATTTTTGTATCTGTGCGGTGCGGGTCTGAATGTCTGTCTTTGGCATGAGGTGGGTCCAGATCCCATCTGTTCTGGGTGAGAGAGAGACACCCAAGCTGAAGAACAAAAAACTAAAATGTCTGCCTATAGGGGTTATATCTTCTGCCTCTGTTTCTCCCTCATACCTCCATATCTCCTCTCCATCCTCTCTCTCTCTCTGTCTCTCTCTCTGTCTCTCTCTCTCTCTCTCTCCCTCTCTCCCTCTCTCTCTCCCCCCTCCCCCCACTCCCTCTCTTTCTCCCTCTCTTCCCCCTCCGACACTAACAGAAAACCGCCCCATTGCCCAGCGATAGTGATGGCTGTCCTGTCCTCTTCTCTACTTCATAGCATTCCATGTTGGTGATGGACCGCTGTGTTCTGTCTACTGGACCAAGCAGTAGTTCTAACAGCACTAACACACACTGGGGAGACAGAGAGGGGAGTGTGTTCCAAATGGCATAATTTTCCCTATATAGTGCACCACTTTTAACTTGTGCCCATATGGACTATTTAGGGAATGGTGCCATTTGGGACGTACACATGGGTGTGTGTCTTAATGATGTCTGTTTGGTGTTTTTTGTCATCAACTCTGGTGAGGGACTAAAACGGCTGATATACCACAGATATCAGCTTGTGTTGGGCTATCAGCTTGTGTTGGGCTATCAGCTTGTGTTGGGCTATCAGCTTGTGTTGGGCTATCAGCTTGTGTTGGGCTATCAGCTTGTGTTGGGCTATCAGCTTGTGTTGGGCTATCAGCTTGTGTTGGGCTTGTGTTTTATTATTAAGTCAATCTCTAGCATTTAGCTAATTAAATGCTAGCGCTAGCAAAGTCAGCTCTGTATTGTAAGCTAATTGGCTAATTGTTAGCGAGCAACATCAGCTCTATGTAGAATCAATTGTGTTAGCTTTAATCGCTAGCTGGCAATCAAACCAGGACAGGATTTTATCGCTGGATGCGCTTTTTAGCAAGATAAACAAATTAGCAAAGAATTTAAATGGCTTGTTCTGTGAAATTAGCTAACCTACAGAAGGAGATCATTTGATTTCGGTGTTACTATGCATTCTTCCATCAATCGATTATATAACCAGTAAACAATCTGTGGTCATAAAAATGATTGATTAATTCCTAAGTTAGCTACCTGCCATATTTCCCGCCCCAAATTTTATGACAAAAAGCACCAACATCTCTGAAGTGACATTATGGCCGCGTCCCAAATGGCACCCTATTCCCATATAGTAAAATATGTTTTACCAGAGCCCTATTGGCCCTGGTCAAAAGTAGTGCACCAAGAATGGGGTGCCATTTGGGACGCATCCATATGTCTGACGTTATCATGCTGTATGAAGCTAGCTGACTTCTTCTTAGGTCAGAGGTCACCAAAGACAGACAGTCACTGCCAGATGCCTAATGCTTAGTCCCAAATGACACCCTATTCCCTATATAGTGTACTACTTTTGACCTGAGCCCCATAGGGAGCCCACAATAGTGCACTACATTAAGATTAGTGTGCCATTTGGGATGCATTCCTAATGTTGCATTGTAACAGAGATTAATTCAAATGAATGTGTACTGTAGTCGTTTAATATTCATACTGAACATTATTGATAAATTCCTTTAACTGATATAGAGCTATAGACGGGTTGGCTGGCAACGTCACGAAAGTGAGGAGCGCTCAGCGATGTGGCCAGAATGTGTGCGTTATTGTGATTTCTGGACAGTCAGATAGCTAGCAACAATGTCAAGAAGCTGCCATGTGGGGAATTGTAGGTGGCTGGTTTCAGCTCGTTCTATCTTGTTCTGGATACCATGTCTTGTTTTGACTAAATTGTAGGTGGCTGGTTTCAGCTCGTTCTATCTTGTTCTGGATACCATGTCTTGTTTTGACTGAATTGTAGGTGGCTGGTTTCAGCTCGTTCTATCTTGTTCTGGATACCATGTCATGTTTTGACTGAATTGTAGGTGGCTGGTTTCAGCTCGTTCTATCTTGTTCTTGATACCATGTCTTGTTTTGACTGATGTCATGTCTATCCTAATATGACTAGAATTCACTAGCTAGCTAACCAACAACTGTAACCATGTATTTGAGAGACAACAAGTGCTCATTGTGCAAATGTTTTTTGTTGTTTTCAATAAACATTTGGTGACAAAATATTGTTTAGACGTTGTCAACAGTCTAAGCCTACCCTGTCTGTTTGCCCCATAGTTGCACACACATCAGTTTTGTTAGTAAACAACCAATCCTTCTATAATACTGGACAATATGTGATGGGAGCTGTATATTATTATATTAGGAGAGTCTAAATCTCAGTAGACCTGCACGGTGTCCATATTAGGAGAGTCTAAATCTCAGTAGACCTGCACGGTGTCCATATTAGGAGAGCCTAAATCTCAGTAGACCTGCACGGTGTCCATATTAGGAGAGTCTAAATCTCAGTAGACCTGCACGGTGTCCATATTAGGAGAGTCTAAATCTCAGTAGACCTGCACGGTGTCCATATTAGGAGAGCCTAAATCTCAGTAGACCTGCACGGTGTCCATATTAGGAGAGTCTAAATCTCAGTAGACCTGCACGGTGTCCATATTAGGAGAGTCTAAATCTCAGTAGACCTGCACGGTGTCCATATTAGGAGAGTCTAAATCTCAGTAGACCTGCACGGTGTCCATATTAGGAGAGCCTCAGTATGAGAATGCTTCCTTCATCAGCTCTGTATCTTCATCAGCTCTGTATCTTCATCAGCTCTGTATCTTCATCAGCTCTGTATCAGTAGGACCTTTTCTTCTCTTTTCTAATGCTGTGAACCCTCTCAAATAATCCTTGTCGCATGCGTATGGAATGGATGATTCTTCAAAAGCAACATCTATAGTGATGACAAGTATTCTTTTGTAAATGTCTCTGTGAGATGTTAGTAATAATGCTATGTACAATATCTACAAGACAAGTGACTGCTGCTGTATGAGGGGTGTGACTGAGGCTACAGGAAGTTTCCTCTTTTGGTTGAACTCAACAGAAAGGTTGAGGTCATGTTTAGTGTTTCTCCATAAGAAGGTTGTCTTCTCCCAGGTGTGAGAGGTTAGAACCCTAGAATGTTCACTCTGCCCTGAGCCAACCAACCAACCAAACAACACACCAACCAACCAACCAACCAACTAACCAACACACCAACACACCAACCAACCAACACACCAACCAAAGGTTTGTCGCCTTTCTTCCCACCTTTGGGACGACTCCCATTGTTAGGGCAGAGATGTGCATCTCTTCATTATATACAGATCTCTGGTGTAAATGGGAAGATGCACACAGTACAGAGGAACGACGGAGATGAGACCAATAATACAACATAAGAACAAGCAGACAAACGCTCATAAAAACTAAATATAAAACCTTGATTCTTGCGGTACATGCATTTGGAATACTAAAAACATACATTTGAATTCATCGACTTAGTTTGATATATCGACCAGCCGTAGCTCAACAGTTTGTCGTGTGTATCAAGAATGATTTGATCCTCAAGAATTGATCCTCAGGGATCAATAAAGTATCTATCTATCTATCTATCTATCTATCTATCTATCTATCTATCTATCTATCTATCTATCTATCTAAGGACATCCAGCCAACTTGGGTTTGTGTTTATTTGTAAAAAAAACAGCTGGTGCACGAAGTCTAAGGAAGTCTCTAGGTTTTGCTCTCCTGAGGTAGAGTATCTAATGATAAACTGTAGACCACACTATTTACCAAGAGAGTGTTTCATCTATATTTTTCATAGCTGTCTATTTACCACCACAAACCGATGCCAGCACTAAGACCGTACTCAATGAGCTTTATAAGGCCATAAGGATACAGGAAAACGCTCATCCAGAGGCGGCGCTCCTAGTGGCCGGGGACTTTAATGCAGGGAAACTTAAATCCGTTTTACCTCATTTCTGCCAGCATGTTAAATGTGCAACCAAAGAGGAAAAACTATAGACCAGCTTTACTCCACACACAGAGACGCGTACAAAGCTCTCCCTCGCCATCCATTTGGTAAATCTGACCATGATTACAAGCAAAAACTAAAGCACGAAGCACCAGTGACTCGGTCAATAAAGAAGTGGTCAGATGATGCAGATGCTAAGATACAGGACTGTTTTGCTGCACAGACTGGAATATGTTCTGGGATTATTCCGATGGCATTGAGGAGTACAACACATCAGTCACTGGCTTCATCAATAAGTGCATCGACGACGTCGTCCCCACAGTGACCGTACGTACAGTACATACCCCAACCAGAAACCATGGATTACAGGCAACATCAGCACTGAGCTAAAGGGTGAGCTGCCGCTTTCAAGGAGCGGGATGTGTTTGTCCCTGATAGCACTGACTTTCCTCACAGCTGCTTGTTTAAAGAAAGCTACTTACTGTGATGGAGATGTGTTTGTCCCTGATAGCACTGACTTTCCTCACAGCTGCTTGTTTAAAGAAAGGTACTTCCTGTGATGGAGACGTGGTTGTCCCTGATAGCACTGACTTTCCTCACAGCTGCTTGTTTAAAGAAAGGTACTTCCTGTGATGGAGATGTGGTCGTCCCTGATAGCACTGACTTTCCTCACAGCTGCTTGTTTAAAGAAAGGTACTTCCTGTGATGGAGACGTGGTTGTCCCTGATAGCACTGACTTTCCTCACAGCTGCTTGTTTTATAGAAAGGTACTTACTGTGATGGAGACGTGGTTGTCCCTGATAGCACTGACTTTCCTCACAGCTGCTTGTTTAAAGAAAGATACTTACTGTGATGGAGACGTGGTCGTCCCACTGACTATCCTAAGTTGAATGGACCAGTTTGTAAGTCACTCTGGATAAGAGCGTCTGATAAATGACGACAATGTAAATGTAATGACTACAGAGAGAATCAGCGAATACAGCAAAGAGCTGCTGTTTTTATGAGTAAGTTGTTTGTTGTTTTACAGCCCTGTCAACACTTTGTTCAACACTTTTATAAGCCATGAAATGTGCGCTCTCCCTACTTCCACTCACACCACAACCAGCCCTGCAGCTGTAATGAATGAATCTCACACCACAACCAGCCCTGCAGCTGTAATGAATGAATCTCACACCACAACCAGCCCTGTAGCTGTAATGAATGAATCTCACACCACAACCAGCCCTGCAGCTGTAATGAATGAATCTCACACCACAACCAGCCCTGCAGCTGTAATGAATGAATCTCACACCACAACCAGCCCTGTAGCTGTAATGAATGAATCTCACACCACAACCAGCCCTGTAGCTGTAATGAATGAATCTCACACCACAACCAGCCCTGTAGCTGTAATGAATGAATCTCACACCTCAACCAGCCCTGTAGCTGTAATGAATGAATCTCACACCACAACCAGTCCTGTAGCTGTAATGAATGAATCTCACACCACAACCAGCCCTGCAGCTGTAATGAATGAATCTCACACCACAACCAGCCCTGCATCTGTAATGAATGAATCTCACACCACAACCAGCCCTGCAGCTGTAATGAATGAATCTCACACCACAACCAGCCCTGCAGCTGTAATGAATGAATCTCACACCACAACCAGCCCTGCAGCTGTAATGAATGAATCTCACACCACAACCAGCCCTGCAGCTCTAATGAATGAATCTCACACCACAACCAGCCCTGCAGCTGTAATGAATGAATCTCACACCACAACCAGCCCTGCAGCTGTAATGAATGAATCTCACACCACAACCAGCCCTGCAGCTGTAATGAATTAATCTCACACCACAACCAGCCCTACAGCTGTAATGAATGAATCTCACACCACAACCAGCCCTGCAGCTGTAATGAATGAGTAGCAAAGTGTTTCGATAAGCTGGAGTTGTTATTATTAGCAGCTTGTGCCTTTTTTAATATCGAGGAATATTTGTATTTCTCTGGTCATAGGAGTAACAACATGAATTAGATTTGCGAGGCAGAAATAATGTGTGCGACTTAAGTTGCCATCAGCTGGAAGACTGTCCCCTTTTCTCAGTGGAGAGACTGGAGGGACGGTGCTGGTTAGATCTGCCTCACTGCTGCTCCCTCCCTCCCCTCAGACTGACCATCAGATGCAGACCATCAGTCCAGTAAAAAAACTAATATTATTATGCTCACTCAGCTGTGCCTCAGAACTAATACAACAAATTATCTATTACCAGGGTGATCATATATCTACATGTTTTACATGTCATTTCAAAATGGTCTGAGAAGAACAACATTAGCAGGGTAAATGAATCATAGTCAGTCTTCAGTGATAATGTATTGGGCCTGTAGCCTACTGGTCAAACCTCATTGCTACAGAACTGTTTTAATTGGTAAATGTTGCATAGGCTTACATTTTTTAAGTAATGTTTAAAAAAATCTGAGCAGTAGAGCTCGGCTTGCTTTTGGACTCAGAAAGTGATCTTGACTCAGAAAAGGTTGGTGACCATTGTAGTAGGGTATAGCTGAGTGCTTCTCTCTCAGACCCTCTCTCTCGCACACACACACACACACACACACTCACACACACACACACACACACACACACACACACACACACACACACACACACACAACGGAGGCGAATGGTAGCGGGGTGTTTCTGAGTACCCTCTCAGCCCCTCTCTCATATGGGTTACTTTATGATCCTCAGGACACTCTTTAAGAAGCTCTTAGAGACACACACACAGACACAGACACACAGACACACAGACAGACAGACACACAGACAGACACACAGAGACACACACACAGACACACATAGACAGACACACAGACAGACACACACAGACACACATAGACAGACACACAGACACAGAGACGTGTGTGCACTCCTCTCCAAAGTTTTACATGGTGCATGTTAGCTGAAGGTAGAGACAGCCTGACAGGGGAGCGTGTGTGTGTGTGTGTGTGTGTGTGTGTGTGTGTGTGTAACAGTTTTGCTTCCGTCCCTCTCCTCGCCCCTACCTGGGCTGGAACCAGGGACCCTCTGCACACATCGTCAACAGTCACCCTCGAAGCATCGTTACCCATCGGTCCACAAAAGCCGCGGCCCATGCAGTGCAAGGGAAACAACTACTTCAAGGTCTCAGAGCGAGGGACGTCCCACATTGAAACGCTACTAGCGTGCACCGCTAACTAGCTAGCCGTTTCACACCGGTTACATGTGTGTGCAGTGAGAGGAGAGGGCTAGCTGGTACAGTCTGTTACTGTCTGTTACTCAGAGAATGCGCTGCCGTTTCAGCCAAGAGGACTTGAGTTGTTAACCAGTTCTGTCTGGGATGCAGGGTCGGGAATGAGACCAGTTCAGTCTGGGGCGCAGGGTCGGGATGAGACCAGTTCTGTTTGGGGCGCAGGGTCAGGGAAGAGACCAGTTCTGTCTGGGGCGCAGGGTCGGGGATGAGACCAGTTCTGTCTGGGGCGCAGGGTCGCGGATGAGACCAGTTCTGTCTGGGGCGCAGGGTCGGGGATAAAAGGAGAAAAAGATGGAGATTGGATCTGTGGATGTACCTATGATAATAAACTATGGATGGACTCTAACCTACAGTCAGTGGATGTACCTACAGACTACGGACTCTAACCTACAGTCAGTGGATGTACCTACAGACTACGGACTCTAACCCCTTCCTCCCTCACCCCTCCTCTTTCCCCCCTTCCTCCCTCACCCCCCCCTCTTTCACCCCTCCTCCCTCACCCCTCCTCTTTCACCCCTTCCTCCCTCACCCCTCCTCCCTCACCCCTCCTCTTTCACCCCTTCCTCCCTCACCCCTCCTCCCTCACCCCTCCTCTTTCACCCCTTCCTCCCTCACCCCTCCTCCCTCACCCCTCCTCTTTCCCCCCTTCCTCCCTCACCCCCCCCTCTTTCACCCCTCCTCCCTCACCCCTCCTCTTTCACCCCTTCCTCCCTCACCCCTCCTCCCTCACCCCCCCCTCTTTCACCCCTCCTCTTTCACCCCTCCTCTTTCACCCCTTCCTCCCTCACCCCTCCTCCCTCACCCCCCCCTCTTTCACCCCTCCTCCCTCACCCCTCCTCTTTCACCCCTTCCTCCCTCACCCCTCCTCCCTCACCCCCCCCTCTTTCACCCCTCCTCCCTCACCCCTCCTCTTTCACCCCTTCCTCCCTCACCCCTCCTCCCTCACCCCCCCCTCTTTCACCCCTCCTCCCTCACCCCTCCTCTTTCACCCCTTCCTCCCTCACCCCTCCTCCCTCACCCCTCCTCTTTCACCCCCTCCTCCCTCACCCCTCCTCCCTCACCCCTCCTCCCTCACCCCCCTCTTTCACCCCTCCTCCCCTCTTGCTCCCGAGGTTCCACTAGGGTGCTTCTAAGTTCTGGTGTTCCAGACAGGCTTCCAGAAAGATCCTGTCTGAGTTACTCTTTCCATCATCCCATCAGATTATTCCTGTCACCAGGGAAACCCAACATGTCCATGTGATTAATGTGCTGTATTATTATGGGATGCCCTACATATAGATAATGTCAGGAGCCGACTCGTAGCCCGTAACTAAGAGAGACAACGTGGAGATAAGGAACAACTAAATATATTTATTAACTAAATAAACCATATGCAATGAATAATGGTGTGTGTAGTCAGTAATCAGTAGTGGAAGTGAGTGGATGTGTGCGTAGATGTAATAATGAAGAGTGTTGACAGGTGCCAAAGCAAACAAACAATAACGCCACAACCAAAATCCAACCATGTGTCTGCATGGAGAGAGTCTCCTCACTGAATGGGGGAAAGGTGTATTTATCCCTGGGACACACCCAAGTCCAGGTGTGTCCCATTCCTCTGACGACCCTCCCGGCTCCGCCCACCAACATCCTATTAAGGGAAACAAGAACAAAGAGAAAGAATTCGGCAGACAGAGTGGGAGGGGCCTCACATGAGTGATGCAGATACATTATTCAAGTGACTAGTGTTCTATTCCTTAAAGTGGCCAGTGATTTCTAATCAGTGTCTATAGGCAGCCGCCTCTGATGTGCTAGTGATGGCTGTTTAACAGTCTCGATGGCCTTGAGATAGAAGCTGTTTTTCAGTTTCTCGGTCCCAGCTTTGATGCACCTGTACTGACCTCGCCTTCTGGATGATAGCGGGGTGAACAGGCAGTGGCTCGGGTGGTTTATGTCTTTGATTATCTTTTTGGCCTTCCTGTGACATCGGGTGCTGTAGGTGATGTTGGGGAGAAATCAGAATTAGATTGGTAACATAGATAATTAAGATGTCTTATTTTGCAGAATATGCTAATATGTAGAATGTATCCTTTTGGACTCTGGGGTTGGGAGTCAGGCTTGTCTCTTCATGTTCTTGTTGCTGGGGGAATTGGTGAGGCTCCACAATGTCTGGGCGCCAGAGGTTCATTCCTTGGATCCACAGGTCAGGGACTAATCACTCCCTCCTTCGCCCTCGGGGTGAACTCGGGACCGTTGGTGCATAATGATAGATAGTGTGGGATATTCCTCACTCATTTATCAAGTGTTAACCTTGTGACCCTTTCCATACATCTGTTTGTCATGAACATTCAAGGGGTGTGTCCTTGCTATAAAAGGTCTGTGTCATGATGGCAGGTTAACGCAACATACAGATCTGTGTCAAAATGTTGCGTTGACCCGCCATCATTCCCATCAGTAACTTGCTCTCTGGTGTGACATGCCTTATTTACTTATAAGTAAATAAACATTGAGTTTAAGGAAGAACTCTGACTTGTGTGATTAGTTTGCGTCTCATCATTTGATAATATAGAAAAATACAGATGTTCAGGAAGGCTAGCTCTGTCCTGGGGATGAGCCTAGACACTAGAGGAGGTGGCGGAGAGATGGATCCTGGCCAAACTGCTGGCCATCATGGACAACGTCACCCACCCTCTGCACGCCATGGTTATGACGCAGAGGAGCACCTTCAGTCACAGACTAATCCCACCACGGTGTGCCAGAGAGCGCTACAGGAGGTCCTTCCTGCCGGCGGCTATTAGACTATGTAATGCCTCACCGGGGTGCCGTGCCTTCGGCAACATAGATCTGGAACTGTTGGGGTGCTAGGACCTAGTTTAACAATTATGCATCCATCCGTGAGTAACTCTGGTCCGTCATCACTCATTCACTCAGGACCTATTTATTCATGCAGGTCTGTATATACATACTCATGTACAGTTGTTATATCATATCACGTGCAATATTGCTAGTAATTCTTGGACCTAACTTACGTAGCATTCACTCAGGAATGCATATTAGTATCCTGTCAGTTTCACCTTTTCTCATTGCTTTTAGTATTTCGAATGTGCAATACGTGCAGTTGTCTGTAATTAAACCCGGCGCACTAAGGACTGTATTTTAGGGGAATTACTATTATTACCCCAAATTATATCATACACACATTTAGCTATTTAAGTATCTCTTCCTGTCATTTACCTGTACAGTTTGTGTAACCATGCAAGTATTCACTTATCTGTAAATATAACTGTATATTTACCTGTACAGCTAATTTAACCATGCAAAATATTCACTTACCTGTTCATTTAGCCAGTCTGTCTACTAAGTAAACTATTATTACCCTCGCTCATATCATATGCATATTTAGCTACTGAAGTATTTCTCTGCCATCGACCTGTATAGTTGTCAGGCTCTGGCCATAGAGAAGCAAATAGGCTTCTCTATGTAGTTATGGTCAGAGTCTGACAGTGTCGTTCTTTTCTGTTTCTGTGTGGGGTTTTGGGTTGGATCCCTAATTAGAGGCAGCTGCACCGCATTGTCTCTAATTAGGGATCCCATATATGTTGAGTCTGTCCTTCACTCTGGTGTGGGTCGTTGTTGATGTATTTTGCAGTCACGGGTGAAGTAAGTGTTTTTTGTTACGTCCGTTCAGTCGTGTTTGTTTTCGTGAACGTGACGTTATGTCTTTCGTGTTTGTTTGAGTGTGGTAGTTCGTTCGTTGTGAGATTATATTACATAGTAAAATCTAAAATAAATCATGTCGAACTACTATCCCTGCGCTGCGTCTTGGTCTCTCCACATCCCCTCTCGTGACAATAGTATAGTTAACCATCCAACATCCACCAATGTATAGTGTACATATCCAGCCAACCACCCATACTATGCAATGTCTTTTTATAGCTTTTTTTGCATCTTGTATTTCTATACTTTTTCCATACTGCCGCTCTATGTATCATGTACCGTGTATCTGTCTTTTGTGTACTTTCGTTGTGGCATTTTGCACCTGCCCTGTGTTTTGTTGTTGTAGCTGCTTGACAAAGAAATTTCCCCCTCGGGGATCAATAAAGTATCTATCTATCTATCTATCTATCTATCTATCTATCTATCTATCTATCTATCTATCTATCTATCTATCTATCTATCTATCTATCTATCTATCTATCTATCTATCTATCTATCTATCTATCTATCTATCTATCTATACCACCACATTGTCCAGGAGGGTGGGAAGTTTGCCCCCAGTAATGCGTTGGGCAGACCGCACCACCCTCTGGAGAGCTTTTCTGTTATGGGCGGTGCAGTTGGCGTACCAGGCGGTGATGCAGCCCGACAGGATGCTCTCAATTGTGCATCTGTAAAAGTTTGTGAGGGTTTTAGGTGATAAGCCACATTTCTTTAGCCTCCTGAGGTTGAAGAGGCGCTGTTGCGCCTTCTTCACCACACTGTCTGTGTGGGTGGACCATTTCAGTTTGTCAGTGATGTGAACTTGAAGCTTTCCACCTTCTCCACTGAATAATGGAATAAAGGTACCTTTACATATTTGTTTGTTGTCCCTTATTAAGCATCCTAAGTATTTAATATTTGTTATTGTCCTCTTAAAGGATTGCTGTAGATCATCAGTTATTAATTTTAATTTTATTAATGTTATATCCTGAGATTTTTGAGTACTGTGAAAATATTTCTAGCTGGTTTTTAATATTGGTCAGGTATATCAGGAGATCGTCAGCAAATAAGTTTAGTTTATATTAATGCTTACCAATACTGATACCTGTTATATTATTGGTTCCTGTCCAATTCTTTCTGCAAGAGGTTCAACTGCCAGTGCAAACAGGAGGGGGGAGAGGGGACATCCCTGTCTTGTGCCCCCATCTTAAGCAAATTCATCAGATAATGTATTATGTGTGTATTTATTTGCTTAAGGACATTTATTTGCTTTAGGACATTTATATAATATTTTTATAAAATATATTATTTCTGCTAGAAAGTTGAAAGCTTCCAAAGTTTTGAATAGGAAAGGCCATTTAAGACAGTCAAAGGCCTTTTTCAGCATCGAGCCATTATTGATAAATCTATATCTTGTTTTTTTGCATATTGTATTAACCTCAAACATATTCTTGTATGTGTTGGTAAGTGTCTATTTTTAATAAACCCTGTTTGATATGTATCAAGTCTGGAATAATTTTTGCCATTCTATTGCTTATAAACTTTGTTAATCCAGATTTTCCTGGTTTTAATATACATTAACTGAAATAACTGTTTGATACATGGAACTAGGAAGTACTGAGTTGAATGAAATGTGTGATGTCATTTGTGTAAATAGGGGCGCTACTTTGTCCCAAAATGTTGAATAGAATTCTATGGGAAAGCAATCCATTCCTGGTGCTTTTCTCCATGCAAATGTTTTAACAGTATCTAATATTTCTTCTTGGGTTTTAGTGAACCCAAGAAGTGTGTCTGCTGATAATTGCTTCAGAGTTGTTGAGTCTAAGAAGACAATAGGATCCATTCAACTGATGTTTAATTCAGATTTCTATAAATTTTTAAGAAGCTTTTAAAATTGTCATTAATCTCATTGTTTCTAATTCTAATTTAACATTATAATTGGTTTAGCGTGTATTAGTTTTGCTTTGAGATGTTTACCAGGATGATTTGCCATTAAGTAGTATGCTTTATTTGAGTTTAACCTGTAGTTGTTGGCTCTCTTCAAAAGTAAAAAATCGTACTCCTGCTTAAAGTCAGAAATGTTCTTACCTTGTAAAGATTTTTTCTGTGATTTATTTTTCTTTGTTTTAATTTCAAAATCAGATTGAACTTTTGCCGAGTATGGGGCGGCACGGCCAGTAACTGAAAGGTTGCTGGATCGAATCCCCGAGCTGACAAGGTAAAAATCTGTTGTTCTGCCCCTGAACAAGGCAGTTAACCCACTGTTCATCAGTAGGCCATCATTGTAAACAAACATGTGTTCTTAATTGACATGCCTATTTAAATAAAAATCATTCCCCTAATGTACACGTTAAAGGCATCCCAAATTATACTGAACAAAAAAATTACGCAACATTTTCAAAGGTTTTACTAATTTGAATCTGCTGGGGGCTCGCATGCTATTAAATGTAGGATCTGCAACATGTTTGTTGTTGTCACGGGGAAAGGTCCGGTGGATAACTTAATTTGTGAAAAATGTATTGAACTTGATGCAGCTAAAGAAAGGCTTATTACTCTTCATGAAGAAATACAACATTTGACCAAGAGCCTTGAACTGAATAAGGATTCTATGAGACTATCGGCATATTTAAATGCTTCCTATCAAAACATCCAAGAGGATCATAATGAGACCTTCCTGGACTATGATACATTTCTGCCATTGCACCCTCTACTAGCTTGAACCAGAAAAATGGCTGCTCACTGTTTGACTCTAGGTGAGTGTAAATGGATGTGTGTCGGAACCAGAAAGAAGGAGAAGAATCATTCTCAGCGTGCCTTCCTTCTTCCCCTGCATCCGGACTTAAGACATTCAAATCTCTTTGAGACCCTGTACCAGCTGTCTTCTGCCAGGGACTCGAGTGTTCCCTCCATGGCTGTAGATGACCCTCCTGTCCTAGCCAATCAATTGCCTGGGTACAGCCTGGACCACCGCAGCCCCGCTCCGCTGGGTCGTGCTCTCTGGATCAGAGCTCTGTCCCTGTGGCTGTTTTGGCACACAGCCGGCATCTCAGCAGCCCTCTTATCAGGTGAGTTCTATGGCTCTGACTTCGCTATCTGCTTCGAGACACAGCAGAGGCCGGATCATTCTGGCTTGTGATAGGGAGTTTGAAGGTGAGGAATACATCTCTACCTGGGGCAAAGACTTTGTGTTTCCTGGGGAAAATGTTCCAGAGATCACCAGGTTGCTTCCCGAGGCTGTGAGTCAGTCACCGGGGACTGATACTGTCATGGTTCATGTGGGGTCATATTACATTATGAAAGGCAGCTCAGAACAGCTGAAGATGGATTGGGTCTCTACTTGACACCAACAAACTCCCCATAATATCTGGCCCTCTGCCCTCCCTAAATCGTGGCATTGAACTGTTCAGTAGACTTTCAGTACTCCATAACTGGCTACGAGACTATTGCAGTTCTGTGGGTGTAACATTTATTGCCAATTTGATACCTTCTGGCAACAAAGCTTGTATTATATGGAGGATGGGATCCCCCCAAATCATGGACACTCTTACTGACAGTTGTGGCTGCTTTGCGTGATGTATTGTCATCTCTACCTTCTTGCCCTTTGTGCTGTTGTCTGTGACCAATAATGTTTGTACCATGTTTTGTGCTGCTACCATGTTGTGTTGCTACCATGTTGTTGTCATGTTGTGTTGCTACCATGTTGTTGTCATGTTGGGTTGCTACCATGTTGTGTTGCTACCATGCTGTGTTGTCATGTGTTGCTGTCTTGCTATGTTGTTGTCTTAGGTCTCTCTTTATGTAGTGTTGTTTTGTCTCTCTTGTCATGATGTGTGTTTGGTCCTATATTTTTATTTTATTCATTTGTATAAAAAAAAAAATTTCTAATCCCAGCCTCCGTCCCTGCGGGAGGTCTTTTACCTTTTGGTAGGCTGTCATTGTAAATAAGAATTGTATCTTAACTGACTTGCCCAGTTAAAAAAAGGTTAAATCTGCATCCTTTCAACGCATTATAAAGCTGCTTTGAGACAATGACTTATCAATGACCCAAGTCCAGCTCATTTAATCCCTACCATTGTGTCGCTGAGTTGTCATAATGTTGGAAGACACAATGTAAGTAACCTAATGTATGTCCCTCTAACTGACCTGAATGACTCTGCTGATCCTACAGCTATTATATGCAGTAATCATGCGTCTATGAACCAGAGTAATACTGTTAGCACTGAGGCGGTGTGCCCTAGTAGGAAGACCACTGTGTGCATCTCACCCTGCACTAATAAAAATAACATGAGTATGTCTACCTCTGCTTCCCAGTAATGCAAGAAAATAATCAAGTACACCAGAAAAGTATAAAAAATTGCCCATATTAACATATGCAGCTTAAGAAACAAGGTTCTTGAAATCAATCATTTGTTTGTAACATCTCTGAAACTAGATAATACCTTTGTTGATACAGTGGTAGCAATACATAGTGAAGATCTACAGAAAATACAGAAATACCAATGGTGGAGGTGTTGCTGTATATATTCAGAACCACATTCCTCTAAAGCTTTGAGAGGATCTCATGTTGAATACTGTTGAAGTAATATGGCTACAGGTTCATCTGCTTCACCTAAAGCCCATTCTGGTGGGAAGCTGCTATAGACAAAAAAAATAAAGTCTATACTACGCCATCTACTGGCATAACGTCGTTATTGAATGCCGTTCTAAAACAAGCTCTAGACTTTTATTTTGGAAATTAAACCGGAAGCTGCAAAGCAACTAGAGCTGCTTGATCTTCTACTAGCTATGTTGGGTTCATGTCCTTTGCAGATGCTACATTCCTGACATTGACTAGGGAACCAGCGGTTTATTAGGCTACAGATGAAATAAATGATGATGAACTTGACGGGGTGGTGAACCATGCAGTTTATCAGGCTACAGATGAAATAAATGATGATGATAAATAGTTTCCACATTTAAGTGCATATATACCTCTCCCGGGCTACCACTCACACGGGTCGGGTCATTCCCAGCAGTACTCCCGAGGAAGATGGCGGCTGAGCAGAGGAAGAGGATTATGTCTGGACCGGGCTGCGTGCTGGTATTTCTAGCGGTGTTGTGCACCTTCTCCTCCGGGAAATGTGACGAACAGGTGCCGCTGATGCTGTGGACCAGTGAAGGGTGAGGGCCGTGTTTGGTTTGGGCTTCTGATATGGGGTTGACATCTTGTCATTCATACTCCCTAGTGGGGATCTTCATATTGTCCTGATGTATTTGCTTGCTCCACAGCCTGCTCGCTACAGTATATCGTGGTAATTTAATCTGTGAAGCCACTAGACAGTAAGAAATGTAATTTAACGTCGAGATGTAGTTATCTTAGATCAGATGACATTGTCGATGTCCTGATCGCATCGAGTTGGCACGACGTTTACCTCGTTAGTTATGTATGAGATCGGGTGCCTAACGTTGAACCTGATATGTTTACATGGACTAGATATAAACAGTATTTCGTTGAAAACAATACATTTGTCCCCCTTCCCCCAACGAGACACAACCACGCCATGTTCATCCTGAAATCAACGTCGTTTCCCAACAGCATGGCACCGGTGAGGAACGATTCGGTCTGTCTTTTATTACCATCTTCGAGTATGACCAGACCAGAACACGGCCTATTTCCTTTACAAACTCACCAAGGAGACTGAGAGTTGTATTTATTTCTTATGCATACACTAACTAAGATACTAGGCCGGTAAATGCATAGTTAAATAAAGGTTAAATAAAAAAAATAACCAGGAGGACAGGCCTCATTTAACACTGTAAATTCATCAGGCTTAAGCCATGTTTCAGTCAGGCCAATCACATCAAGATTATGATCAGTGATTAGTTAATTGACTATAACTGCCTTGGAAGTGATGGATCTAACATTAAGTAACCCTATTTTAAGAAGTGAGATATCACAATCTCTTTCAATAATGACAGGAATGGAGGAGGTCTTTATTCCAGTGAGATTACTAAGGCAAACACCGCCATGTTTGCCCAACCTAGATCGAGGCACAGACACGGTCTCAATGGGGCTAACTGAGCTGACTACACTGACTATACTAGTGGCAGACTCCACTAAACTGTCAGGCTGGCTAACAGCCTGCTGCCTGGCCTGCACCCTATCTCATAGTGGAGCTAGAGGAGTTAGATCCTCGTCTATGTTCATAGATAAAATGAGAGCACCCCTCCAGCTAGGATGGAGTCCGTCACTCCTCAGCAGGCCAGGCTTGGTCCTGTTCGTGGGTGAGTCCCAGAAAGAGGGACAATTATCTACAAATTCTATCCTTTGGGAGGGGCAAAAAACCGTTTTCAACCAGCGATTGAGTTGTGAGACTCTGCTGTAGAGCTCATCACTCCCCCTAACTGGGAGGAGGCCAGAGACTATTACTCCATGCCGACACATCTTTCTAGCTAATTTACACACTGAAGCTATGTTGCTCTTGGTGACCTCTGACTGTTTCATCCTAACATCGTTGGTGCCGATGTGGATAACAATATCCCTATCCTCTCTACACTCCCAGATGTTGTTTTAGCCAGCACCATCTTCAGATGAGCCTTTACGTCGGTACCCTGCCTCCTGGTAAACAGTGTATGATCCTGGATGATTCTTATTAAGTCTAATATTGCGGTTAATGGAGTCTCCAATGACTAGGGTTTTCAATTTGTCAGAACTAATGGTGGGAGGCTTTTTTTTTCCAGAAGCCCTGAGAAAGTTGTCTGGCTGCGGGGACTGTGGAGGGGATTTATACTAGTAACTGTACTTACTGGTGGGGACTGTGGAGGGGATTTATACTAGTAACTGTACTTACTGGTGGGGACTGTGGAGGGGATTTATACTAGTAACTGTACTTACTGGTGGGGACTGTGGAGGGGATTTATACTAGTAACTGTACTTACTGGTGGGGACTGTGGAGGGGATTTATACTAGTAACTGTACTTACTGGTGGGGACTGTGGAGGGGATTTATACTACTATCTGTACTTACTGGTGGGGACTGTGGAGGGGATTTATACTACTATGTATTTACTGGTGGGGACTGTGGAGGGGATTTATACTACTATCTGTACTTACTGGTGGGGACTGTGGAGGGGATTTATACTACTATCTGTACTTACTGGTGGGGACTGTGGAGGGGATTTATACTAGTATCTGTACTTACTGGTGGGGACTGTGGAGGGGATTTATACTAGTAACTGTACTTACTGGTGGGGACTGTGGAGGGGATTTATACTACTATCTGTACTTACTGGTGGGGACTGTGGAGGGGATTTATACTACTATCTGTACTTACTGGTGGGGACTGTGGAGGGGATTTATACTACTATCTGTACTTACTGGTGGGGACTGTGGAGGGGATTTATACTAGTAACTGTACTTACTGGTGGGGACTGTGGAGGGGATTTATACTAGTATCTGTACTTACTGGTGGGGACTGTGGAGGGGATTTATACTAGTAACTGTACTTACTGGTGGGGACTGTGGAGGGGATTTATACTAGTATCTGTACTTACTGGTGGGGACTGTGGAGGGGATTTATACTAGTAACTGTACTTACTGGTGGACTGTGGAGGGGATTTATACTAGTAACTGTACTTACTGGTGGGGACTGTGGAGGAGATTTATACTAGTAACTGTACTTACTGGTGGGGACTGTGGAGGGGATTTATACTACTATCTGTACTTACTGGTGGCAGATGCTATTTCATCCTTTCCTACATTTAAATTGTCCTTGCCTAACGATGGCGTCTGAAGATGGGCTTCCAGCGAGGCTATCCTCACCATAAGTCGATAGTTTTCCTGTATGTTATAAATACAGTGACTGCAGTTAACGTCAGATGGCATAGTGTTAATAATGTTACTGAAGCTTCGGCTGGTGGAAGTCCTGTAGAACCAGGTCCAGATAAAGCGTCCGGGATAAAAATAAATAAAAGTTGAATGCAAAAAGTTGAGCGAGAATAAGCTGACACCTTTTTGGCCCATGGTGTTAGACTATGTAAATAATCAGTCTTATGTCAAGCCCTGGAATAAAAAAAAATTATTCCAAAACATGCATCCTGTTTGCAATAAGGGTTGAAATTAACTTTATGTCCTAAATAGGGTTGAACATTTTGGGGAGTATTCAGAGGTGGGAATTAACGGGAATATATGGGAATTAATATTAATACCATTTAAATGTAGATTTTTTTTTGCATTGGATATATTTACCATATCATATGGAGACAGAAACATACACCTTTTACCTTATCATAAGGAGACATAATTGCAAATGATTAAATCCTTCCAATAGGAAAAAAAAAACTATTTACTTAGGAATTGACCTTGACTCTTCACATGGGATGTCTCTCTGCCCAGATGCTGGTTCAGGCAAGGGCACAACATAGAGATGCTTTGTTACGGAAAATCAACAAATATTCTTGTAGGACAAGTTTAGTTGGGGGGAGAGTAAGAGGAGTTTTGACCAGTATCCCATTGACAGGCCGAGTAGCCAAATCATAAAACTACCCTTGATTATGTAAACCAAACCAATAGGGCACATTTTTACTATAACCAATTTTTATATCTGGGGATGTTGGGAAAGGTAGAACCCAGATTTCCATTCTAACCATTTGACAATTTCAGCATTGGTTTGCTGGTCAGACATGTCTTTTCTGTTAAGTCTGTTTGGTAATGTTTTGTCCCTTCTGAACGATGTCAGGTCTAGTCTGCTGTCTCAGGCTGTTCCTGCTGCTGGTCACATAGTGGGTATCACACAGCTGAGCTCATACCTAGAGACCGCCCTGAGGTCCGCCCCGCACAATGTACTGCTCTTCCTGCAGGACAAGGTAATACAGACCTACCTTAGTAACCCATATATTACACACCACACAGACCTACCTTAGTAACCCATATATTATACACCACACAGACCTACCTTAGTAACCCATATATTATACACCACACAGACCTACCTTAGTAACCCATATATTATACACCACACAGACCTACCTTAGTAACCCATATATTATACACCACACAGACCTACCTTAGTAACCCATATATTACACACCACACAGACCTACCTTAGTAACCCATATATTATACACCACACAGACCTACCTTAGTAACCCATATATTATACACCACACAGACCTACCTTAGTAACCCATATATTATACACCACACAGACCTACCTTAGTAACCCATATATTACACACCACACAGACCTACCTTAGTAACCCATATATTATACACCACACAGACCTACCTTAGTAACCCATATATTATACACCACACAGACCTACCTTAGTAACCCATATATTATACACCACACAGACCTACCTTAGTAACCCATATATTACACACCACACAGACCTACCTTGGTAACCCATATATTATACACCACACAAACCTACCTTAGTAACCCATATATTAGTTACTATATGTCTTTTACTGTTTTTTTTTCTCTCTACTCTTTCTATTCTCGCTCACCCTCTCTCTCTCTCCTTCCCTCTCTCCCTCTCACCCTCTGTCTCTCTCTCTCTTTCCCTCTCTGTCTCTCTCTCTCTTTCCCTCTCTGTCTCTCTCTCTCTTTCCCTCTCTGTCTCTCTCTCTCTTTCCCTCTCTCTCTCTCTTTCCCTCTCTCTCTCTCTTTCCCTCTCTCTCTCTCTTTCCCTCTCTCTCTCTCTCTCTCTCTCTCTCTCTCTCTCTTTCTCTCCCTCTCTGTCTCTCTCTCTCTTTCTCACCCTCTCTCTCTCTCTCTCCTTCTTTCTCACCCTCTCTCTCTCTCTCTCCTTCTTTCTCACCCTCTCTCTCTCTCTCTCCTTCCCTCTCACCCTCTCTGTCTCTCTCTCCTTCCCTCTCTCCCTCTCTAGATGAGTATTGAGGACTTCACCATGTACGGAGGGGCGTTTGGCAACAAGCAAGACAGTGCCTTCCCTAACCTAGAGGGGGCGCTGCTCTCCAGCCCATCCCCATTGGTCCTGCCTACCGTGGCCTGGCCAGCATCCAATGCTGTGATTGGTCAGCTCCAGGACCAATTAGACACCTCTCCTCTCTACATGGACCCAGAGATGCTCAGCCAGCTACGACTCAATGCTTCTACACCAGCCCTGCTGGTCTTCAGACTACCATACAGCACCGGGTATACATACACACAGTTCTGATTCTGTTTCTCACTGGTCAATTGTATATGGGTTACAGTGTTTCCCCTATGATCTTTTTTCAGCAGCGGTGGCAAAGTTAACATGGGGTGGGGGGTAATGGGCGTGGCCAATGGCACCTTTTTATTTAAAAAATGTAAGATCCTCCTCTCCCGGGTTTTCCCCAATAATGTTTATTAAGTATGTTAAAAAGCATCTTCTCTTTGTTGGAATGAGGATAGATAGATATGTATAGTTGTGGGGTTGAGGTTCAGGGGTTGAGGTTGTGGGGTTGAGGTTCAGTAGTGGTGGGGTTGAGGTTCAGTAGTGGTGGGGTTGAGGTTCAGTAGTGGTGTTTTTTGTGGTTGTGCTTCATTTTCCAAAGAGCAGGACCATTTTAAATAGCTACCTCTGTATTCCTATGGGTCTCATTCAAACCCATGATCATTTATGCACATTTAAAGTCATATATTTATAGTAAGAAATCTAAGTTTGTCTGAAACTCGCAATGTTGATTTGGTGATGACTTAAAGGGTATGTAGTATAAACAGCCACATGTGATGATATATATATATATATATCACACAGCGGGTGAAATAAGTATTGAACACGTCACCATTTTTCTCAGTAAATATATTTCCAAAGGTGCTATTGACATGGAAGTTTCACCAGATGTTGGTAACAACCCAAGTAATCCATACATACAAATAAGTTCAGAAATTAAGTTATGTGTAATAATGTGAAATGACACAGGGAAAAAGTATTGAACACATGAAGAAAGGGAGGTCAAAAAGGCATGGAAAGCCAAGACAACAGCTGAAAACTATCAGTAATTAAAAAGCAATCCAGCCCCCTGTCAGTGCAAATTAATATCAGCTGGTTCAGTCCCAACTGATGGCCTACAAAAAGGTCTCATTGCCAAGGTGTCACACAAGACACATCTCATGATGGGTAAAAGCAAAGAGCTGTCTCAAGACCTTCGCAACCTAATTGTTGCAAAACATAATGATGGCATTGGTTATAGGCACATTTCTAAGCTTCTGAATGTTCCAGTGAGCACTGTTGGGGCCATAATACGGAAGTGGAAAGACAATTATTTCACCATAAATTTGCCTCGACAAGGTACTCCTCGCAAGATTTCTGACAGAGGAGTGAAAATAATAATCAGAAGAGTTGTCCAAGAGTCAAGGACCACTTGTGGAGAGCTTCAAAAAGACCTGCAATTAGCAGGTACTGTTGTCTCAAAGAAAACAGTAAGTAATGCACTCCACCGCCATGGCCTGTATGCACGCTCACCATGCAAGACTCCATTGCTGAAAAAAAAGCATGTTGAAGCTCGTTTAAAGTTTGCTGCACAACATTTGGAAAAGCCAGTGAAATACTGGGAGAATATAGTGTGGTCAGATGAGAGCAAAATTGAACTGTTTGGATGTCATAATACACACCATGTTTGGAGGAGAAATGGCACTGCACATCACCCTAAAAACAACATACCAACAGTGAAGTTTGGAGGTGGGAACATCATGGTGTGGGGCTGCTTTTCAGCAAATGGTACTGGCAAACTTCACATAATTGAAGGAAGGATGAATGGGCAAATTTACTGAGACATTCTTGACAAAAATCTGCTGCCATCTACCAGGATGATGAAGATGAGACGAGGGTGGACATTTCAGCAAGACAATGATCCCAAACACACAGCCAAGGAAACTCTCAATTGGTTTCAAAGAAAGAAAATAAAGCTGCTAGAATGGCCCAGCCAATCACCTGACTTAAATCCCAAATCTATGGAAAGAACTGAAGATCAAGATTCATAGAAGAGGCCCACGGAACCTTCAAGATTTGAAGACTGTTTGTGTGGAAGAATGGGCCAAAATCACACCAGAGCAATGCATGCTACTAGTTTCTCTATACAGGAGGCGTCTTGAAGCTGTCATTACCAACAAAGGCTTTTGTACAAAGTATTAAATAAATATCAGTAAGTGTGTTCAATACTTTTTCCCTGCGTCATTTCACATTATTACACACAACTTAATTTCTGAACGGATTTGTTTTGGTTTCTTTGTATGTATGGATTACTTGGGTTGTTACCAACATCTGGTGAAAATTTCATGTCAATATCACCTTTTGGAAATATATTTACTGAGAAAAATGGTGACGTGTTCAATACTTATTTCACCCGCTGTACTTTGTAAAGCTTCATCAGTTGGGACTGGAACACATACTTGGAAAAGCTTCATCAGTTGGGACTGGAACACAATCAACTTATTTTCCTCGTCAGACTGGCTGAAGCCTCAGTGATATGACGTGTTTGCACAGGATCTTGGAATATGCTCAATCTATTATCATGTCACCATGGAGGTCAAGGAAGTCTGAGGGTACCACGGTTTTTAGATTATAATCCATCATGTCAGTATCAGTGCCAGATGGTCACTCTGAGTTGGGAGGTTTCTAGTCTGATGGATGCCAGATGTGGGCACATTCCACAGTTTGGAGAGGTGTGTGGCCCCTCAAACCTGTGTATTATAATATTTTTTGTCTTATGCACCTACCAACATTTTCCATGAATATTCTTATGTTATCATTTTACTGAATGTACAGTAAATGTCAAATGAACATAAAATCAACAGTGTAATGATTCCGTATTGTGTCCGGTCAACTATTGTCCTCAAATGTAGTCTAATAATTTTCCCATCATCTCCAAACTGTTCCCTTTCTATTGCTACCATGGTTTTCATCTCTCTTCTGTAAGAGACATTTCAATGTAGTCCTATCCATAAAGGCTAATTCCTACTAGTGTAAAGGGTTAAAGCCCATTAGTTATGCCTTGTTCTTATGCTGTCTGAGTGGCTCAAACATAACACAATAAGCCATGCCTTCTGTTGAATTTGAGATTCTCCCTGACTGTGGCCCACCGCTGCTAAATGAATAAAGGGGAAACACTGGTGTATCTGAATATGGGTGTGGTCTGTGGGTGTGGTGTATATGGTTGTGGGGGTGGTTTGTCTTTTACATGGGTGTGGATTGTTGAATCGTGGGTGTGGTCTATCTGATTGTGGGTGTGGTTTCTAACAGGGCCGATCTGATGTCCGCTAAGGAGGTTCTCAGTGGGAACGGTGAGTGTTCGAATGTTCTATACTGGTCTATAGTTCTACTGTACGGTGGCTCTGCTGGGACAAACATCACCTGCATTCACTGTGTTCCTTATAACAATATGGTGCAGATTGCTGAAGACTAACTTGGTGTGTGTGTGTGTGTGTGTGTGTGTGTGTTAGATGAGGTGATTGGACAGGTGATGAGCATTATGAAGACCCAGTCTGTCCCATACACTGCCATCTACACTGCAATGAGACCCTCACGGGTAAGTGTGTTTACGTGTGTGTGTCCGGGACCAGCATCTCCATACTCCTTTAGTATCGAGGCAAGGAAACCTTTTTAGGAAAACAGCCCTAATGTTGGAAACAAACATTATGTTGTCCTCCAAAAAAAAGTAATATTTATTTATACTGATAAAAAATATAAAACTACATGTAAAGTGTTGGTCCCATGTTTCATGAAACAAAACAGTCCAAGTAATGTTCCAGACGCACAAAAGCTTATTTCTCTCAAATTTTGTGCACAAAATTGTTTACATCCCTGTTAGTAGCATTTCTCTTTTTCCAAGATAATCCTTCCACCTGACAGGTGTGGCATATCAAGAAGCTGATTAAACAGCCTGGTCATTACACATGTGCACCTTGTGCTGGGGACTAGGGCTGTTACCGAGACCGTATTACCGCCACACCGGGGGTCAGTCAAATTCCATGTGACCGTTTAGTCACGGTAACTAGGCTTCTCTGATGCTGCTGATGGTCATTAGTAGTCTTCCTAACTAGCTGACTGCCTGGTACTCAGCACTCTATTGTCCCTCTAATCACTCTGACATCAATGTAATCAAACATCTAATCAAACACTTCATAAGAGTTCATGTTGCGCAACATTTCTGCAATAGTGTGAAAAAAAAGAGTGATGGCCTCTACTAAAAAGAGGAGGATCCCATCAGCTTTCTAAAGGCTGGACTATTAATACTAATATTATGCACATTTCTTCTGTTTACAAAATGAAGGCATGAAAATGAACCAGGGGAAAAGCGTCCTCCATCCACTATTTAAGTGAACAGATGACATGTATTTGTCCCCTGCCTCTGTTTCGAGACAGGTGCATGATAATGGTCCATTATAAATCAAAATGAGAATTTCACAGTATATTATTTACTATATTTAAAGATAATATTAAATATAGAATAGTCCTGATCATTACTAATACTCTTAGTAAAAGTATTTATCTCCAACTCGCAATCTGGATTCTATTCTATTAGAATCAAATTGAATGTTAAATGTCACAGCATAGTTTTAACGATATACTATACAGTAACGATATGCTTACATATTTGGACAGATGGATATGTAATCTTCACTTCAACACTATTGACAGATAAAGGTTACCCAATTTAACAAATCACACACACAAATAAAAATACTTTGAAAATGTTATGCAATTAAAATAAACAAAAATACCTTTTTCGTTATGGGTAAAAAGTTAGTACAGCCCTACCTTTACCATCACATAAAGTTAGTACAGCCCTACCTTTACCATCACATACAGTTAGTACAGCCCTACCTTTACCATCACATACAGTTAGTACAGCCCTACCTTTACCATCACATACAGTTAGTACAGCCCTACCTTTACCATCACATACAGTTAGTACAGCCCTACCTTTACCATCACATACAGTTAGTACAGCCCTACCTTTACCATCACATAAAGTTAGTACAGCCCTACCTTTACCATCACATAAAGTTAGTACAGCCCTACCTTTACCATCACATAAAGTTAGTACAGCCCTACCTTTACCATCACATAAAGTTAGTACAGCCCTACCTTTACCATCACATAAAGTTAGTACAGCCCTACCTTTACCATCACATAAAGTTAGTACAGCCCTACCTTTACCATCACATAAAGTTAGTACAGCCCTACCTTTACCATCACATAAAGTTAGTACAGCCCTACCTTTACCATCACATAAAGTTAGTACAGCCCTACCTTTACCATCACATACAGTTAGTACAGCCCTACCTTTACCATCACATAAAGTTAGTACAGCCCTACCTTTACCATCACATAAAGTTAGTACAGCCCTACCTTTACCATCACATAAAGTTAGTACAGCCCTACCTTTACCATCACATAAAGTTAGTACAGCCCTACCTTTACCATCACATAAAGTTAGTACAGCCCTACCTTTACCATCACATAAAGTTAGTACAGCCCTACCTTTACCATCACATAAAGTTAGTACAGCCCTACCTTTACCATCACATAAAGTTAGTACAGCCCTACCTTTACCATCACATAAAGTTAGTACAGCCCTACCTTTACCATCACATAAAGTTAGTACAGCCCTACCTTTACCATCACATAAAGTTAGTACAGCCCTACCTTTACCATCACATAAAGTTAGTACAGCCCTACCTTTACCATCACATAAAGTTAGTACAGCCCTACCTTTACCATCACATAAAGTTAGTACAGCCCTACCTTTACCATCACATAAAGTTAGTACAGCCCTACCTTTACCATCACATAACATGGATACAATTAGAATTAGGTACCAAAACAAGTACAAATGATTAGAAAACAGTAATAAACTACAACACATAGGCTATTTTTTTTGTTTTTTTATGTATGTAAAAATAGCCTATGTGTTGTAGTTTATTACTGTTTTCTAATCATTTGTACTTGTTTTGGTACCTAATTGTACGTACGTCTCCCACCCTTTTCCTACTCCAGGCTCTGATGAACTTGTTTGTACCGTCAGTAAAGGAGATGCAGAAACCGCTCCTTTCTGTTTAGTTGACCAGAGCGTCACCAGTTGATGTATCCTGGGGACCACCTCTCTCTCCTTCTCTTTAGCAGGTGTCATCGTCTCTTTCTATGGATATGGAAGCTGGTTTAGGAGGAGGACGCTCCCTATTGCAGTATGGAGACAGAAAGAGGGAGAGGGAGAGACAGAGGGAGAGAGAAAGAGAACGAGAACGAGAAAGAGGAGAGAAGAAAGTCAATGACAGGACAGGAGTCTACCCACCAGTGGAATTTAAGGTCCTCCTTTTTCTCTCTCCCCCTCCCCTCTTCCACCCTTGGCTCTCCCCAACTCTCTCTCTCAACTCTCTCTCAACTCTCTCTCTCAACTCTCTCTCTCCTCCTCCCTCCTCTCTCTCCTCCTCCCTCCTCTCTCTCCTCCTCCCTCCTCTCTCTCTCTCCTCCTCCTCTTTCCTCTCTCTCTCCCCTTCTCTCTTCTTCCTCCCTCCTCTCTCTCTTCCTCTCTCTCCCTTTCTTCCTCTCTCTCTCTCCCTCCCTCTTCTCTCACTCCTCCCTCCCTCTTCAACTATTCCTCTCTCCCTCTTCCTCCCTCCTTTCCTCATGAGGTAAAGAAACTCTTATATTGCATGATATAATATTACCATTATAACATGATATTCATAAATACATGAACGTTCCATAAGCAGAACTATGAAATATTAAACTGAGACTCTGTGATATGGCGTTGCCACGAGCAGCAGGATATTGTAAATAAGAGCAATGCACTCGTCAAAAATCTGTCCAAGTTCATGGGTTCTCATCACGCTGCTGCAATGTGATAACAGAGACGTTTCATACTCTAAGTTGTTGTGAAATTGGCCCGATACAGCTGTCTACTGATTCGCTCTCTCTCTCCCTCCCCAGGAGGGCGGGACTGGCTGTATCATGCTTTGGGCAGAGAACCTGACAGTGAGCGTGCTCCGTGGGGGTCGCTGGGAACGACACGACCTCACCTCTCTGACCTTTGGAGAGGGCGTGACACCTAGGCTTCAGGGCTCCCTCTGCAACCAATCACACTCCAGGTCAGGGGTTTAGAGCTGGACAGGAAGTTGTGAACAGTTCTCTTACATCACATCCTGTCTAGAACGATATTAGAAACTATGGAAACAGTAGCCTTGTTGAACTTGGAAACGATTTTGTATAAAATATTTTTCTTTCATCTCTCTCTGTCAGTCTGGTTCTAAACTACGAGAACATCCTGGGACACCGCTCCTTCAAACTAGTGTGAGTAGACTGGACACACACACACACACACACACACACTGTTATAAACCAAGACATTTGACCTCATGTTGTGTTTGTCAACAGCTTTGCCATGTCCCAGCGCCACTACAAGGTGTCAGCTCGCCGCTGGTTCACGCTAGACGCCGTGGAGATAGAATACGATGGTCAGAAAGCAACGTTTAACGGGAGCCGTAACGTGTACGCACCGGCTGAGTACTCCTACCGCTGTCAGTCAGTCACTAACTTCAGATACCCCCTCCTGGTACCACGCACCTCCAAAGACCCAGCTAACCAGTGGAGGGTCTCATTCACTGACTTCCAGGTAGTGTGCTGTGTTTCTGCCTGTCTGGGTATACAGTGTGTCTGAAATCAATACCACTTACAGCACTTTCTATTCTACTCTCTCTCTCTCTCTCTCTCTCACCCGCCCCTCTCTTCTTCTCTCCCATCTCCCCTCTCTAGATCCAGGGTTTCAACGTGGCAGCGGGAGAGTTCTCCTATGCCAGTGACTGTGCAGGGTTCTTTAGTCCTGGTATCTGGATGGGACTGCTCACCAGTCTGCTGATGGTCATGGTCCTAACCTACGGCCTCCACATGATCATGCAGCTACACACCATGGACCGCTTTGATGACCCCAAGGGACCTGCTATCTCCGTACCTCAGACTGACTAACACACACAACAAGCAAACAATGGCACTCTGTTAGACACACCTTACCCTACTTGTTGAGATCATTCCTTTAGTTACCATAGCAACCAGACCACTCAGCACATATGAGGGAAGGGAATAAGGGATGAGGGAAGGGAATAAGGGATGAGGGAAGGGAATAAGGGATGAGGGAAGGGAGTAAGGGATGAGGGAAGGGAGTAAGGGATGAGGGAAGGGAGTAAGGGATGAGGGAAGGGAGTAAGGGATGAGGGAAGGGAGTAAGGGATGAGGGAAGGGAGTAAGGGATGAGGGAAGGGAGTAAGGGATGAGGGAAGGGAGTAAGGGATGAGGGAAGGGAGTAAGGGATGAGGGAAGGGAGTAAGGGATGAGGGAAGGGAGTAAGGGATGAGGGAAGGAAATAAGGGATGAGGGAAGGAAATAAGGGATGAGGGAAGGAAATAAGGGATGAGGGAAGGGAATTAATATATATTACTGAAGGGTGTCTGTTCATCGTTATCTTACTGTAAAGATTTAAATTATAATGTTTAGTGAATACTATCCATGTTGTTGTACTGTACATGAACAAACATGTATATCTTAGCACAGTGAATTTCAACTATATGACGTGTTATTTATTAGTGAAATGTGTTTGACTTTGTGATTGTGTCTTTATAGCAGCCTAGGTTAGTAGTGTTTAGGGCTGTCTGAAGTACCCTACTTTTGACCAGGGCCCATATGATTCACTAGGATTGTTAGTGTGTGTTTGACATGTGTGCAGTGTAACAGGGAGTTACTCTAGACTTTAACAGGGGACTTAAGGTACAGTCTTATCATAGAGTTACATAAATGTTACTATGAGGTTTACAATGTAACTATTAACAGTTAAATGTTACTATGAGGGAAGGTTTAGGCACCCATGGATCTGGTCAGAATGTTCTGGACACACCTCTTGACCAGACAGTCAGGTATTACAGGTCAGAGGTTAGGGGTGTGATGACAGCCCTCTGTTTACTGTGAACAAGGAGAGGTGTTTCTGTTATTGATTGAAGTTGATCTGTGATTTATATAAGTAGTTGTGTGTTACTCATGATACTGTTGAGTTGACTTCCTGTTGTACTGATGAGGCTGTTGTCTGGTCCTTCTCTACAGTCATTATATAATTCATATAGGATGAATGTATTATAACATGATTAATATGTCTCCGGTCCTGTGCTACTGTCGTTGTGGTGCTGCTGTGATAAACCCCAATAAAGCCTTGATGGACAATGCTAATTAGGTCTCTGAACATTAGTGTGTGTGTGTGCCTAGTAGTATACAGTCGTGGCCAAAAGTTTTGAGAATGACACAAGTATTGGTCTCCACAAAGTTTGCTGCCTCAGTGTTGATGATGGCAATTTGCATATACTCCAGAATGTCATGAAGAGTCATCAGATGAATTGCAATTAATTGCAAAGTCCTTCTTTGCCACGAAAATGAACTTAATCCCCAAAAAACATTTCCACTGCATTTCAGCCCTGCCACAAAAGGACCAGCTGCCATCATGTCAGTGATTGTCTCGTTAACACAGGTGAGAGTGTTGACGAGGACAAGGCTGGAGATCACTCTGTCATGCTGATTGAGTCAGAATAACAGACTGGAAGCTTTAAAAGGAGGGTGGTGCTTGAAATCATTGTTCTTCCTCTGTCAACCATGGTTACCTCGTCATCATTGCTCGTCATCATTGCACAAAAAGGGCTTCACAGGCAAGGATATTGCTGCTGGTAAGATTGCACCTAAATCAACCATTTATTGGATCATCAAGAACTTCAAGGAGAGAGGTTCAATTGTTGTGAAGAAGGCGTCAGGGCCCCCAAGAAAGTCCAGCAAGCGCCAGGACCGTCTCCTAAAGTCAGGATGTGGCCCAGAAGTGAATTGACAGCATGCCAGGGCGGATTGCAGAGGTCTTGAAAAAGAAGGGTCAACACTGCAAATATTGACTCTTTGCATAAACTGAATGTCATTGTCAATGAAAGCCTTTGACACTTATGGAATACTTGTAATTATACTCCAGTGTTACCATAGTAACTACTGACATAAAGATCTAAGAACACTGAAGCAGCAAACTTTGTGGAGACCAATACTTGTGTCATTCTCATTTGGCCACGACTGTAGTGTAGTTTAGACTGTACAATAGAACAAAAGACACCACAGGCTCAATTCAATCCAACCTGCATTACAGGTTTTCCGAAGTATCTATTTTTCCAATGGTCAGATTAACTCATAGCCTGGTTTTGGGTACTGTATAAAAACCTACAACTACTAGCAGGGTAGGGTTAAAGTTACAGTCTTCATGCTGCCTAAACATTGCTATGGATGAATCCCAGTCTTTATGCCTGTTTAGGGCTCTGTTCTATCAACTACTAGTGGTGTAAACTACTTAAGTAGTAATTTTACTTAAGTAGTTTCTTTGGGTATCTGTACTTTACTATTAATGTTTTTGACAACATTTACTTCACTACATTCCTAAAGATAATGTACTTTTTACTCCATATATTTTCCGACACCCAAAAGTACTTGTTACAAAATGGTCCAATTCACGCACTTATCAAGAGAACATTCCTGGTCATCTTTACTGCCTCTGATCTGGAGGCTATCCACTCACTAAACACACATTTTATTTCGTGTTGGAGTTTGGCCCTGGCTGAACATACATTAAAAAAAAAAACTATTGTGCCATCTTCTTAACATAGGGAATTTGTAATTATTTATGATACTTCAGTATATTCAAAACCAAATACTTTCTCACAATATTTTACTAGGTGACTTTCACTCAAGTCATTTTCTATTACAGTATCTTTACTTTTACACAAGTGCTTCTTTTTTTTTTTTAACCACTGATTACCAGGACCAGTATGTGTTCAGGTGAGACCAGGACACCTAGTTACCAGGACAAGTATGTGTTCAGGTGAGACCAGGACACCTAGTTACCAGGACAAGTATGTGTTCAGGTGAGACCAGGACACCTAGTTACCAGGACCAGTATGTGTTCAGGTGAGACCAGGACACCTAGCTACCAGGAGCAGTATGTGTTCAGGTGAGACCAGGACACCTAGCTACCAGGACCAGTATGTGTTCAGGTGAGACCAGGACACCTAGCTACCAGGACCAGTATGTGTTCAGGTGAGACCAGGACACCTAGCTACCAGGACCAGTATGTGTTCAGGTGAGACCAGGACACCTAGCTACCAGGACCAGTATGTGTTCAGGTGAGACCAGGACACCTAGCTACCAGGACCAGTATGTGTTCAGGTGAGACCAGGACACCTAGCTACCAGGACCAGTATGTGTTCAGGTGAGACCAGGACACCTAGCTACCAGGACCAGTATGTGTTCAGGTGAGACCAGGACACCTAGCTACCAGGACCAGTATGTGTTCAGGTGAGACCAGGACACCTAGCTACCAGGACCAGTATGTGTTCAGGTGAGACCAGGACACACACAAATCATTGGGACAGTACTTTCAACACTATTTCAATCTGAAGGAAGTGATTTGAAGTGCATCAGAAAGGTATTGGGAAGTTTAATCATGACCTGTGCAGTCGAGATGTTGTTCCACCCACAGTCATGAGTTCTGTGCAGCTTGGCTATTGTAGAAGGAAAGAAGCTTCCTGGAGTCATCTTTCAGTGATGGGGTCATGTTGTAGCTTAACTGTTCAAGACACATTTGTAGGTAGAAAACACGTTTTTGTATATACCTTTAACTAGGATAGTCAGTTAATAAATTCTTATTTACAAATTAATGCCTACATCGTTCTACCGGGTCAGCCATAGTACAGTGCCTCTGGAACAAAGAGTTAAGAGCCTTGCTCAAGGGCCCAGACAGGTTTTCACCTTGTCGGCTCGGGTCTTCGAACGAGCGACCTTTTGGTTACTGGCCCAACGCTCTAACCGCTAGGCTACCTTCTGCCAAATATTATAACCGCATCTACTGGAGGTCAAACCAGCAGAGGACACTGAGGTGCATTGTGGACCAATTCCATAAACAAACATACAAAAACTAATTAGGTGTCGATGGGAGCCTCTGGGGCGGAGCGCTTTGAGATGGGAGCCTCTGGGGCGGAGCGCTTTGAGATGGGAGCCTCTGGGGCGGAGCGCTTTGAGATGGGAGCCTCTGGGGCGGAGCGCTTTGAGATGGGAGCCTCTGGGGCGGAGCGCTTTGAGATGGGAGCCTCTGCTTTACAGAGATTACAAAAGGTGCCAGTTTAGATACTAGAAATTGACATTTTACAGTACCTGCTTTCAGTCATTTAGGTAGAAAACACCAAACCATTATTTAAACCTTTACCAAACTTCCAAGTCTTCTGAAATCAGCAGTGAAGCTCAGAATAAATAACTCAGGTCAATTTTATAGTCAACATTATTTTTATTGGTTAGTTGTTCGTCCACCAGGTCTGATCTCTCGTGTGCCTTTCCAGAGTCTAATTGGTGTCTAGATGGCGTGAATCTTCTTCCAGCGAGCCAGAGGGCCAGTAGAGGGGATGTACTTCACCCCACAACCGTCAGGAATCACACGCTTCTCAGCCATCATTTGATCAAAGTCCACAGCATTGAACTTAGTGAAACCATACTTCTTAGACATGTGGATCTGGGAGGGGGAGAGGACAGAGTGATCAGAGCTCATTCAGAGGCTGCCATGTTTCTCAGTTTGTGAAGGAAATCTAGCCAGCATTGTCTCAGTGGTCCCTTAAAGGGGCCAGCACCTCCCAGCTGGCCTCATACACAACCACAGAGTCACTGTCCGCAGCCATTGCACACCAGAACCGCACCGCAGCGAGACTGGTCGGCTTAATAAGCTGCAGTTGTGTAACAGCTCACAATGAGTGTTGAAGACTTTCAAAGCTTATCTTAATACATTCACACAATGATCAACACTAGTTATCCCAGTGTGTAAACTACTGATACATTTGAAATTGACATTTTGAGAGAGCGTTACCTTCTGGCGTCCGGGGAACTTGAACTTGGCTCTGCGGAGAGCCTCTATAATGTGCTCCTTGTTGCTGGCCTTCGTGCGAACAGACATGATCACCTGACCGATTCTAACGCGGGCCACGGTGCCCAGGGGTTTACCGAACGCACCACGCATCCCTGTCTGGAGCCTAGAAATACATAACATTACAGGCACAACGCATTACTGACCATGAATAGTTATTCTAAAGCCCTTTACATCAGCAGTAGTTATAAACCAGAGCGCTTTACAGCAGCCTGGGATCTGAGAGCCGGGACAGCAAGCAGAGACCAGAGCCAGGGAAATTATAGCCAGGGAAATTATAGCAGGAAGAAACTTGGTGTAACCATCATTTTGAAGACATTCTGGATTTACAGTAAAACATGTTCCAATGACCTAAACGCCTCAAAGGTCAAAGGTCATGGTATCTGTCCCAAATGGCACCCTATTATCTAGAGTGCACTACTTTCGACCAGAGCCCTATGGACAGTCCTTGACATGTAGGAACACCAGCCTGCCCATAACAGCTGACAGGCAGAGCAGCATCTAGTCAGCGGCCTGGCTACAATCCCCAGCCCAGTAAGTCATGGTCTGACACAGCAGCAGCACTAGTTGTAAAGTATTGTCTCAGCGGTCCCTTAAAGGGGCCAGCACCTCCCAGCTGGCCTCATACACAACCACAGAGTCACTGTCCGCAGCCATTGCACACCAGAACCGCACTGCAGCGAGACTGGTCGGCTTAATAAGCTGCAGGTGTTTGTGTGTGTAAGAGGTTTGTGTTCACCTATCAGCCCCAGCACATGACAACATCTTGTTGATACGGATGACATGGAAGGGGTGCAGGCGGACTCGGATGTGGAAGCCGTCCTTTCCACAAGTCTTCACCATGTACTTGTTAGCACAGATACGGGCTGCCTCCAGAGCTACAGAGGAGAGATAGGAGAGTTAGATACAGGCTGCCTCCAGAGCTACAGAGGAGAGGTAATAGATACAGGCTGCCTCCAGAGCTACAGAGGAGAGGTAATAGATACAGGCTGCCTCCAGAGCTACAGAGGAGAGGTAATAGATACAGGCTGCCTCCAGAGCTACAGAGGAGAGGTAATAGATACAGGCTGCCTCCAGAGCTACAGAGGAGAGGTAATAGATACAGGCTGCCTCCAGAGCTAGAGGAGAGGTAATAGATACAGGCTGCCTCCAGAGCTAGAGGAGAGGTAATAGATACAGGCTGCCTCCAGAGCTACAGAGTGATGGTGGTGAGATGTTTAGAAAGTAGATTAATGTGAGATTAGATCTGACCTTGCCTTTCAGAAGACATGTGTCTGATGTGAGTGACAGTGATTGAGTGCATCTCCCTAGAGATGACCTCTGCCCTCACCTTCAGAGGACAGCTGTTCGTACTCATCAGAGACCATGTGGCCACACAGAGGAAACTCATCCACCCTGGCCTTCTTCCTGCCCAGGTCAAAGATCCTGATCTTGGGATCTATGGAGAGCAGAGAACACAAAACATAGAGGCAGAGTTCACAATATATACAGGGAAGTTGACGTAGGTCTGAGTGTCATCATACAAATCAGCCAATTAGCTACTCCCCTCTGTAGTGCAGTATATAACAGGTCAGATTGTCTCAGCGGTCCCTTAAAGGGGCCAGCACCTCCCAGCTGGCCTCATACACAACCACAGAGTCACTGTCTGCAGCCATTGAACACCAGACCCGCACTGCAGCGAGCCTGGTCAGCTTCATGAGCTGCAGTTTCACCTTTTTTTAACCAGGTAGGCTAGTTGTTACCAGAGTGTGCCAAGTAGTCGGACAAAACAAGTATTATAACATTATGGGAAATGCAGAATATTTTGGGTAATTATCCGTGACCAGAGAAAATATTATTTCCAGCAGCCAGCAAGCATGTTTCACGTCAGTTAGTAACGATGTTTAAAACATACTGTACTGTCGGCATGGTCTAAATACCTCAACTGACTAGTTTGCTAGTCTGTAAAGAGAAGGGAGGGCCGTACGTTGATCCTGCTGCTCTGATTGGATAGCGATGCTGTATTTCCATTCACTCCCATCACAATTTCACTTTTCCTTTAATGTTTTTGGTCTGATCATTTAGATTGCGGCTGCCTGCTACTATGATAAATCACACGGCGAGGACATTTGATCAAGCTATCAATGTGCATAATATCTAACAAGAGGGGCGAGGGTAGAGGAAAAATATGACTCCTCCACGCATTCTGATAGATCACGAGAATCACCCGATCCAACTATCAACTTACGGATCTGATTAAGAGTATGGACATGTCGGCACACCCCTCACCGTTAAGTTCCTGTTTGAGTGGGAATAACCAAGGAGAGAAGACTTAAGAAAGCAGTTACCAGGCACACCGCGACAGAAGCGGGACTTGGGGTAGGGCTTGTTCTTGCAGTAGCGATAGCTGAGGGAAAGAAAGATGGTTTAGTCAAGTTATCAGCTAAGCAACTACAGTACCAGGCCACATGCTGTCATATTTCAATGTTTGGTTTGTATAGTAGTCAGCTGCCTTTAAATTCAAAAGGAAAATGCCAACATTGTAATTTAATTGTGATCCGCGGTGTGATGAAGTCAGTTCAGTGCAAATGATACTAAGGATGTTTACATTTCTTCAAGCAACTTTATATGTTTACTCAATCACAGGCCCTTGATACTAATAACCTCCATAAATGTTCATCCACTGACATGCTTACATGGCTATGATAAGTTAATGCCACTAACTAGTAACATTATCTAAATTCCAACTAGCTACATTCAACACCATGTTACCTAGGTGGTTGACGGGGACTTCGTCGACAGTGTGTAACAGACCATCTAGTTACCTACTTTTATGACAGTACATGCATACGTTATGGCATGGAAATTATTTTACAATAAACCTGCAAATGTCGTTATCTAGTTAGATCATTAATCCACATGGCGCGGACATATCCGCCATTTTGCATTTTCGTCCAACGACAGACTTCAATTCCGAGAAGAAACCTTACGACTAAAAACACTCACCATCGGGCTGGCCGGCGACCCATGGCTGCAATCTGTAAAAAATATCACAAAGACACACTTATTACAAATAGAAACGAGGGTTCTATGCTGGAAAAATGCTAGAGTTTATAAAACATTGTTTAAGAGCGACAGACACCACGATGTGAACACGCACTCACCGAAAGGAGGAAAGGAAGTAGGAGAGACTTCCGCTGCGTCATATGGGCGCTTCGCCTGGAGTAATATGATAAAAAACACTCCGTTTTTTTTATTTTTTATTTGGGTGAACACTTTTGTCGTCACACGTGAAATATGGTTAGTAATCGTGTATTTTACATCTAATATGGTGGCTCTATAATTTCCTCCGCAACTAGTAGCCTAGTAGTAGCCTAACCGTGGAGCATAATGGGAAACGTAGTTTTACAGGGAACATGGTGGAAGCAACATGACCATTCAAGAGGAGGATCAGCGAAGTTTAGGGTGAGATTAGGTGAGGACGAGGAAAGAAAGAATACGAGTGTCGGTCAAATTAGTTTAGGTTGATAACAGTGGTGTTATTTAATTTAATTGTAATTGCTATGTATTGGACAGTGGGCTTTGAAGACACCAGATGGCCTTATTGGCGCCCCCAGATGGAGAAATCCTCCCCATAGGAATGAATGGAGCAATCCTCCCCATAGGAATGAATGGAGCAATCCTCCCCATAGGAATGAATGGAGCAATCCTCCCCATAGGAATGAATGGAGCAATCCTCCCCATAGGAATGAATGGAATTCTACAATCTTTAAACTAAAGATGCACTATTGCACAAATCGCTTCGCAATTTCCTGGTTGCTAAAATTCGAATAGTTCACCTAATTTCAGTTTATGTGATAAAACAAGCAAGTGTAGTGTAGAGAATCATTGTCATCTAAACCGCTGTTAAATATATTTTCCATAAACACAAATATTATATTTTCAGCTGTTTGAAGCTGGGGTACAAAACAGAAAGTAAATGACACAAAAACGAAACATTAGGAATAGAAATAGAACACATAGGACAGATCTACTGCTTCTAACTCTAACCCTACCTACTGTCGTTGTGTCCTACTAACTCTAACCCTACCTACAGTCGTTGTGTCCTACTAACTCTAACTACAGTCGTTGTGTCCTACTAACTCTAACTCTACCTACTGTCGTTGTGTCCTACTAACTCTAACTACAGTCGTTGTGTCCTACTAACTCTAACTACAGTCGTTGTGTCCTACTAACTCTAACTACAGTCGTTGTGTCCTACTAACTCTAACCCTACCTACAGTCGTTGTGTCCTACTAACTCTAACCCTACCTACTGTCGTTGCGTCCTACTAACTCTAACTCTACCTACTGTCGTTGTGTCCTACTAACTCTAACTACAGTCGTTGTGTCCTACTAACTCTAACTACAGTCGTTGTGTCCTACTAACTCTAACCCTACCTACTGTCGTTGTGTCCTACTAACTCTAACTACAGTCGTTGTGTCCTACTAACTCTAACTACAGTCGTTGTGTCCTACTAACTCTAACCCTACCTACTGTCGTTGTGTCCTACTAACTCTAACCCTACCTACTGTCGTTGTGTCCTACTAACTCTAACCCTACCTACAGTCGTTGTGTCCTACTAACTCTAACTACAGTCGTTGTGTCCTACTAACTCTAACCCTACCTACAGTCGTTGTGTCCTACTAACTCTAACTACAGTCGTTGTGTCCTACTAACTCTAACTCTAACTACAGTCGTTGTGTCCTACTAACTCTAACCCTACCTACAGTCGTTGTGTCCTACTAACTCTAACTACAGTCGTTGTGTCCTACTAACTCTAACCCTACCTACTGTCATTGTGTCCTACTAACTAACTACAGTCGTTGTGTCCTACTAACTCTAACTCTAACTACAGTCGTTGTGTCCTACTAACTCTAACTACAGTCGTTGTGTCCTACTAACTCTAACTCTAACTACAGTCGTTGTGTCCTACTAACTCTAACCCTACCTACTGTCGTTGTGTCCTACTAACTCTAACTCTAACTACAGTCGTTGTGTCCTACTAACTCTAACTACAGTCGTTGTGTCCTACTAACTCTAACTACAGTCGTTGTGTCCTACTAACTCTAACTACAGTCGTTGTGTCCTACTAACTCTAACTACAGTCGTTGTGTCCTACTAACTCTAACCCTACCTACAGTCGTTGTGTCCTACTAACTCTAACTACAGTCGTTGTGTCCTACTAACTCTAACTACAGTCGTTGTGTCCTACTAACTCTAACTACAGTCGTTGTGTCCTACTAACTCTAACCCTACCTACAGTCGTTGTGTCCTACTAACTCTAACCCTACCTACTGTCGTTGTGTCCTACTAACTCTAACCCTACCTACAGTCGTTGTGTCCTACTAACTCTAACCCTACCTACAGTCGTTGTGTCCTACTAACTCTAACTACAGTCGTTGTGTCCTACTAACTCTAACCCTACCTACAGTCGTTGTGTCCTACTAACTCTAACCCTACCTACAGTCGTTGTGTCCTACTAACTCTAACCCTACCTACTGTCGTTGTGTCCTACTAACTCTAACCCTACCTACAGTCGTTGTGTCCTACTAACTCTAACCCTACCTACTGTCGTTGTGTCCTACTAACCCTACCTACAGTCGTTGTGTCCTACTAACTCTAACTACAGTCGTTGTGTCCTACTAACTCTAACTACAGTCGTTGTGTCCTACTAACTCTAACTACAGTCGTTGTGTCCTACTAACTCTAACTACAGTCGTTGTGTCCTACTAACTCTAACCCTACCTACAGTCGTTGTGTCCTACTAACTCTAACCCTACCTACTGTCGTTGTGTCCTACTAACTCTAACTACAGTCGTTGTGTCCTACTAACTCTAACCCTACCTACTGTCGTTGTGTCCTACTAACTCTAACCCTACCTACAGTCGTTGTGTCCTACTAACTCTAACTACAGTCGTTGTGTCCTACTAACTCTAACTACAGTCGTTGTGTCCTACTAACTCTAACTCTAACTACAGTCGTTGTGTCCTACTAACTCTAACTACAGTCGTTGTGTCCTACTAACTCTAACCCTACCTACTGTCGTTGTGTCCTACTAACTCTAACTACAGTCGTTGTGTCCTACTAACTCTAACCCTACCTACAGTCGTTGTGTCCTACTAACTCTAACTACAGTCGTTGTGTCCTACTAACTCTAACCCTACCTACAGTCGTTGTGTCCTACTAACTCTAACTACAGTCGTTGTGTCCTACTAACTCTAACTCTAACTACAGTCGTTGTGTCCTACTAACTCTAACCCTACCTACTGTCGTTGTGTCCTACTAACTCTAACTCTAACTACAGTCGTTGTGTCCTACTAACTCTAACTACAGTCGTTGTGTCCTACTAACTCTAACCCTACCTACTGTCGTTGTGTCCTACTAACTCTAACTACAGTCGTTGTGTCCTACTAACTCTAACCCTACCTACAGTCGTTGTGTCCTACTAACTCTAACTACAGTCGTTGTGTCCTACTAACTCTAACTACAGTCGTTGTGTCCTACTAACTCTAACTACAGTCGTTGTGTCCTACTAACTCTAACTACAGTCGTTGTGTCCTACTAACTCTAACTCTAACTACAGTCGTTGTGTCCTACTAACTCTAACCCTACCTACTGTCATTGTGTCCTACTAACTCTAAACTTGTTTTGGTACACCTAATTCTACTATTTAATGAAGCTGCCAGTTGAGGACTTGTGAGGCGTCTGTTTCTCAAACTAGACACTCTAATGTACTTGTCCTCTTGCTCAGTTGTGCACCGGGGCCTCCCACTCCTCTTTCTATTCTGGTTAGAGCCAGTTTGCGCTGTTCTGTGAAGGGAGTAGTACACAGTGTTGTACGAGATCTTCAGTTTCTCGGCAATTTCTCACGTGCAGCCTTAATATCCTCTGGTGTGATGGATGGCACGCCTTCAGGTGACACACCACCCTCTCTAGAGTTGACTTGCAGCGCAGCCACCCATGGAACATCCTCATGTTTCACTGCTCTGCTTCCTTCCCATACCACAGAGATGACTTCTGGTGGCATAGATTCTGTGTATTCACCCACGTGGTTGTGGAGAACGACAGGACAACGAGACAGTGTGTCAGCGTCTGCATTCATTTTCCTAGGCCTGTATTTCAGGTCTATGTTGAAGTCGGCCAACTCCCCGACCCAGCGATGACCTACTGCACTGAGTCTAGCTGTGCTCAGAACATAGGTCAAAGGGTTGCTGTCTGTGTATACAGTAAAGGTGGGTGCATAGCATAGATAGTCTCTAAATTTGTCACAGATCGCCCATTTAACTGCTAAAAACTCAAGTTTTCCAGAGTGGAGGTGGTAATTTTTTTGCTGCTGGAGTTAGGGTTCTGGACCCATAACCGATTACACGTAGTCTCCTGTTCTGATGTAGGTAAAGGACAGCCCCTAGACCCTCATTGGAAGCGTCAGTGTGTAGCAGAAATAGTAAGTCACAGTCTGGGCACGCTAGTATGGTTGGATTGGTTAGCATGTCCACCAACTTGGCTACGATGGTTCTGTGGACAGCTGTCCACTAGACTGGTGTCTTGGGATGCCATTGTCCATTGTTAACCATTTTGGCCTGGGTTTTTCCTCTGGTTGATTGGGGCTTGGCAGTTTTCCCCTTTTCTTCTGATGGACTTTGTAGCAGCTCAAATAGGGGTTTGGCCATCCTGGAGAAATCTTGGATGAACGACCTGTAGTAACCGAAGAATCCCAGCAGTGTTCTGACCTCTCCAACCGTCTGTGGAACTCTCTTTTAGCCGCAACACAGCCTCCAAGTCTTTTGGGTCGATTTGTACTCCCTCGCTGGATACGATCCGACCTATGTACCTCACTTGGCGTCTGAAGACATCTATTGGCATGATGGACTACTAATGCTCAAGCATGTAGAGTATACCATTTAGATTAATTAAGACAAAACAAATTGGTTTAAAAAATAATAATAAAGGGGTGTCTGTTTTCAACCCATTACACATGCTTTGAGTACACATCCTGGTAATCTGTCTGGCCCAGCGGCGTTGTGAATGTTGACCTGTTTAAAGATCTTGCTCACATCGGCTCCCGAGAGCGTGATCAGTCTTCTGGAACAGCTGGTGCTCTCATGCATGCCTTGCCTCATCCCTACCCCACTCTGCTGTAGCCACATCTCCACATCACAATCGCTATTGTACAATTTGCAACCATGTACTTACCCATGTTACCACTCAATCGCGGTGAAATCAGAAGAACCAGAATACATTTCAACATTTCAAAAATGCAGGCTAGAAAAGGCGCTAACATCGTCCCGACTACTAACAACCTCCGTGTCCTAATTGTGTCTGGTGTGGGAGATAAAAATCGTTGCGCATGCGGTCTGCCAGCTCACAGAGCGAGGAGGGAGGCTTTATCACGTTAATGCACGTGGAATCCACTAAAAGCAACAGATCAAGAGCTAAATCGTTTCCAGTCCAGATGTTGACATTGATCATGATGACTATAGCGTGACTGAAAACATCCTCATAATATATCCACAAACTGTTCCAAACGGTTTTGGCCGGGAAGCCTTACTCTCTCTTTCTTCCTCTCTTCCAACCTTACAGTTTATTAATGGAGACAATGCTGCATCCTTCGTTAATCATACTGAAAAGAGATAGACAAGAAGAGAGAGAGAGAGGACAGGAGAGAAAGAGAGAGGACAGGAGAGGGAGGACAGGGGAGAGAGAGCGAGAGCTTCTTCTTGTTTCTGTTTTATTTGGACTGCAAACATCATGTAAACCATGGGTGTCAAACTCAGTTTGTGGAGGGTCGTGTGTCTGCTGGTAATCATGTAAACCATGGGTGTCAAACTCAGTTTGTGGAGGGTCGTGTGTCTGCTGGTAATCATGTAAACCATGGGTGTCAAACTCAGTTTGTGGAGGGTCGTGTGTCTGCTGGTTAATTCCTAACTAATCAGTTATGTACTAACTCTTAATTTATTATCAAAAAGGTGAACAGTGGAAAAACAGTTCAGTTCTTTAGAGTACAGAAAGTACCAACACTATATACACACACAAAAGCCCGCCCTCCCTCCCTCCCTCCCTCCCTTCCTTCCTTCCTTCCTTCCTTCCTTCATTTGGCCTCCATGTCATAGAGGTGTAGCAGGTCAGAGATGATTGCATCAATGTGTTCCTTAGTGATGTCTTCACACAGTACCTAGAGACACACAGAGAGAAGGGCTCAATACACACAGAGAGAGAAATATCTACAGTGGCAAGAAAAAGTATGTGAACCCTTTGGAATTACCTGGAGTTCTGCATAAATTGGTCACAACATTTGATCTGATCTTCATCTAGGTCACAACAACAGACAAACACTAAACTAATAACACATAAATTGTATTTTTCTTGTCTATATTGAATAAATAATTAAAACATTCTCAGTGTAGGTTGGAAAAAGTATGTGAACCCCTAGGCTAATGACTTTTCCAAAAGCTAATTGGCGTCAGGAGTCAGCTAACCTGTCCAATCAATGAGAGGAGATTGGAGATGTTGGTTAGAGCTGCCCTGCCCTATAAAAACACTCACAAAATTCGAATTTGCTATTCACAAGAAGCATTGCCTGATGTGAACCATGTCTCAAACAAAAGAGATCTCAGAAGACCTAAGATTAAGAATTGTTGACTTGCATGAAGCTGGAAAGGGTTACAAAAGTATCTCTAAAAGCCTTGATGTTCATCAGTCCACGGAATATGCTCACAACGGGGGACCAGCGTGTGTGTTTCAGAGGAAGGGGGTGTATCTGATCTCCATCACCTAGCTGCTGAATCAAATCTCAAATGTTTGCTCAGTTTTGCAGGCCTTCTCATACAGCTGCAACTGTATATGCATTCATAAAGCAAGACCTTTCTTGAGTTGGGCTCTGGGATGGTGCAACTGTTGAGCGTCTGAGTGTACGGTTGCTGGTGGGGGAAAGGAGTTGGGTGTGTATGAGTGTGTGTGTGTGTGTGTGTGTGTGTATATGAGAGTGTGTGTGTGTGTATATGAGAGAGTGTGTGTGTGTGTGTATATGAGAGGGTGTGTGTGTGTGTGTGTATATGAGAGTGTGTGTGTGTGGGGTGTGTGTGGTGTATGAGGTGAGTGTGTGTATGTGAGTGTGTGTGGTGTGTATGAGAGTGTGTGTGTGTGTATGAGTGTGTGTGTGTGTGTATGAGAGTGTGTGTGTGTGTTGTGTGTGTGTGTGTGTGTGTGTGTGTGTGTGTGTATGATGGGATGAGAGTGCTGAGTGTGTGCATGTGTGTATGAGAGTGTGTGTGTGTGTATGAGAGTGTGTGTGTGTGTATGAGAGTGTGTGGTATGAT